>ML778820.1:1465439-1521488 GCA_009831015.1 Picea engelmannii
TAAGAAAATATGGAAGGTTCAATGACCACTACTCTAGGAAATGTTACCTTAGAGGAAAACAAGTCTTCAAGATTCATTGGAGCAAATATTGATCCCATGACTTTGTGGATTTCTTGTGGATTTCAAATTTGGAGCGACAATATTGATCCCATGATCTTAAAATAGCTTGTCATTTTGGATTTATTTAATGGAAATAACATATCCTATATTGGATCTTGGAGGTTTAAATATATTTAATATTATCCTTTTCATAGTTTGAAGTGTCTACAATTGTTTCAACCACCAAATAGAACCAAAAAGAAACTCTAGCATTCCTTAGAAGGGTAAAATAAAAAGTTAGTATATGGAATGAGCCTAATGTTACTTCTGGGATACAATTTTGGCGGACTATAAATTTAGTTATTGATAAGGAACTTTTCATTGACCTGTTAAAGTGTAGGATCTATACCATGAATTGCACCTTAACTCTTTCATTTTGCAGTTACTATTGTTAATAGGATTATTGTTAAAAAAAATATTTTAGGTGTGTTTTAACTTTTATCAGTGCTTCCAAAGAATTGATGTCAAGATTTTCTAATATTTAAAATGAAACTACAATGTACATGCTTTATTTTATAGACATTGCATAAATCAATAAAAATAATATTGTAACAATGACTATGCACAACAAATCTATTGGAAACCAAAAAAAATATTTTAGGTGTGTTTTAACTTTTACCAGTTCTTCTTCCAAAGAATTGATGTCAAGATTTTCTAATATTTAAAATGAAACTACAATGTAAATGCTTTATTTTATAGACATTTCATAAATCAAGAAAAATAATATTGTAACAATGATTATGCACAACAAATCTATTGGAAACAAGATTGCACAAAATAACTCATAAACATTATTTGGTCTCATAAAACATCCATTAATGGATTTATATCATGAGTCATACATTTATATGACATCTAGTTTCTTTGGTTCGAGATTGATCTCTCAATTATATTTTTAATCTTAAATTCACAGCTCAAAGCCCATTTCCATAAAAAATCCTCAGGAACTCAAAGGAATATTCACTGCAAAAGCAAGAGGATATATTGCAAGCATTCAAATAAATTTCCTCTTATAATAAAACCCAAGTGTAGAAAAGAACTTCGTGCCCTACAATTGCTTCGAATTCTAGGAAAATTGTGGAAGGATTGCATGAGCCCCAACCCCACATTGGGGCTTATTTCCTTCATTTTGCATTAGGATTGAGAGAGCCTTGGGCCCAATTGAATCTATCTTAGGTACATTATGTATATTCACTTCGAAATAACACCCAACAATTCATATTCTTTGAAATTGGACAGGAGTCCATGTGCCCTTTGATTGCCTCTAGAACAAGCAAAGAAGGTTGATGATGCAATACAAATTGTATTTAACTGATGTTGTTGTTGGCTCCATACTTGTTCTTGTGCTGGAAGGAAAGATAATGGCCACTAGCTTTCCTTCTGAGACAAGCACAATGATGCAATCACAAGGTTTTGAGTTAGATAGAATAGTGCACAAAGGAAAAACACTAACAATGGTGATTATTTGGAGAAAGACACCCCTAGAGCAATGATTGCATCCTTATGCTTGTGTTAGAAGAAGAGTTAACAACCACAACCACTAGCTTTTATTCTAACAAAAGAACAAGCACAATGTTGATAACAATATCAGGGCACTAACCTTTGTTTAGGTGAAATCACTTCCTTGATTTGTCTAGTGACCAATAAGCATGGCTCATCACACAGGGGAATCAAAAATATGGTGAGGGTGTAGCATGTTCATATTGCTACATGACTTTGTGGTAAAAGGGCATGTGAGGAAAAAGGAAAACCTTGAACTATGATTGCATACTTGTGCTTTTTCTTAAAGGGAAACTAGTGACCATTGGCTTTCCATCTATGACAAGAACAAATATAGAGCCCACAACAACATCATATTTGAATACATTTCTTGTTTCATAATCTTGGATCTTCTTAGTTTGTTTCAAAGATAATAAATGGGCACACATAAAGCTATAACACTAATCATGGTGATTGTTAGAACAAAAGCACCCTTAGAGCATTGATTGCATCTTTAGTGAGAGAGCCTCAGGCCCAGTTGAATCCATCTTAGGTACAATGTGCATATACACTTTGAAATAACACCCCACAATTCATAAAATCTGAAATTGAATAAAAATACCACTATTATTGCTATCTCGAAGCCTTGTGGTTGTGAAAAAATGAAAGCTAGCAACCGCTTTCTTTCCTTCTAGTAAAAACACAAGTGCAGAGCCATCAACAACATCAGATTTAAATACACTTGTTATTGCATCATTGTTGATCTTCTTAGCATGTTACAGAGCCAATAAAAGGGCACATACAAAGGTAGCACACTAACCATGGTGTTTTTTAGGACTAAGGCACCCCCGGAGCATTGATTTCATCCTTGTGCTTATGCTAGAAAAAAGGTAGCAACCACTAAATTTCCATCTAGCATAAGCATAAGTGCAATGTTGGTGACAACATGAAAACACTAACCTTGGTTAGGGTGAAATCACCTCCTTTCTTTTCCTAAAGACCAACAAGCATGGCTCATCATGCAGGGGAATCAAAAGTAGGGCTAGGGATGAGCATGTTCATATTGCTACATGGGTTTGAGCTAAAATGGCATGTGAAGACAAAGTAACCTTAAGCAATGGCACATACTTGTTCTTGTTCCTAAAGGAAATCTAGCAACTGCTATCTTTTCATCTTATGACAAATACAAATGTAGAACCCACAATAACATTAAATTTGAATATATTTCTTGTTTCATAATCACAGATCTAAGTTAGCTTGTTCCAAAGCCAATTCAATCTTGAAACTCATCTTGAAACCCAACATTCAACACTTAAAATGCATAGTAGGAGGGACCAAATAGGCATTGTTATTGCATATAATGGAACAATAATATTATGCTTCAAGTCCGATTCTAAGCACTGAATGAGACAACTAGAACCAAAGGCATTGCTTTAAATTCAAATGTGACAAATCCTTATCATTGTCTCTTGAGATACAAAATCAACACAACTTCACATTTTTTAATTTTTCAATGTAGGACAATGAAATAGCCAATCATTTCCAATTTGAGGTTGTATAGTTCACTTTGTTTTAATCATACAATTACAACTCAACACCTAACCAAAAGGAAGCATTTGCTACTAGACTCACTTGACCAAACAAAGAGCATTTGCAAACTAGATTGGGACTCAAAGACCAAATTACTAAACAAAAAAGTTGAAAGGATTGTCCAACCATTTTATAAAATGCAACCAAAGCATGATTGTCATCTTCTAGGTTGGCCCTTGAACACTCTATGATTCATGCCAACAACTAAGCAATCACTTATTTAGACAATTTTAACATATAGAACTAACAAAATGACAATTGATACAAGAGATAGGCTTCTATAAAACCATTTAAACTATCAAACTATGTCTATGTTTCTGCAAGCATTAATGTAACGACCATATATTTCTAAACATCGTTAAGTTTCATAAACATTTTATTTAGTAAACTGAAACAATAACTTTCAAGCATAATATTGATTTTCATAACAACAACTTCAGTAACTTAGATTTATCAATAAATACTGATTTCATGGAAGAAAGAAATAAATACATCACTTGACAAAGTACCTGGTTCTGATGCTAATTTTTGTTTCCTCTGTGCCTTACTGTTGCCTTCCTGCTACCTGCTACATGGATCAACCCTGCCACAAACAGGAAAATAACTGCCCAAAACTGCTGTCCTCCCTGCCAACTAGGAAAACTACCTAGCTTCGGGATATCTATGGATATCCTGGCCCCCGTGCCCAAAACCTCCAGCAACTCGATGCCTCCCTGATCAATATGTCAGAACCAGTAAGTCCCGTGCCTCAATCTGAGCACACCAATCTCACAATAAAGCTCTCGGCTCTCTGTTGATAGCAAAACAATAGTCCCCCCACCTCCCTCCAATCTCCCTTCCCTTATCCCTCCTTCACCGCCTCATGCCTTAACTCCTCTACCTGCCCCCGTCCTCGTCCCTTATCCCGCCATTAATGTTTTATCTTCTCGGGACTAAAAGGCTCTCCCCCTCTGCATACGCAACCATTTTATAACATTTCTCAATGATTTCTTAATATTTATTTCTCAAGTCATTAAATGTGATCTGTAGTTAAAGTATTACTTAGTTAACCACAATTATTTTCTTTAATTAATTTTACTTTAATCTTTAAACATTTACCCAATTAGGGTCATTACATACACCCACCCTTCAAGAAACTTCATCCCGAAGTTAAGGGATCTGACGGTACAAAGGAGAAGAGCATGGTTCACCCATTCACAACAAGTAACTGACATTATCAGTAAGTCAAGAAAGCTCATACATACTAGTGTATATGTACAAGAAATGCATGTGTAGCTAGTACATGCAAATCTCATGCACGTACTAATAATCAAAATGTCATCCTTTAATAATTTAGATATGCATTCAATCCAGTCAGCAAGACTAGTCTTTTATAAAAGACAACAATCAATCATTTGTTTGAGAAATTCTATAATTACAATTATCCGATTCCACCATTTTATTTTTAACAACTGTGGTTTAGTTATGTAATAATGAATATCCATGTGTACATATTTCTCTCTTTAGCATTAAATTCCACCACAAGACATATCTCCATAAGGTCTCAACTATTACTACTCCCGCCCTTCCTCCCTATTCTACTTCCAACTCCATCCCTATCCTTCCTCTGCTAGACTATATTGGAGCGTCAACTATATTGACCTAACCCCAAATAGAACCCGTAAGTGGAAGTGTCGCTATCTCGACCAGCTTCCCTAGCAGGCAACTGACAGTCATCATCACACGACCTGGGGAGCGTGAACTAGCACCGTTCTCCCATGACTTCAGGTTTCGGAGGATACACGGTGGGAAACACCTCCACCCCTCCTAACAGAACCAGGGTCAACACCCTACAATGGAGGATACACGGTGGGAAATGCCTCCACCCCTCCTAACATAACCAGGGTCAACACCCTACAATGGAACACACAGGGGCACTGTGTTGCTAGAGGTTTTGTCATCGTTTATTCGGTTTTGGGCAGTGTTAGTACCAAAATCATGCACTAGTCCACATATCATAGAAATGCATCCAAATCAATATAATTTTTACATACGTGATTCATACCATAATGTTTCTCGGTTAGTGGTCCCAATATCCACTTTCATCATCATTATTTCTTGGCTATTTCATAGCCCATAACCTGCAGGTTAGTCTATAACACAACTCATACATTTCTATGCATTATCATCATATAATCGCATACCATCATCATTTCAATTTGGTATCCAAGTACTGATACATTAACATCAAAGTTTTCCAATTAGAATTAGATTTCATAATATCCCATAATTCAATTTCGCCACCCATTCACAAGATCATTATTTACTTAAAATAGATTGCATTGTATCCCACATCATTCTGAAAGTATTTAAACATTCATTAAATTCTCATTCTCACAGTATGTCACATCACATACATCATCATCACTAACATTCAAACATTGTAAAATTTACATTCACATAATAGATCGCATTACATGCATCATCATCAACAACATTTAAACATTCATAAAGGTTCATAAATTTTAAAGTTTAAGTGTATCACTTAATGGTTTCACCGTGACTATAAAATAAAGTGATAGGCCTCAAGTAATCCCAGTAGTCTAAGCCAAAAGTGGTGTTACATGCACCCCATCTTCGAGAAACATATTCTCGAAGTAGTTAAAATAGTGAGGGATAGTCTTGCTGTAGTGTCTCGGCGTCTTCCCAAGTAGCAGATCCTGGACTATACTTGTCCCACTGGACCTTAACTTGATCTACTAGATGGTTCCTGAGCTGTTGGACTCTACGGTCCAATATGCGTAACGTTTCTACCATGAGAGTTCCCACGTCCGATACCTGCAATTCCTTCCAATTTAGTTTATGTGATTCATCAGCAACATAATGACGTAAAACAGATACATGAAATACATTATGATTTTTATGCAAGTGGGGTGGCAGTACGAGACAATAGGCAATGGGTCCAACTTTCTCTTGGACCCGAAATGGCCCTATAAACTGAGGTGACAACTTTGTCCCCTTCCCGAACCGTATGGTACTCTTATTAGGCTTGATTCGAATGAAAACCTGATCTCCCACTTCATAACTTCGGTCGATCCTGTGTGCATCTGCATAGCTTTTCTGCCTATCCTATGCTTCCTTTAGTCTATGTCTAATTTGAATCACCTGTTCCTCCATTTCTTGAATCAATTCTGGCCCAACTGTTACTCAGTCTTCTAGTCTATCCCAACTCAATGGTGTTCTGCATGGTATCCCATACAAAGCTTCGTATGGTGGCATTCCGATGGAACTATGATAACTGTTATTGTAAGAAAACTCTACCAAAGGTAGGTGCTTCTCCCACTGGGTTTGATTATCCATTACATACATCCTAAGCATGTCTTCCATGACTTGATTTACTCTCTCATTTTTCCCATCTGTTTCAGGATGATAAGCTATGCTTAATTTCAATTGAGTTCCCAACACTGACTGTAAACTTGTCCAAAATCTAGAAGTGAATCTAGAATCCCTATCTGAAATAATCTTCTTTGGTATCCCGTGTAAACGGATAACTTCGCTTATGAATACTCGTGCCACATCTGTAACATCGTATGTGTCTCTAACTGGAATGAAATGAGCACTCTTGGTTAACTTGTCCACTATCACAAGAATGGCATTGTGTCTATGAGATGTGAGTGGCAATCCTACAACAAAATCCATAGAGATAACTTCCCACTTGGACATAGGGACATCATGTGGTTGTAGGAGGCCTGCCGGGTGATGGTGGTCAGCTTTCACCTGTTGACACTCTAGGCATTTGGTGACGAAATGGACTACATCGTGCTTCATGCCTGCCCAAAAGAAGAGCTTCTTCATATCTGCGTACATTTTCTTCACTCCCGGATGCGCACAATAAAGTGATCTATGGGCTTCCTTCAGTATGATGCTTCGAATATCCCCATTCTCAGGGATGTACATCCTTCCTCGATACCTTAATAGTCCGTCTGTTTCCAGACTATATCCTTCATACCTTGGGACTAACTGCTTCCCACTCTAGAGGTTTGGAGTAACCTGTAAATACCAACTGTCTCTGGGTAGTTGTGTCAACACATGTTCCCTCAGATCGACCTTTAAGGTTACCAAGGAGAAGATACGTGGTCTCCTACTCAAGGCATCTGCGACCACATTTTCCTTCCCCTTTATGTATGAAATACCAAAATTGTACTTACTCATAAATTCACTCCATCGCCTTTGCCTGGCATTCAGATCTCTTTGAGTGAAGAGATGTTTTAAACTCTGATGGTCCATTCTAAGCTCAAAGTTTCACCCCACAAGATAGTGCCTCCAAAGTTTCAGAGCCAGCATTACATCTGCTAACTCTAAATCATGAGTCGCGTATAATTCCTTGTGCTTCTTCAACTTCCTTGACGCATAAGCTATCACTCCTCCATCCTGCATTAGCACGGCCCCCAACCCTTGTTTCGAGGCATCCATGTAGACCGTGAAGTCCTTTTCCATATCCGACACTCGTAGAATTGGTGCACTAGTTAGTAACCTTTTAAGTTAAATGAATGCACTATCACATTATTCTGTCCATTCATACCTAACCCCCTTAAGTTGCAAAGTGGTGATGGGTTTTTCTATTTTTGAGAATCCTTCCACAAATCTTCAGTAATAACCCACTAGCCCCATGAAGCTTCTCACCTCATGAGCATTTTTCGGCACTGGCCATTCCATAATGGCCTTTACCTTTTCTGGGTCCACTGAGATTCCTTCACCGGAAATGATATGACCTAAATAGTGAATCTCCTTCTGGAAGAAGGAACACTTCGACAGTTTCCCATACAATTTGTTCTTTCTAAGGAAAGACAACACTATTCGCAAGTGTTCCTCATGTTCTCTTTCATTCTTGGAATAGATGAGAATGTCATCTAGAAAAACTTGTACAAATCGATCTAAGTACTTCCGGAATACGCCGTTCATGAGGCTTATGAATACTGTTGGCGCATTGGTCAATCCGAAAGGTACCACAACAAACTCGTAATGTCCAAACCGAGTTCAAAAAGTAGTTTTTGGGATATCACCCTCCCTAATCCTCAAATGATGATACCCTGATCGCAAATCGATCTTTGAGAATACCGCTGCTCATTTCATCTGATCGAAGAGGTCATCTATTTGTGGCATTGGGTACCTATTTTTCACTGTAGCACAGTTTAAGTCCCTGTAATCTATACACAGTCGTAAGGATCCATCCTTCTTCTTTACAAAAATCACCAGTGTCCCCAAGGTGAGACACTGGGCCTTACTAGCCCTAATTCCAGTAACTCTTTCAACTGCATTTGTAACTCACAAAGTTTTAGCGCCGTCATCCGATACAGAGTCTTGGATATTGGTTCTGCACCAGGTTTTAGCTCAATAGTAAAATCAAGCTCCCTCTCAGGAGGTAACCCTGGTAACTCGCTCGGAAAAACATCCTGAAATTCTGACAGTACTGGGTACTGATCCAATGAGGGTCCCTTCCCTTCATTCACTACTTCCACTACATAAAGTCGACACCCTTGCCTCAAGCATCGCTTGACCTTCATAGTCGATATAAAACGTAATGACGCTTTTCTCTGTACACCCTGGATCTCTACCAGTTTTCCTTCATCATCGACACAAAGCACCCTCTTTGCGAAACAATCTACCAAAGCTCGATGAGCTGCTAACCAATCCATTCCAATGATTAGGTCATATGCCCCAAGGGCAGTGACGTATACCTTCAACCTAGTAGTGCACACTCCTAGGTCTACTATGCAATTATCAACACTGGGTCCTACAACTTGTTTTTCCCCTGAAGCCATCTCAACTTGTTTAAAGTCATCGTTCTCGTAGGCTGCCAGCCCACTCTTTTCTAATGCAGATGGTGAAATGAAACTATCTGTTGCACCAGAATCAAACAAAATATTAACATTGGTATGATTTAGCATACTTGATGATTCTATCACTGTGGATTGATGCTCGGCATGGCAGTTATTAACCACTGCGTAAATTTGGTGGTTGCTACCTGATCTTCCCATCGGTGCCTTTCCTTCTCTATGCACAAACCCTGATTGTAACTCTGGGCAGTCCCACTGGTAATGGGGTCCTTTGCACCTCCAACAGGTAATATGAGATGGAACCGATGCACTGTTATGTGACTGTCCCTGAAATGAGTTCCTCCCGCTGGAACCCCTGCCCCTATTAGCTGTTCTCTGCGATTGTCGTGGGCCTGTCTGCATCATTGGCGATGAATGAGACGCTGCACTAGCTTCCATTGAAATCCCTACAGTTACTGTCCTTGGTACGCCTCTGTTACCATAAGGTGGTGGCCTTGAGCCCCCTCCCCTCGAAAATGTCCTTGGGGTCTTTCCTACGAATCTTGGGTGATGCAGAAATGTCGATCTTGTACCCCTGGTTAAGTTCAAGTGTTCTTCTACGTAATGCGCATTTTCTACTGCCTCCGTTACTGACGACGGTTTCCACATCCGCACCATAGCTCTTATCTTAGGGTTCAATCCATAGACGAATCGATCTGCCTGTCGTTGGTCGGTATCCATATACGACACATATTTGATGAGTTCCATAAATCTGATCTCATATTCTTCTATTGTTCTGTTTCCTTGTATTAAGGCATGAAATGCCCCTACCTATTGTTCCTCGTAGTATGCTGGTAGATATTTCCTTCAGAACCTCTCCTCGAAAAGTTCCCAAGATACTGTGTCTGGGGTAAGGTGTAGTTGTCTTTCTAAGTTGCCCCACCAGTTCAAGGCACTGTCTCTTAACTGAAAAATTGCAATCTTAGCCTTCGAGTTGGACACATATTCCCTTAAGGAAAAACACCTTGTCATGCCTTCCAACCATGCTTCTACGCGTTCACTGGCATGACCTCAGACAAACTCCGGAAGTTTAATCTTCTACAACTCTCGTGTGATGTCTTCAGGTGGAGGTCCTCCCCCTGAATCCCTTGACACTTCTAGATTACCTGCTCCAGATTGTGGGGGTTCCACTTCAGTCCCTGCCGGTTGGCGCCCCTTTAGAGTCTTGTTAATGGCTTCCAACGAGCACAGTATGAGGGCTAGTTCGGGCGATGGTAGTGGTGGTGTCGATGTTGGTGGTGGTGTTGGTGTTGGTGGTGGTGTTGGTGGTACCCGTGATGACACCCCCCTACCTCGACCCCTTCGAGTCCTGACCATCTTGTATATGTTAACCTGCATCACCTCAAAGTTGTCAGGATGAGTTCAAGGATGTTTCAAATTGGTGCTACTCAAACTTAGAAACAGGATTAGGCGTAAGTTTTCTTTACTTGTCTGTAAACAGACATTACTCCATCAGGGGAATTGGCTCAGTTTGGGTTAGGTTTAAGCATCTAAGCTTGGTTAACATCGAATTTTTAAGGTAGATTAACCTTCCACCCAAATAAAATAAGTAATTTAAAATTATTATTACACTAATTTAACCCAAATTAATTTTACTTAATTTTATACTAACTTAATCTTATTTATATATAAATTATTTATACTAAATTATTTAATTTACTTTAAATTATTTTTAACACTTTATATTATATATATAATAATTGAACATATACCCAAGGGTTCGGGCACGCATGGGTTCCACGTGCTCGTCTGGCTTTCATAAGCTCCCTCGTATCTAACCCCCAATTTCTACACATGTCAACCTTTCAAATCTCTACGCGTTCTTCCTCTGTCCCACTTTCTCATCCGCTGGGACTTTCCTCGCATCAGTCTTTGTCCACCACAGATCTGCCTCTGCTCTTCTTAGAGGTTTTCAGAGTCTACCTTGCCATGGCTCACATCCATACCATTGTTCTGAGTACTTTGCTTGCATTGGTTATTGCTGTATATGCTCCAGTTCGTTTTGTAGAGACAGAGAAAATTGATGTGGCCACTGACAAGATCCAGGACTTGGAGTCTAGTCTCCTTGAATTGCTGGGATCTAATCCCTTGTCTGTACATTTTGCAGAGCTCTCCCTCGGCTATAGTAAGAGGTACGATTCAGTCCGCATGCTGTGCACAGTTCCAGTATCTTCATGAAGAACGCAGGGTTATTCGAATTAAGAAATTGCATAAATCTTCCTTACGCTGTGGTAATGAAAGGTGATTTCCTCTTTTGAAACATAATGATTTGCTTGTAATTCCATCCCTGTACAAATTTTGGTATTTTGCTTTCAATTTATTTCGTTTATCTTTATAAATTTATTCGTCTGTGCATACGTATGTAGTTAGCTGCGCATACATTGTCTTCTGTATTACTCACGGCCCTTTGCTCCTAACTATAAAATTCCCCACTTAAATTTTGGGTTTCGGGGTTTCCTTATGCCCGATGCCAGGAGTTTCCTGTCCTTACGGACTCCCGATATCCAATATGCCGATGCGCTCCCTTCTAGCTTTAGCCCTCCCTTAGGCTATGCTTTGGTCCATGTGACCCTGTCATATGTGACCGTAGTCCTATTCCCTGTCGGGATTTGGGGTTTCGTGACTTTTGCTGTCACGAACCTCTGTCCTCACAGACTCCCGATTACCGATTCTCTAATATGGCACTTTATGTGCTAGCCCTCCAGGCTAAACATCCCCCTCATATGACCATCGTTCCATGTGACTCCGGCCCTATCCTTCATCAGAGTTTCAGGGTTCCAAATGTCAAACCTCACAAGTCCTTAGGACTCATGATTTTTCGATCCCTGATATGTTCCTAGCGCATTATCCCCTTAAGCTATGCTCGTGATCCACACGACCTCGCCCTGTGACCGTAGTCTTATCCCTTATCGAGATTTCGGATATTGCACTATCGATTTGCATGAATCTCGTGCCTATGGGATTCTCGATATCCCGATGCGCCTCTTCCTTACGTGTTAGCCCTTTCGGCTACACCGAGGCCCATATGACCTGCACCTAAGTGACCGTTTCTCTGATACCATATGTAACGACCATATATTTCTAAACATCATTAAGTTTCATAAACATTTTATTTAGTAAACTGAAACAATAAATTTCAAGCATGATATTGATTTTCATAACAGCAACTTCAGTAACTTAGATTTATCAATAAATACCGATTTCATGGCAGAAAGAAATAAATACATCACTTGACAAAGTACCTGGTTCTGATGCTAATTTCTGTTGCCTCTGTGCCTTGCTGCTGCCTTCCTGCTACCTGCTACACAGATCAACCCTGCCACAAATAGGAAAATAACTGCCCAAAACTACTGTCCTCCCTGCCAACTAGGAAAACTACCTAGCTCCGAGATATCTACGGATATCCTGGCCCCCGTGCCCAAAACCTCCAGCAACTCGGTGCCTCCCTGATCAATATGTCACAACCAGTAAGTCCCATGCCTAAATCTGAGCACAACAATCTCACAGTAAAGCTCTCGGCTCTCTGATGGTAGCAAAACAACAGTCCCCCCACCTCCCTCAAATCTCCCTTCCCTTATCCCTCCTTCACCGCCTCATGAATTAAATCCTCTACCTGCCCCCGTCCCCGTCCCTTATCCCTCCATTAATGTTTTATCTTCTCGAGACTAATAGGCTCTCCCCCTCTGCATACGCAACCATTTTATAACATTTCTCAATGATTTCTTAAGATTTATTTCTCAGGTCATTAAATGTGATCTGTAGTTAAAGTATTACTTAGTTAACCACAATTATTTTCTTTAATTAATTTTACTTTAATCTTTAAACATTTACCCAATTAGGGTCATTACAATTAAGCATTAAGATTATGTGACTTTTTTACAACATTTAAGAAGACTCAAACTTATACAACATCTAAACACAATTCCAAACAAAAATTCAATGAATTTATTTTGTTGCATCCATGCAACTCTATCAAATGCCCAATAAATAATTTTCAAATATAATACTATTATTGAACATCTATAAAATTCACAAATCCAAACAATAAACTTGAGTAGCATGGTTCAAGTGTAAGGTTAAGGTAGCTTTTTTTGTAGCTCAACATTGGAATGCCAATCAACCATGTCTTTCAAGTCATGAAACCATTATGTCGCCATTACAAAGATAGGCTAATTCACATGGTGGGTGTATAAATGTCTCCAAATATCTTATTACGATGCAAATAAACTTATTATCCCATCAATCAAAACTCAAAATTTCCACAAATGTTTTTTCATCATGCCAAGACTTGGGCAGTATTTAAATGTTAGATATAAACTTGTAAAAAGCACTGCAAACCAATCCAACCTTTTGAATTCATACTAGAGTATATAACTTTCCTTCTTGCACAAGCACAAGTGCATTTCAAACAACATCATTTCACTGTGGAGGAAATCTAGTGTGTGCTAGCTTTCCTACTTATACAAAGCAAAAGCGCATTTTGAACAACAACATTCCACTATGTAGGAAAGCTAATGCACGGTAGTTTTCATTCTTGCATAAGCACATGGGAATTTCGAACAACATCATTCCATCGTGGAGGAAAGATGGAGCGTGTTAATTTTCCTTTTTTCACAAGCACAAGTGCATTTTGAACATCATTCCATTATGGAGGAAAGTTAGTGTGTGGTATTTTTCCTTCTTCCACAAGCAGAAGTGCATTTCGAATAACATCATTCCACTATAGAGGAAATCTAGCACGTACTAGTTTTCCATCTTACACAAGCAAAAGCGCATTTTGAACAACATCATTCCATTATAGGGTAAGGCTAGCACCTACTAGTTTTTCTTCTTGCACAAGCAGAAACACATTTCAAACAACATCATTCTATTGTGGGGGAAAGCTAGCATATGTTGAATTTCCTTTTTGCACAAGAACAAGTGCATTTTGAACAATGTCATTCTATTGTGGGGGAAGCTAGCGTGTGCTAGCTTTCGTTCTTGCACAAGTACAAGCACATTTTGAACAACATCATTCCACTATGGTGGAAAGCTAATGCATACTAGTTTTCTTTTGTATACAAGAACAAACGCATTTCAAACAACATCATTCCCCTATGGGGGAAAGCTAGCACATGCTAGTTTTCCTTCTTTCACAAGCACAAGCGCATTTCAACCAACAACATTTCATTGCGGGGGAACTAGCGCATGTTAGCTTTCCTTCTTGCACAAGCACACATGCATTTCAGAAAACAACATACCACTGTGGAGGGAAACTAACCCATGTTAGCTTTATTTTTCACAAGTACAAGCGCATTTCAAACAACAACATTCTACCGTGGAAGAAATCTAGCACGTGCTCTCTTCCTCCATGCACAAGCACAAGTGCATTTCGAACAACATAATTCCATTATGTAGAAAATCTAACTTGTGCTAGCTTTCCATCTTGCACAAGCACAAGCGCATTTCGAACAACATCATTCCACTGTGTGGGTAAGATAACTCGTGCTAGCTTTCCATCTTGCACAAACACAAGTGCATTTCAAACATCATTCCACTGTGTAGGAAAGCTAACGTGTGCTAACTTTCCATCTTGCACAAGCACAATCACTTTTTGAACAACATTTTTCCACTGTAGAGGAAAGCTAGTGTGTGCTAGTTTTCCTTCTTGCACAAGCACAAGATAATTTTGAACATCATCATTCCACTTTGGAGGAAAGCTAACTAATGTTAGCTTTCAACATCATTCTATTATGGAAGAAAGCTAGTGCATGCTAGCATTCCTTCTTGCACAAGCACAAGCACATTTCGAGCAACATCATTACATTGTGGAGTAAAACTAGCATATGCTAGTTTTCCTTCTTACACAGACACAAGCACATTTCAAAAAACATCATTCCATGGTGGAGGAAATATAGCACATGCTCATCTTGAACAAGCACAGACGCATCTCAAACATCATTCTATCGTGGGGGGAAACTAGTGCGTGTTGGCATTCCCTCTTGAAAAAGAGCAAGCTCATCTTGAACAACATCATTCCACTATGAGGGAAATCTAGCGCATGCTAAATTTCCCTCTTGCACAAGCACAAGCACATCTCAAAAAACATCATCCCACTGTGAGGGAAAGCTAGAACATCTCGAACATCATCCCATCATGGGCATAAGCTATCGCATCCTAGCTTTCCCTATTGCACAAGTAGGAATACATCTCGAACATCATCCCACTGTGGGGATAAGATATCATGTGCTATATTTCCCTTGTGCACAAGTAGGAGTGCATCTTGAACAACATCATTCCACCGTGGGGAAAAGCTAGCGCGTTCTAGTTTTCCCTCTTACACAAGTAGGAGCACATATCGATCAACATCATCCCACTATGGGGGAAATCTAGTGCATTCTAGCTTTCCTTCTTTCACAAGCAAGAGCGCATATCAAACAACATCATCCCACCATGGGGGAAAGCTAGTGCATTGTAGCTTTCGCTCTTACACAAGCAGGAGTGCATCTCAAACAACATCATCCCATTGTTGGGAAAATCTAGCATGTGATAGCTTTCCCTATAGGCTAGCTTTCCCTCTTGCACAAAGAAGGAGCTCATGTCAGACAACATCATCCCACAATGGGGGAAATCTAGCGCATGCTTGCTTTCCCTCTTGCACAAGCACAAGCTCATCTCGAACAACATAATCCCACCATCGGGGAAAGCTAGCATGTGCTAGCTTTCCCCCTTGCACAAGAACGAGCTCATCTCAGACAATATCATCCCATCGTGGGGGAAAGCTAGCGCATGCTAGATTTCCCACTTGCACAAGCACGAGCTCATCTCGGACAAACATCATCCCACTGTAGGGGAAATCTAGCACGTTCTAGCTTTTCCTCTTGCACAAGCACAAGCTCATCTTAGACAACATCATCCCACCATGGGGGAAAGCTAGTTCATGCTAGCTTTCCCTCTTGCACAAGCACGAGCTCATCTCAGACAACATCATCCCACCATGGGGGAAAGATAGCATATGTTAGCTCTCCCTCTTGCACAAGCACTAGCTCATCTCAGACAACATCATACCACCGCATGCGAAAGGTAACGCATGCTAGCTTTCCTTCTTGCACAAGCACGAACTCATCTAGGACAACATCATCCCACCATGGTGGAAAGCAAGTGCATTCTATATTTCCCTCATTTACAAGTAGGAGCACATCTCGAACAACATCATCCCACCGATGGGGAAAGCTAGTTTTGCCTCTTGCAAAAGCAAGAGCGCATCTCAAACAACATCATTCCACTGTGGGGAAAATCCAACTCGTGTTATATTTCCCTATTGCACAAGCAAGAGAATATCTTGAACAACATCATCCCACTGGTGGGGAAAGATAGTGTGTGCTAGCTTTCCCTCTTGCATAAGCATGAGCTCACCTCAGACAACATCATCCCACTGTGGGAGACATCTAGCGCATTTCCCCCTTGCACAAGCACAAGCTCATCTCGAACAACATCATCCCGTCATGGGGGAAAGCTAACGCATGGTAGATTTCCCTCTTTCACAAGCACGAGCTCATCTCGGAGAACATTATCCCACCGTGGGGGAAAGCTGGTGTGTGCTAGCTTTCTGTCTTGCACAAGCACAAGATCATCTCGGATAAACATCACCTCACCAAGGGGGAAAGATAGCCCACGCTAGCTTTCCCTCTTGCACAAGCATGAGCTCATCTCAGAAAAAATCATCCCACCATGGGGGAAAGCTAGCGCATGCTAGATTTCCCTCTTCCATAAGCACCAGCTCATCTTGGACATCATCCTCCTACCATGGGGGAAAGCTAGTGCATGCTAGCTTTCCTTTTTAGACAAGCACAAGCACATTTTGAACATCATTCCTTTGTGAAGGAAAGCTAGCACTAGCTTTCCCTCTTGCACAAGCATGAGCACATCTCGAACAACATCATCCCACTAGTGGGGAAAGTTAATGCGTGCTAGATTTCCCTCTTACACAAGCACGAGCTCATCTTGGACAACATCATACCACCATTGAGGAAACCTAGTGCATGCTATCTTTTCCGCTTGCATAAGCAACAACGCATCTCAAACAACATCATCCCATCGGTGGGCAAAGTTGGCACATCCTAGCCTTCCCTCTTGCATAAAGAGCACATCTTGAACAACATCATCCCACCATGGGGGAAATCTAGCGCATGCTATCTTTCCCTCTTACATAAGTAGGGGCTCATCTCGAAGAACATCATCCCACAAGTGAGGAAAGCTAGCACGTGCTAGCTTTCCTTTTTGCACAAGCAAGAGCTCATATTGGACAACATCATCCCACCATGGGGAAATCTAGTGTGTGCCAGCTTTCCATCTCACACAAGCACGAGCTATTCTCGGAAAAAATCATCCCACCGATGGGGAAAGCTAGCATGTGCTAGCTTTCCCTCTTGCACAAGCACGTGCTCATCTCGGACAAAATCATCCCACCATGGGGGAAAGCTAGCACGTGCTATCTTTCCCTCTTGCACAAGCATGAGCTCATCTCGGACAACATCATCCCACTGTGGGGGAAGGCTATCATGTGCTAGTTTTCCCTCTTGCACAAGCACAAGCTCATCTTGGACAACATCATCCCACCGTGGGGGAAATCTAGCACGTGCTAGCTTTCTGTCTTGCACAAGCAGGAGCTCATCTTGGAAAACAACATCCCATCGTGGGGGAAAGCTAGCGCGTGTTATATTTTCATCTTGCACAAGCACAAGCTAATCTCAGAAAAACATCATCCCACTATGGGGGAAAGCTAGCACACGTTAGCTTTCCCTCTTGCACAAGTACAACCTCATCTAGAACAACATCATCCCACCATGGAGGAAAGATAGCTCATGTTAGATTTAACTCTTGCACAAGCACGAGCTCATCTCAGACAACATCATTCCTTCTTGCACAAGCACTAGCTCATCTCAGACAACATCATCCCACCATGATGGAAAGCTAACGCACATGCTAGCTTTTCCCTCTTGCACAAGCACAAGCTCATCTCGAAAAAAATCATCCCACCATGGGGAAATCTATCACGTGTTAGTTTTCCCTCTTGCACAAGTAGGAGCTCATCTCGGACAACATCATCCCACTGTGGGGGAAAGCTAGCGCCTGCTAGCTTTCCCTCTTGCACAAGCATGATCTCATCTCGGATAAACATCATCCTAACGAGCGGGAAAGATGGATTGTGCTAACTTTCCCTCTTGTGCAAGCATGAGCTCATCTTGGAAAACATCATCCCACCACAGAGGAAAGCTAGCACGTGCATCTTTCCCTCTTGTACAAGCACGAGCTCATCTCAGACAACATGATCCCACCATGGAGGAAAGCTAGCACTCGCTAGCTTTCCTTTTTGCACAAACACAAGTGCATTTTTTGAACATCATTCCATTTTCAAGGAAAGATAACGTGTGCTATCTTTCCCTCTTACACAAGTAGGAGCACATCTTGAACAACATCATCCCATCAGTGAGGAAAGCTAGCGCATGCCAGTTTTCCCTCTTGTACAAGAACGTGCTCATTTCAGACAACATAATCCCACCGTGGGGGAAATCTAGTGTGTGCTAACCTTCCCTCTTGCACAAGCAAGAGCTCATCTCAGAGAACATCATCCAACTCTGGGGGAAGGCTAAAGCATGCTAGCTTTCCCTCTTGCACAAGAAGGAGCTCATCTCGGACAACATCATGCGGGAAAGCTAGCACGTGCTATTTTTCTCTCTTCCACAAGCAGGAGCTCATCTCGGACAACACTGTCCCACTGTGGGCGAAAGCTAGTGTGTGTTAGCTTTCCCTCTTCAACAAGTAGGAGCTCATATCAGACAACATCATCCCACCATGGTAATTTGAATATTTGTTTGTCTTAATATTGGAAATTTGTATTAGAATTCATCTCAATAAGATAATAATAGGAAGAGGAAGTTCATTTTTTGGAATAAAATTGTTCATTATTTATAGTATAAATGAAGCATTCAACCATGTTGGTGTGCCTATGAAATCTTATAGACTAGCCCATGACAGATCCAAATGTCGTAGCATAATCTCATCAAACCTCAAAGAAAAGCTCTATTTAAACCACTACAAAAATATGTTTCTAACTTAGTGCATCTTAGTCCCTACAATTTATGGCCTGAGATGGTAAAGGGGAAGAATTCAGACATATCTAGATAGAAGCCCAATCACTTAACCTATTTCTTGTCAAAAATTCTTAGAGTACTGACAATATTCACCAAAATGAGGAATATTTGTTTTTAATGTAGGCATAAAACTTGAAGGTATCAAAAATACCTATCCCTGTCATGCTGGCTAGGGAGGTTTAAGATTCCCTTATTTCTAATGGTGTAGGGGATTGGTATTGTGGCTCAGATTTATTGTTAATGTATTCAAGGGAATATCTACCTCAGGTTCATAGTTCAGTCTGTGTAGCATAGATCTTCAACAATAAAAATATTTTGAGAGTTGTATACATTACCCCTTCACTTGATGATGTCAGGAATCAATTATGTAATAATGTGTGGAGCTTGATGGATGAGGAACCTACACTAGAACATCCACTAGGATCATCACAAGACTCTACCGTGTTATAGGAGCAGCCAACAAACAAAGACATAAGTCATGGTTTCCTTGAAACCCTCGAAATTGACACCATTAAGGAAGAAGCCTGTGAAATAAGAAATGAATAAAGGTCAAATCTCAAACCATTTTGTAATTTTAGTTTGAAAAGAGAAATGGTATCTAATTTGCATGAGTTGGATGAATATATCTTATTTAACTCAAGAAGAGGTCCTTTTTCTATGATTTTTAATGGTGAACCTCATTATGACATGAGCAAGGAGAATGGAAATGAAGTAAAGAACAATGAGTTGGGAGTTGAGAGCCATTTCAAAATAATATCTCTTGATCGATATTCTGGCCATGGAATGGGATGACACAATCCTCCATTTAGATTCTTCATTTAGTCCAAAACAAGAAAACCTTTGCAGAGGCAGAAATGGGAACAAATATTTTTATTTAACAGATTTGTGTGATAAAATAGAGATAAATTTTTTTTTTTCTACTAATAGTCATGTTGGTGGAATTTTGGATGAATTAGGATCTAACCAACATTTTCAAGCCAAAGGGACACCTTCTCATCAATCTGTTTTGGCAAAAAATAAGGACGATAGCAACCATAGCACTTGTGAAGATGAGTATAACATATATGATTGGTTGCATTCTGAATATATGTTTCTTTTCAACCTGGATGGTGACAGTAACAAGGCCTTTCTCACATTGAATGGTGAGATGCAAATAGAAGATAGTGTCTGCAATATTGGACACAAAGGATTTCAAGTTCATGAAGTAGCAGAAAATTGGTTTGATAGGAAAAACCTAGAATTACAAGCTAAGTTTTGACAAATCATACTTTTTGGGTTTTGTTTTGATATCAGCTGGCCTACCGATGAGGGCACATCTGTTCTCATGGGGGAATATGAAATACAAACAAATGATACATTCTCTAGTACAGGGTTGTGCCCAGAATTTAAAGAGGGTAGCATTGCTGGCCACATAGATGAATCCACCATTGAAGAAAGGGACCTAGATTTTGACATGGACCAAGAACATTGCAAAGAGATAGATCACTGTACATTTTTGAATATTTTTGATGATGAGATCCTTGTTGATCCAAAATAACAACAAACCTTGATCCTTGATATTCCTAGGTGTACCAACATGTCTCATCCTGGAGATTCAATACGAGTCAGAACCAAGTATGACTGGGGCATTTATGACGATGTCAACTCGGATTTAAACGATAGATCTGAACAGAGCAGTGATAGGTTTTTAAAGTTATTTTTGATCGACCCTAGTAATAATGATGATACCAATGATCTGATCGATGAAATAAGGCTGGAACATAGTTCTGACAACCAAAAACTATGTTTTAAGTGTGACAGTGATGGGAATTTTGCACTAAATATTGACATTATTAATTGTGTTGTAGAACAGTATTGGAGAGGTTTGGATAAACAATCTATGGAGCATGCTTGCTGTCAACTTTACACATCACCCTGGAGTAAATGTGACCTTTATGGCTTAAAAGGTTTTATGAAGAACACTATTCTTGTAAGAAGAGTCTACTAAAATAAAATTACCTAATTGATTCTTTAACATCTCCATGAATTTATCAGTCCAAAATACCAAGGGAAGTCCCAACACCTTAACCCAAATCAACACTTCGAAATTTGATTATGTCTTTGGGTTGAAACAAGGGTGTCAAGGTTTTAATGATAGAAAAGAGGACTCCCAAAATGATATAGCCTTTAAGGTCCTATGGGAATCCTCTTCAGACCAAAAGAAAAATGCAAGCCACCTTCTCATCATAATGTAATAAGACAGTCCATATATGATAATTAATTTCCAGAATTCTTACATCTAGGCATTTAAAGTATCATCTACTATATGCCACATGAAAAAAATTCCAATTAGGACCTTGCTAGAAAATTTCAATACATGTCCTACCCCCGGATCTTAACCTACCACCATATTGACCTATGCCACCTTCTTCTTGACCACTTTCCTTCTCTTCTTTGAGCTCTTTCCCCCTTGAGACACCACATTAAGATCCTTCTCTCTATTTCCACCACTAAGTGTCTCTAAATCCAGGTGAGCACCTACAAATTGTATGCCTTTTACTTGCCCATTCGATGGCATGAGAAACATTTTTCCATAGGCCTGTGTTGACATCACCCCACATTCTAGTTCAACTTCATCCCAATTATTTGAGGGAGCTAATAAGTGATTACTAGACTTTGTAGAATGGGGAAACCTAACCTCAAATTTTGATGAAGAAAAACCTTATCTCGACCTTGTGGTTGGGATACCCTCCTCATATGACACAATCAAGTCTACAATACTATTCTTGAATGCATCTCCTTCCAATTTTCTAACAACATGTCAACTATCATAGCTTGAGACCATTGGATCAGTCTTTGGTCTTGTGTATTTGGAACTTGAATCATAATTATATCTCATGTGATCCAATGGAGGCTATAGGTCACCTATTCTATATGCTAATTCCTTAGAATGGGCCTTCTAAGAATTTGTGTTGTACAAGGTGAATTTGCATGGATCTCTCCTAAGAAATTGTATTGTGAGGCGTGTAAGATTACTCTTCAGCAAACATAAAAAGGTGTAAAGAACCTAAGAATTATAACATCAAAAAATGCTTCGATTTTTCACTTTTGAAAGGTGTCTTTACATTCATCCAACCAAAAGCTATTTGGGTTTCATCTTTGAATCCACAATACTACTTTTGGAAAATTTAGCACACTAATTTATGCAAACATCCATTGACAAACAAAATGCTTGCTAAATATGGAATTGAATTAGAATGTCTTTTACAAGAAAAGACAAAAAGAAATTAATAACAAAGAAAAAGATAGATCAATTATAAACCTTCAAAACACAAAGTCAAAGAATATTCCAAGGCACCTGCAGAATATGATAAGGTGAAATGACTTACTTATAAATCCAAAGAGCTGTTGGGAAACCTATTTGCATAATTCCATTTGGAGGATATGATCCATAGAGTAACTGCATACTACAAATTTCAGCAAGGGAAGCTAGAAGTGCCTATCATCTCAAACAAAAAGAAAAATACAACCTCATAAAGAGCTAGAAAAATTGAAAGAAAATTTATCACATTAACTAATGTATTTGTCCATCCCTTCATAAAACCTCAGTGAATAGATGAAACATAAATATAATAATGAATTCAAACTAAGCACCTTTAGTTTCCACCAAAATATGATTGGAAATAACATAAATGGTATCATTTAGCACTACTGGAAATATCAAGAATATTTTGATCAAAAAATTTAAATGGAGTGTATAAGATGGAAAACAAAACCATATAGAGTATTTTAGAAAGATGAGATGCACATAGATAATCCACACAGAAAAAGGATGCTAATCACATAAACTCATGTAAATCCCGAAATCCTTTTCATCTAACTTTCAATCTTCTAGTTTTTCATTGATGCCCACTCTTTGAATTAAGGAAATACAAATCAGAGTTACCAGAATAGTGAGTTTGTAAAAGGTACCAACTAAAAAGAAGTGGAGGTTCATTAATAACAGAGAATGTAATATAAAGTCTGTAGTTTTCCAAACCTTAATGGGTGTACGATATTGACAATACATCATAAACAATGGAATTCAAAAGGTATCCATAAACAAGCAAATCATCCACAATAAGGGTTAGAATACTACAAGAAAGTAACTATTGGGGGGGAACTTGCTTCATCATTCATGTTAGCAAGAAGCAAGAAAATGGGCAAGATGTTTGGGCTGCCACAAAAATAAGCCAGTCAATGGCAGACAATAGAAAAATATACATGCTCTTCACCAATTCTCCCATTTCATAGAGCAAAAATAAAAATAAACAACTGGAATAAATCCAAAAAGAACCTACCAATAATCTGAACCTACTAATAAATTAAATACAAAGCTTACAGGCCTTATTCTATTGGATGTAAAGTGTCTTGAAACAATTATTTCTGCAATTGCCTACAAAAGAGAACAAATATATGCCTATTAAGGTAGAAATCATGAATCTTGATAGCAGTAAAAAAAATATAGCAATTTCCAAGGATCCTTTAGAGACGACATCATAACAGCTGTGTAAACTTGATTGTTATAGACTAACAATGCTTGCAGGAGTGTCGCTGTAGAAAACATGATCCAACATCCTAATTTAAGCACTCTAAAAGATGATAAAGACCAAAAATCCAACAGAAATAATAATGTAGAAATCAAAAAAGAAATAGGGAAAATAAAACTCAACTCAGAAAGTGGAAATCAAAGTGCTGTAAAGCAGAAAAGAAGCACAAAATTTGAAAGAAGAGCTAAACTACTAGTATACAGAAGAATACCATTAGCGAAAGATCTTTCACGTTGGCCCCTCGCAATATTTCAAACGAGGATTTCTAATGGTGTGGGAAAACCATTGTCTCTGTAATTCTTTTAAAATTTCTAAGTTAGTGTTCAAGACAAAAGTAATTTGGAAATGGCTTAACACTAGAAATCATGATGTAGCTATCATCCCTTTGATGGATACGATTAGATCATCAAGATAAGCATGGAGACTGACTGACTCATCCAAGGTTATGTGTATAGGCCTTCTCAAGGAAATACTTGTATCAAATAAGCGAGAGGGTAGGCAATTGTAAGACATAGTATCGCAATTTGTAATGAAAGTGGTTTTGTGATAATTTTCCCATTCCACCTTGATTTTATTGTAACCCAAGAAATTTTCAAGTAAAGGCTCCAAGTATAACTCTACGATCTATTGTTGAAGCATTCCCATATTGAAAGGAGGGAAAGGATTTCTTATAATTGCTTGCCTGGAAGTTCGAAGACTAGCGCAGGTCCTAAAATTATCGGGGGTCTTTGAAGCAGGTTCCCAATTTGAAAACCCTTCATGGTGGACTAAAAAAAACATTTCAGTCCTTAAGAAATGTCCCAACTCCCTTTGGAAGGTTTCTTTCAATGCAGAGTTAACAAGTTTTTGTTTTTGCCTAGCTGTTTTCATAGTACACTGAACCAGACCTATATCAAAACCACGAAGATCCACATTAAACCAAGCAAAAACATTTTCAAGTCCACCAAGTAACCCAACATACCTAATCTCTTCTTTATCAAGACCATGGAAATTTATTTTAATGTTCGTTGAAAATCCAGATGTCCTATTTTTGATGGAGATGGCTTCAACCACCTTCAGTCGCAACTACTCCTCTTCTTTTTTTTCTTTGTTGCCTCCAATACTCAAGGAAAACAAACTCCCGAGAGGAGTCAATCCTTAATGAGTTCCATTATTTCCTATAGATGTAGTCTCCTTAGGCTTGAGGGGTTCATTTTGAATGACCACACAACTACTTTCATTGTTAGGGATGGCCTTCCAAAATTCTTCATTTTCAGAAATGTATGAATGATGTAGAGATTGGAAAGCACAATCAAGCTAGTGAGGTAAGAGCTGCTTAGTAGGAGAGGTTGCGAAGACAACTAATTGATCTATAGTTTTGTATCCATAGTTCTTGATCCCTCATCTAAGTCACCACCATTTTTACCCTAGAAAAATTTCCCTAGGGACCCATTCCTTGGATATGACCAAACATCCTCTCCCTACGTTTCATCATCTGTATAGTCCACTTTCCCCAATGTTGGCATTATTAATGATGGTGTAGAAGAGTATTGCACAGGTTTGGATGAACAATCTATGGAGCATATTTGTTGTCAACTTTACACATTACCCTGGAGTAAATGGGTGCTCGAAATTATAGGGTGCCTTTCAACTTTTGGATGCCTACCTTATCATACTGTAAATGAAATAAACCTTAACAACTTGTGCAAAATATTCCATTTAAAGCATTTTTCTCTACAATTGAGAGTCTTTGGTCATATTTGCAAGTTGTTTCATATCCATCAAATTGCCATGCTCATTGTTATCTATTGTTCTCTATACTTGAGACTCCATTCTCATTTTCATAAGTCATCATCTCAATTTGAATGTGATGTTGTCCATGATTCAATTGCTCAAATAAATTTAGAGCATATAGATGACATTCATTTATGTTAGATAAAGGAGGAATACATATATACAAGAATTATTGATAAGGTGTCTATTAAAATTGGAGGCGTCTTTACATTATTATTGACATTTTTATTCCTGAGTTCACTTTTCTTGTTAGTATTCTCACAACCCTTTTTGACGTGAAAAATAGATTTTATCCCCTTAATATCGAATTTCTAAAAGTCTAACAAAAGAGGACTATAACTATATGGGTCCACCTCCAACCACCAAAGTATTTGTGTAATCAATCAGGATGCTCATTGGTTCACTAGGTAGGTGACCTAGTTACATGTTATGTCTAGCACTTATTATTCCGTGCACACAAGTTTATATGTTCTTCTCCTTCAACAAATCTTGAACTATCCTTTGGTTCTCCATTAGGGAGCCATCACCCTAGCGATGAAAATGGTATTCGGTTAGAAAATTGTGCATGTTAAGAAACTCCTTTTGAAGTTACCCCTGTCAAAAGATTGTGTTTAAGAAACTACCATTTAAGAAGCCAATCAAAACAACTAGTCATCACCAGTGTAAACACAAACCTATTCTACCTCAATATCATGGATGATGATACTATTTTCATCTTTTGTTGTCTCCCCTTTAAATTAAACTCAACAATATGAAGTCTGCAATTCCAAGCAACATGCCTTGACTTTCCACAATAATAACGTGCCTTTTCATTAATTGTGCTAGCCAATTCTTCAATACTTTTATTGTTTGTTCTACATTTTCGGAAGAAAAAAAACATGATCTGCTATTTCATCATCTTCAATAGTCGATTTTTCCTCCACAATGACATTTAAATAATAGATTCTAAACTGTGTTAAATATTTTCCTAAATGTAAATAATGCACTGTATTTAGGGGGAAAACCCTTTAACAATACATCGTAAGTTACATATTCATCCTCTAATTGACTCAAACTTTTGTTAATTATGATAACAATTATCTCAAATTGACCTCAAATTGTTTGTGCTCCAACATATTTTAGTTATTTGAAATTTTTAGATCAAAGAACTTTGTTAACAAAAAAAATTGTGTTATATTCCTTCCTACCAACCAGTGTTTCTAAGGAATCCAAGATCTCTTTACCAGACTTTATTAGATCTAGGTGATGAGCATGAGTATTTGATAGGGAACCTAATAAGCGGCTTTGCCCCATTACACTTAATTTGCCATTCAAATACTTTGTTTATCCTTTGTTTTTTTTCTATACACAGTTTGACAATTTTCGAGAGACTTCTTTCCATTACGCATAATCGAAGTATTAGTTTCCAGATGTAAAAATTTTACCTATAAAAATTTGCAACAGATGTATGCATATTTAAGAAAACATGTTTTGGAAATGCAAATATATTTGTTGTTGAATATTATGATTGTCATTGACCTATCTTATTAACATGGAGTACTCGTGTGGATTGTCAGTGGATATTTTTGCATCCATCAAAATCACGATTGAACAATTGAGCCTGTGCTTCCATTAGAGGCGTAGATGTTGGTAACATGCTTATTTTAAAATATATTTATGTTTTGTTTCTTCCACTTTTTACTAATACTCTCACAGACATCGTTGATAGATGTGAATCAAACTTCTACTTCATAATTTCCAAGTTGCTGAGATTATGTTTCCTTCTGGTTTTTGTATACTTCGCAAGTATTATGTTATCTCAATACTGTCGTTTCTAGATTCATTGGGTGCTCATCGAAATAACAGTTCATCATCGGTATGTTGCTGAATTGAGTATGGGATATGTGGTGCTCATTGAAATTGTATGCCTTTTACTTGGCCATTTGATGGCATGAGAAACATTTTTCCATAGGCCTATGTTGACATCACCCCACATTCTAGTTCAACTTCGTCCCAATTATTTGAGGGAGCTAATAAGTGACTACTAGACTTTGTAGAATGGGGAAACCTAACCTCAAATTTTAATGAAGAAAAACCTTATCTCGACCTTGTGGTTGGGATACCCTCCTCGTATGGCACAATCAAGTCTACAATACTATTCTTGAATGCATCTCCTTCCAAGTTTCTGAAAACATGTCAACTATCATAGCTTGAGACCATTGGATCAGTCTTTGGTCTTGTGGATTTGGAACTTGAATCATAATTATATCTCATGTGATCCAATGGAGGCTATAGGTCACTTATTATACCCACTTTTTATTCTATATCCATAGTTCTTGATCCCTCATCTAAGTCACCACCATTTTTACCCTAGAAAAATTTCCTTAGGGACCCATTCCTTGGATATGACCAAACATCCTCTCCCTACGTTTCATCATCTGTATAGTCCACTACTTGGAAGTCTTCATCCATGTTGTGGAAGATGTAAACTTGTAGAAACTCATACATTCCAACTTCATCCAGTTGACTTCCCCATTAACACACAATGTATTCAATCCCAAATACATGTTGAGAACAAGCCATCAAATCCCTCCAGCTTTGCGTCTATCTTGTCCTTTGACTTGCTAAAACTCCTTAGCCTTCAAGAATCTACTCTGTTGGTAACCATCGTTTGAGAAGGTAACTAGACCTATGGATGGGTTTCAAAGGACAAAATCATCACACCATGGGGAAATTTATCACATGTTAGTTTTCCCTCTTGCACAAGCAAGATTGCATCTCAAACAACATCATCCCATCATTGGGGAAAGCTATCGTGTGATAGATTTTCCTATAGGCTATCTTTCCCTCTTTCACAAGAAGGATCTCATCTCAGAAATCATCCCACAGTGGTGGAAAGCTACCACGTGATTGATTTCCCTCTTGCGCAAGCACGGGATCATCTCGAACAACATCATCCTGCCATCGTGGAAAGCTAGCATGTGCTAGCTTTCACCCTTGCACAAGCACGAGATCATTTCAGACAACATCATCCCATTGTGGGGGAAAGATAGCGCCTGCTAGATTTCCCACTTGCACAAGCACGGGCTCATCTCGGACAAACATCATCCCACTATGAGGGAAATCTAGTGTGTGCTAGCTTTTCCTCTTGAACAAGCACAAGCTCATCTCAGACAACATCATCCCACCACGGGGGAAAGATAGTTCATGCTAGCTTTCCCTCTTGCACAGGCACGAGCTCATCTCGGACAAAATCATCCCACCATTGGGGAAAGCTAACACATGCTAGCTTTCCCTCTTGCACAATCACGAGCTCATCTCGTACAACATCATCCCACTGTGGGGGAAAGCTAGTGTGTGCTAGTTTTCCCTTTGGCACAAGCGTGGGCTCATCTTATACAACATCATCCCACCATGGGGGAAAGCTAGCACGTGCTATGTTTCCTTCTTACACAAGCTCAAACTCATATAGGAAAACATCATCCCACCGTGGAGGAAAGCTAGCACATGCTAGCCTTCCCACTTGCACAAGCACAAGCTCATCTCAGAAAATAACATCCGACCATGGGGGAAAGCTAGCGTGTGGTAACTTTTCATCTTGCACAAGCATGAGCTCATCTCAGAAAAACATCATCCCACTGTGGTGGAAAGATAGCGCGTGTTAGCTTTCCCTCTTGCATAAGTACGACCTCATATTGGACAAACATCATCCCACTGTGGTGGAAAGCTAGTGCGTGCTAGCTTTTCCTCTTGCACAAGCAAAATCTCATCTCAAACAACATCATCCCAACACGGGGGAAAGATAGTTCATGCTAGCTTTCCCTCTTGCACAAGCACGAGCTCATCTCAGACAAAATCATCCCACCATGGGGGAAAGCTAGATTTCCCTCTTGCCCACTCACGAGCTCATCTCGTACAACATCATCCCACTGTGGGGGAAAGCTAGTGTGTTCTAGTTTTCCCTCTGGCACAAGCACAAGCTCATCTCAGACAACATCATCCCACCATGGGGGAAAGCTAACACATTCTAGCTTTCCTTCTTACACAAGCACAAAATTATCTAGGACAACATAATCCCACCATGGAGGAAAGATAGCACGTGCTAGATTTCCCACTTGCGCAAGCGCGAGCTCATCTTGGACAACAACATCCCACCATGGGGGAAATCTAGCGCGTGGTAACTTTCTGTCTTGCACAAGCACGAGCTCATCTCGGACAAACATCATCCCACTGTGGGGGAAAGATAGCACGTGTTAGGTTTCCCTCTTGCATAAGTACGACCTCATCTAGAACAACATCATCCCACCACGGGGGAAAGATAGCTCGTGCTAGCTTTAACTCTTGCACAAGGACAAGCGCATCTCGAACAACATCATCCCACTGGTGGGAAAGCTAACATTGTTTTCCCTCTTGCACAAGTAGGAGCGCATCTTGAACAACATCATCCCACTGGTGGGAAAGATAGTGCATGATATCTTTCCATCTTGCACAAGGAGGAGTGCATCTCGAAAAACATCATCCCACCATGGGGGAAAGCTAGTGCTAGCTTTCCCTCTTGCACAAGTAGGAGTGGATCTGAAACAACATCATCCCACTGGTGGGGAAAGCTAGTGTGTGCTAACTTTCCCTCTTGCACAAGCACGAGCACATCTTGAACAACATCATCCCACTTTGGGGGAAATCTAACACGTGCTAACTTTCCCTCTTGTACAAGCATGAGCTCATCTTGGACAACATCATTCCACCATGGGGGAAAGCTAGCATGTGCTAGATTTTCACTCTTGCACAAGCACGAGCTGATCTCAGACAAAATCATCCCACTGTGGGGAAATCTATCACATGTTAGTTTTCCATCTTGCACAAGCAGGAGTGCATATCAAACAACATCATCCCATCGTTGGGGAAAACTAGCATGTGATATATTTCCCTACAGGCTAGCTTTCCCTCTTGCACAAGAAGGAGCTCACCTCAGACAACATCATCCCATAGTGGGGGGAAGCTAGCGCGTGCTTTCTTTCCCTCTTGCACAAGCACGAGCTCATCTTTAACAACATCATCCCACCATCGGGGAAAGATAGCATGTTTAGATTTCCCCCTTGCACAAGCACAAGCTCATCTCGTACTACATCATGCCATTGTGGGGGAAAGCTAGCGCATGCTAGTTTTTTGTCTTGCACAAGCGTGAGCTCATCTAGGACAACATCATCCCACCATGGAGGAAAGCTAGCACGTGATAGCTTTCCCTCTTGCACAAGCGCGAGCTCATCTCAGACAACCACATCCCACCGTGGGGGAAAGTTAGCACGTGCTAGCTTTATGTCTTGCACAAGCACGAGCTCATCTTGGAAAAATATCTTCCCACCATGGGGGAAAGCTAGCGCATGTTATCTTTCCCTCTTGCACAAGTACGACCTCATCTAGAACAACATCATCCCACCATGGGGGAAAGATAGCTCATGCTAGCTTTAACTCTTACACAAGGACGAGCTCATCTCGGACAACATCATTCCCTCTTGCACAAGCACAAGCTCATCTCAGACAAGATCATCCCACCATGGGGGAAAGCTAACACGTACTAGATTTCTATCTTTCACAAGCAATAGCTCATCTAGGACAACGTCATCCCAATGTGGGGGAAAGCTAGCATGTGCTAGATTTCACTCTTGCACAAGTAGGATTGTATCTCAAAAAACATCATCCCACTGGTGGGAAAGATAGCATAGTTTTCCCTCTTGCACAGGTAGGAGCACATCTCGAACAACATCATCCCACTGGTGGGAAAGCTAGCGCATGCTAGCTTTCCATCTTGCACAAGGAGGAGTGCATCTCAAACAAGATCATCCCACCGTGGGGAAATCTAGTTCTAACTTTCCCTCTTTCACAAGCATGAGCGCATCTCAAACAACATCACCCCACTAGTGGGGAAAGCTAGTGCGTGCTAACCTTCCCTCTTGCACAAGCATGACCTCATCTCGAATAACATCATCCCACTTTGGGGGAAATCTAGCACATGATAACTTTCCGTCTTGCAAAAGCACGAGCTCATCTTGGACAACATCATTCCACCATTAGGGAAAGCTAGCACGTGCTAGATTTTCCCTCTTGCACAAGCACGAGCTGATCTTGGAGAAAATCATCCCACAGTGGGGAAATCTATCACGTGTTAGTTTTCCCTCTGGCATAAGCAGGAGTGCATCTCAAACAACATCATCCCATTGTTGGGGAAAGCTAGCGTGTGAAAGCTTTCCCTACAGGCTATCTTTCCCTCTTGCACAAGAAGGAGCTCATCTCAGACAACATCATCCCACAGTGGGGGAAAGCTAGCGCGTGCTTGCTTTCCCTCTTGCACAATCACAAGCTCATCTCGAACAACATCATCCCACCATCAGGGAAAGCTAGCATGGGCTAGATTTCCCCCTTGCACAAGCACGAGCTCATCTCGAACAACAACATCCCATCACAAGGGAAAGCTAGCACATGCTAGCTTTCCATATTGCACAAGCACGAGCTCATCTAGGAAAACATCATCCCACCGTGGAGGAAAGTTAGCACATGCTAGCTTTCCCTCTTGCACAAGCGTGAGATAATCTCAGACAACAACATCCCACCGTGGGGGAAAGCTAGCGCATGGTAGCAGTCCATCTTGCACAAGCACGAGCTCATCTCAGAAAAACATCATCCCACCATGGGGGAAAGCTAGCGCGTGTTAGCTTGCCCTCTTTCACAAGTACGACCTTATCTAGAACAACATCATCCCACCATGAGGGAAAGATAGCTCGTGATAGCTTTAACTCTTGCACAAGGACGAGCTCATCTCAGAAAACATCGTTCCCTCTTGCACAAGCACAAGCTCATCTCAGAAAACATCATCCCACCATGGGGGAAAGCTAACGCGTACTAGATTTCTATCTTGCACAAGCACGAGCTCATCTAGGACAACATCATCGTAATATGGGGAAAACTAGCGTGTGCAAGCTTTCCCTCTTGCACAAGTAGGAGCGCATCTCGAACAACATCATCCCACTAGTGGGAAAGCTAGCATAGTTTTCCCTCTTGCACAAGTAGGAGCGCATATAGAACAACATCATCCCACTGGTGGGAAAGCTAGCGCATGCTAGCTTTCCATCTTGCACAAGGAGGAGTGCACCTCGAACAACACCATCCCACCATGGGGGAAAGCTAGTGCTAGATTTCCCTCTTTCACAAGCAGGAGCGCATATCAAACAACATCATCCCACTGGTGGGGAAATCTAGTGCATGCTAACTTTCCCTCTTTCACAAGGACAAGCTCATCTCAAACAACATCATCCCACTTTGGGGGAATCTAGCGCATGCTAACTTTACCTCTTGACACAAGCACGAGCTCATATTCGAAAACATCATTCCACCATGGGGGAAAGCTAGCACGTGCCAACTTTTCCCTCTTGCACAAGCACGCTTATCTCAGACAAAATCATCCCACCATGGGAAACTCTATCGCGTGTTATTTTTCTCCCTTGCACAAGCATGAGTGCATCTCAAACAACATCATCCCATCGTTGGGGAAAGCTAGTGTGTGATAGCTTTCCCTACAGGCTAGCTTTTCCTCTTGCACAAGAAGGATCTCATCTCAGACAACATCATCCCATAGTGGGGGAAAGCTAGTGCATGCTTTCTTTCCCTCTTGCACAAGCACGAACACATCTCGAACAACGTCATCCCACCATCGAGGAAAGCTAGCATCATCCCACCATGGGGGAAAGCTAGCACGTGATAGCTTTCCCTCTTGCACAATCACGAGATCATCTCGGACAACATCATCCCACTGTGGGGGAAAGCTAGCATGTGCTAGTTTTCCCTCTTTCACAAGCGCGAGCTTATCTTAGACAACATCATCTCACCGTGGGGGAAATCTAGCACATGTTAGCTTTCCCTTTTGCACAAGTAGGAGTGCATCTCAAACGACATCATCCCATCATTGGGGAAAGCTAGCGTGTGATAGTTTTCCCTACAGGTTAGCTTTCCCTCTTGCACAAGAAGGAGCTCATCTCAAACAACATCATCCCACAGTGGGGGAAATTTAGCACGTGCTTTCTTTCCCTCTTTCACAAGCATGAGCTCATCTCGAACAACATCATCCCACCATCGGGGAAAGCTAGCATGTGCTAGCTTTACCCCTTCCACAAGCATGAGATCATCTCGAACAACATCATCCCATCGTGGGGGAAAGATAGCACCTGCTATCTTTCCCACTTGCACAAGCACGAGCTCATCTAGAACAACATCATCCCACCATGGGGGAAAGATAGCTCGTGCTAGCTTTAACTCTTGCAAAATGACGAGCTCATCTCGGACAACATCATCCCCTCTTGCACAAGCATGAGCTCATCTAAGAAAAAATCATCCCACCATGGGGGAAAGCTAATGCGTACTAGATTTATATCTTGCACAAGCACAAGCTCATCTGGGACAACCTCATCCTAATGTGGGGGAAAGCTAGCGTGTGCTAGCTTTCCCTCTTGCACAAGTAGGAGCGAATCTCGAACAACATCATCCCACTGGTGGGAAAGCAAGCATAGTTTTCCCTCTTGCACAAGTAGGAGCGCATCTCGAACAACATCATCCCACTGGTGGGAAAGCTAGCATAGTTTTCCCTCTTGCACAAGTAGGAGCGCATCTCGAACAACAACATCCCACTTGTGGGAAAGCTAGTGCTAGCTTTCCATCTTACACAAGGAGGAGTGCATCTCGAACAACATCATCCCACCGTGGGGGAAAGCTAGTGCTAGCTTTCCCTCTTGCAAAAGGAGGAGTGCATCTCAAACAACATCATCCCACTGGTGGGGAAAGCTAGTGCGTGCTAACTTTCCCTCTTGCACAAGCACGAGCTCATATCGAACAACATCATCCCACTTTGGCGGAAATATAGCACGTGCTAACTTTCCCTCTTGCACAAGCATGAGCTCATCTTGGACAACATCATTCCACCATGGGGGAAAGCTAGAACATGCTATCTTTTCCCTCTTGCACAAGCATGAGCTTATCTCGAACAAAATCATCCTACTGTGGGGAAATCTATCAAGTGTTAGTTTTCTCTCTTGCACAAGTAGGAGTGCATCTCAAACAACATCATCCCACCGTTTGGGAAAGCTAGCATGTGATAAATTTCCCTACAGGCTAGCTTTCCCTCTTGCATAAGAAGGAGCTCATCACAGACAACATCATCCCACAGTGGGGGAAAGCTAGCACATGCTTTCTTTCACTCTTGCACAAGCACGAGCTCATCTCAAACAACATCATCCCACCATCGGGGAAAGCTAGCATGTGCTAGCTTTCCCCCTTGCACAAGCACAATCTCATCTCAGACAACATCATCCCATCGTGGGGGAAAGCTAGCGCATGCTAGCTTTCCATCTTGCACAAGTGCGAGCTCATCTAGGAAAACATCATCCCACCATGGAGGAAAGCTAGCACGTGCTAGCTTTCCCTATTGCACAAGCACAAGCTCATCTTGAACAACAACATCCCACCGTGGGGGAAAGCTAGCTTGTGGTAGATTTCTATATTGCACAACCACAAGCTCATCTCAGACAAACATGATCCCACCATGGGGGAAAGCTAGCGCTTGTTAGCTTTCCCTCTTGCAAAAGTACAAGCTCATCTCGGACAACATCATTCCTTCTTGCACAAGCACGAGCTCATCTCAGACAACATCATCCCACCATGGGGGAAAGCTAACATGTACTAGATTTCTAACTTGCACAAGCATGAGCGCATCTAGAACAACATCATCCCAATGTGGGGGAAAGCTAGTGTGTGCTAGCTTTCCCTCTTTCACAAGTAGGAGTGCATCTTGAACAACATCATCCCACTAGTGGGAAAGATAGCATAGTTTTCCCTCTTGCACAAGTAGGAGCACATATCAAACAACATCATCCTACTGGTGGGAAATCTAGTGCATGCTAGCTTTCCATCTTGCACAAGGAGGAGTGCATCTCGAACAACATCATCCCACCGTGGGGGAAAGCTAGTGCCATGTTTCCCTCTTTCACAAGCAGGAGAGCATATCAAACAACATCATCCCACTGGTGGGGAAAGCTAGTGCGTGCTAACTTTCCCTCTTGCACAAGCACGAGCTCATATCGAACAACGTCATCTCACTTTGGGGGAAATCTAGTGCGTGCTAACTTTCCCTCTTGCACAAGCACGAGCTCATCTTGGACAACATCATTTGACCATGGGGGAAAGCTAGCACGTGCTAGTTTTTCCCTCTTGCACAAGCACAAGCTCATCTCAGACAAAATCATCCCACCATGGGGAACTCTTTCACGTGTTAGTTTTCCCTCTTGCACAAGCAGGAGTCCATCTCAAACAAAATCATCCCATCGTTGGGGAAAGCTAGCGTGTGATAGCTTTCCCTACATGCTAGCTTTCCCTCTTATAGAAGAAGGAGCTCATCTCAGACAACCTCATCCCACAGTGGGGGAAACCTAGCACGTGCTTGCTTTCTCTCTTGCACAAGCACGAGCTAATCTCGAACAACATCATCCCACCATCAGGGAAAGCTAGCATGTGTTAGCTTTCCCCCTTGCACAACCATGAGCTCGTCTTGGAAAACATCATCCCATCATGGGGGAAAGCTAGCGTGTGCTATCTTTCCAACTTGCACAAGCACAAGCTCATCTTGGAAAAACATCATCCCACCATGGGAGAAAGCTAGCACGTGCTAGATTTCCCTCTTGCACAAGTGTGAGATTTCCCTCTTGCACAAGTAGGAGCACATTTCAAGCACCATGGGGGAAAGCTAGCATGTGCTAACTTTCCCTCTTGCACAATCACAAGCTCATCTCAGACAACATCATCCTACGGTGGGGGAAATCTAGCATGTGCTAGTTTTCCCTCTTGCACAAGCATGAGCTCATCTCAGAGAACATCATCCCATCATGGGGGAAAGCTAGTGCGTGCTAGCTTTCCCTCTTGCACAAGCAGGAGTGCATTTCAAACAACATCATCAAATCGTTGGTGAAAGCTAGCGTGTGATAGCTTTCCCTTCAGGCTAGCTTTCCATCTTTCAAAAGAAGGAGCTCATCTCAGACAACATCATCCCATAGTGGGGGAAAGCTAGCCCGTGCTTGCTTTCCCTCTTGCACAAGCATGTGCTCATCCCAAACAAAATCATCCCACCATCGGGGAAAGATAGCATGTGCTATCTTTACCCCTTGCACAAGCACGAGATCATATCGGAAAATATCATCCCATCGTGGGGGAAAGCTAGCGTGAGCTAGCTTTCCCACTTGCACAAGCACGAGATCATCTAGAACAACATCATCCCACCATGGGGGAAAGATAGCTCGTGCTATATTTAACTCTTGCACAAGGACGAGCTCATCTCGAACAACATCATTCCCTCTTGCACAAGCACGAGCTCATCTCAGACAACATCATCCCACCATAGAGGAAAGCTAACGTATACTAGATTTCTATGTTGCACAAGCACGAGCTCATCTAGGACAAAATCATCCCAATGTGGGGGAAAGATAAAATGTGCTTGATTTCCCTCTTGCACAAGTAGGAGTGAATCTCGAACAACATCATCCCACTGGTGGGAAAGCTAGCATAGTTTTCCCTCTTTCACAAGTAGGAGCGCATCTCAAACAACATCATCCCACTGGTGGGAAAGCTAGTGCATGTTAGCTTTCCATCTTGCACAAGGAGGAGGGCATCTCGAACAACATCATCCCACCATGGGGGAACACTAGTGCTAGCTTTCCCTCTTGCACAAGCAAGAGCGCATCTCAAACAACATCATCCCACTGGTGGGGAAAGCTAGTGCGTGCTAACTTTCCCTCTTGCACAAGCATGAGCTCATCTCTAACAACATCATCCCACTTTGTGGGAAATCTATCATGTGCTAACTTTCCCTCTTGCACAAGCACGTGCTAACTTTCCCTCTTGCGCAAGCACGAGCTCATCTTGGACAACATCATTCCACCATGGTGGAAAGCCAACACGTGCTAGCTTTTCCCTCTTGCACAAGCACGAGCTCATCTTGAACAAAATCATACCACCATGGGGAAATCTATCACATGTTAGTTTTCCCTCTTGTACAAGCAAGAGTTCATCTCAAACAACATCATCCCATCGCTGGGGAAAGCTAGCGTGTGTTAGCTTTCCCTACAGGCTAGTTGTCCCTCTTGCACAAGAAGGAGCTCATCTAGGACAACAACATCCCATTGTGGGGGAAAGCTAGCATGTGCTAGTTTTCCCTCTTGCACAAGCACGAGCTCATCATAGACAACATCATCCCACCGTGGGGAAAAGCTAGCCCATGCTAGCTTTCCGTCTTGCACAAGTGCGATCTCATCTAGGACAACATCATCCCACTGTGGAGGAAAGCTAACACATGCTAGCTTTTCCTCTTGCACAAGTGCGATCTCATCTCAGACAACAACATCCCATCGTGGGGGAAAGCTATCGTGTGCTAGCTTTCCATCGTGCACAAGAACACACTCATCTTGGAAAAACATCATCCCATCGTGGGGGAAAGCTAGCACGTGTTAGCTTTCCCTCTTGCACAAGTACGACCTCATCTAGAACGACATCATCCCACCATGGGGGAAAGATAGCTCATGCTAGCTTTAACTCTTGCACAAGGACGAGCTCATCTCGGACAACATCATCCCCTCTTGCACAAGCACGAGCTCATCTAAGACAACATCATCCCACCATGGGGGAAAGCTAATGCGTACTAGATTTATATCTTGCACAAGCACGAGCTCATCTAGGACAACCTCATCCCAATGTGGGGGAAAGCTTGTGTGTGCTAGCTTTCCCTCTTGCACAAGTAGGAGAGAATCTCGAACAACATCATCCCACTGGTGGGAAAGCAAGCATAGTTTTCCCTCTTGCACAAGTAGGATCACATCTCGAACAACATCATCCCACTGGTGGGAAAGCTAGAATAGTTTTCCCTCATGAACAAGTAGGAGTGCATCTCGAACAACATCATCCCACTGGTGGGAAAGCTAGCACATGCTATCTTTTCATCTTGCACAAGGAGGAGTGCATCTAGAACAACATCATCCCACCATGGGGGAAAGCTAGTGCTAGCTTTCCCTCTTGCAAAAGGAGAAGCGCATCTCAGACAACATCATCCCACTGGTGGGGAAAGCTAGTGCGTGCTAACTTTCCCTCTTGCACAAGCACGAGCTCATCTCGAACAACATCATCCCACTTTGGCGGAAATATAGCACGTGCTAACTTTCCCTTTTTCACAAGCACGAGCTCATCTTGGACAACATCATTCCACCATGGGGAAAAGCTAGCACATGCTATCATTTCCCTCTTGCACAAGCATGAGCTTATGTCAGAAAAAATCATCCCACTGTGGGGAAATCTATCACGTGTTAGTTTTCGCTCTTGCAAAAAGCAGGAGCGCAACTCAAACAACATCATCTCATCATTGGGGAAAGCTAGCGTGTGATAGCTTTCCCTCTTGCATAAGAAGGCACTCATCTCAGACAACATCATCTCATAATGGGGGAAAGCTAGCACATGCTTGCTTTCACTCTTGCACAAGCACGAGCTCATCTCAAACAACATCATCCCACCATCGGGGAAATCTAGCATGTGCTCTCTTTCCCCCTTGCACAAGCATGAGCTCATCTCGGACAACATCATCCCATTGCGGGGGAAAGCTAGCACGTGCTAGCTTTCCTTCTTGCACAAGCGCGAGCTCATCTAGGACAACATCATCCCACCATGGAGGAAATCTAGCACGTGCTAGCTTTCCCTCTTGCTCAAGTGCAAGCTCATCTCGAACAACAACATCCCACTGTGGGGGAAAGCTAGCACGTGGTAGATTTCTATCTTGTACAAGAATGAGCTCATCTTGGACAAGCATCATCCCAGCATGGGGGAAAGCTAGCATGTGTTAGATTTCCCTCTTGCAGAAGTACAACCTTATCTAGAACAACATCATCCCACCACCGGGGAAAGATAGCTCATGCTAGCTCTAACTCTTGCACAAGGACGAGCTCATCTTGGACAACATCATTCCTTCTTGCACAAGCATGAGCTCATCTCAGACAACATCATCCCACCATGGGGGAAAACTAATGCGTACTAGATTTCTATCTTGCACAAGCATGAGCGCATCTAGAACAACATCATCCCAATGTGGGCGAAAGCTAGTGTGTGCTAGCTTTCACTCTTGCACAAGTAGGATCGCATCTCGAAAAACATCATCCCACTAGTGGGAAAGCTAGCATAGTTTTCCCTCTTGCACAAGTAGGAGCGCATCTTGAACAACATCATCCCACTAGTGGGAAAGCTAGCGCATGCTAGCTTTCCATCTAGCACAAGGAGGAGTGCATCTCGAACAACATCATCCCACTGTGGGAGAAAGCTAGTGCTAGCTTTCCCTTTTGCACAAGCACAAGCACATCTCAAAAAACATCACCCCACTATTGGGGAAATCTAGTGCGTGCTAACTTTCCCTCTTGCACAAGCATGACCTCATCTCGAACAACATCATCCCACTTTGGGGGAAATCTAGCACGTGCTAACTTTCCCTCTTGCACAAGAATGAGCTCATCTTGGACAACATCATTTCACCATGGGGGAAAGCTAGCACGTGCTAGCTTTCCCCTCTTGCACAAGCACTAGCTGATCTTAGACAAAATCATCCCACAGTGGGGAAATCTATCACGTTTTAGTTTTCCCTCTTGCACAAGCCGGAGTGCATCTCAAACAACATCATCCCATCGTTGGGGAAAGCTAGCATGTGACAGCTTTCCCTATAGGCTATCTTTCCCTCTTGCACAAGAAAGAGCTCATCTCAAACAACATCATCCCACAGTGGGGGAAAGCTAGCGTGTGCTTGCTTTCCCTCTTGCACAAGCATGGGCTCATCTCGAACAACATCATCCCACCATTAGGGAAATCTAGCATGGGCTATCTTTCCCCCTTGCACAAGCATGAGCTCATCTCGAACAACATCATCCCATCATGGGGGAAAGCTAGCGCGTGCTAGCTTTCCATCTTGCACAAGCACGAGCTCATCTAGGAGAACATCATCCCACCCTGGAGGAAAGCTAGCAGGTGATAGCTTTCCCTCTTGCACAAGTGCGAGCTCATCTCAGACAACAACATCCCACCGTGGGGGAAAGCTAGCGTATGGTAGCTTTTCATCTTGCACAAGCACGAGCTCATCTCGGACAAAAATCATCCCACCATGGGGGAAAGCTAGCGTGTGTTAGCTTTCCCTCTTGCACAAGTACGACCTCATCTAGAACAACATCATCCCACCACGGGGGAAAGATAGCTCGTGCTAGCTTTAACTCTTTCACAAGGATGAGCTCATCTCAGAAAACATCATTCCCTCTTGCACAAGCATGAGCTCATCTCAGACAACATCATCCCACCATGGGGGGAAGCTAACACGTACTAGATTTTTATCTTGCACAAGCATGAGCTCATCTAGGACAACATCATCCCAATGTGGGGGAACACTAGCGTGTGCAAGCTTTCCCTCTTGCACAAGTAGGAGCGCATCTCGAACAACATCATCCCACTGGTGGGAAAGCTAGCATAGTTTTCCCTCTTGCACAAGTAGGAGCGCATATAGAAGAACATCATCCCACTGTTGGGAAAGCTAGCGCATGCTAGCTTTCCATCTTGTATAAGGAGGAGTGCATCTCGAACAACACCATCCCACCATGGGGGAAATATAGTGCTAGATTTCCCTCTTTCACAAGAAGGAGCGCATCTCAAACAACATCATCCCACTGGTGGGGAAAGCTAGTGCGTGCTAACTTTCCCTCTTTCACAAGGACGAGCTCATCTCAAACAACATCATCCCACTTTGGGGGATATCTAGCGCGTGCTAACTTTACCTCTTTCACATAAATGAGCTCATCTTGGAAAACATCATTCCACCATGGGGGAAAGCTAGCACATGCTAGCTTTTCCCCCTTGCACAAGCACGATCTCATCTCAGACAAAATCATCCCACCATGGGGAAATCTATCGCGTGTTATTTTTCCCCCTTGCACAAGCATGAGTGCATCTCAAACAACATCATCCCATTGTTGGGGAAAGCTAGCGTGTGATAGCTTTCCCTACAGGCTAGCTTTTCCTCTTGCACAAGAAGGAGCTCATCTTAGACAACATCATCCCATAGTGGGGGAAAGCTAGCGCGTGATTGCTTTCCCTCTTGCACAAACACGAACTCATCTCGAACAACATCATCCCACCATTGAGGAAAGCTGCATGTGCTAGCTTTCCCCCTTTCACAAGCATGAGCTCATCTCAGACAACATCATCCCATCGTGAGGGAAAGCTAGTGCGTGCTAGCTTTCCCACTTGCACAAGCACGAGCTCATCTTGGACAAACATCATCCCACCGTGGGGGAAAGCTAGCATGTGATAGATTTCCCTCTTTCACAATCACGAGATCATCTTGGACAACATCATCCCACTGTGGGGAAAAGATAGCATGTGCTAGTTTTTCCTCTTGCAAAAGCGCGAGCTCATCTCAGACAACATTATCCCACCGTGAGGGAAAGCTAGCGCATGCTAGCTTTCCCTTTTACACAAGCAAAAGTGCATCTCAAACAATAACATCCCATCATTGGGGAAAGCTAGCGTGTGATATTTTTCCCTACAAGCTAGCTTCCCCTCTTGCACAAGAAGGAGCTCATCTCAAACAACATCATCCCACAGTGGCGGAATTTTAGCGCATTCTTGCTTTCCCTCTTTCACAAGCATGAGCTCATCTCGAACAACATCATCCCACCATCGGGGAAAGATAGCATGTGCTAGCTTTAAACCTTGCACAAGCACGAGCTCATCTCGGACAAAATCATCCCATCGTGGGGGAAAACTAGCGCCTGCTATCTTTCCCACTTGCACAAGCATGAGCTCATCTAGAACAGCATCATCCCACCATGGGGGAAAGATAGCTCGTGCTAGATTTAACTCTTGCACAAGGACGATCTCATCTCGGACAACATCATCCCCTCTTGCACAAGCATGAGCTCATCTAATACAACATCATCCCACCATGGGGGAAAGCTAATGCGTACTAGATTTATATCTTGCACAAGCACGAGCTCATCTAGGACAACCTCATCCTAATGTGGGGGAAAGACAGCATGTGCTAGCTTTCCCTCTTGCACTAGTAGGAGCGAATCTCGAACAACATCATCCCACTGGTGGGAAAGCAAGCATAGTTTTCCCTCTTGCACAAGTAGGAGTGCATCTCGAACAACATCATTCCACTGGTGGGAAAGCTAGCATAGTTTTCCCTCTTGCACAAGTAGCAGCGCATCTCGAACAACATGATCCCACTGGTGGGAAATCTAGCGCATGCTAGCTTTCCATCTTGCACAAAGAGGAGTGCATCTCGAACAACATCATCCCACGATGGGGGAAATCTAGTGCTAGCTTTCCCTCTTGCAAAAGGAGGAGTGCATCTCAAACAACATCATCCCACTGATGGGGAAAGCTAGTGCGTGCTAACTTTCCCTCTTACACAAGCATGAGCTCATCTCGAACAACATCATCCCACTTTGGCAGAAATATAGCGCGTGCTAACATTCCCTCTTGCACAACCATGTGCTCATCTTGGACAACATCATTCCACCATGGGGGAAAGCTAGCACATGGTATCTTTTCCCTCTTGCACAAGCATGAGCTTATCTCAGACAAAATCATCCTACTATGGGGAAATCCATCAAGTGTTAGTTTTCTCTCTTGCACAAGTAGGAGTGCATCTCAAACAACATCATCCCATCGTTGGGGAAAGCTAGTGTGTGATAGCTTTCCCTACAGGCTAGCTTTCCCTCTTGCATAAGAAGGAGCTCATCTCAGACAACATCATCCCACAGTGGGGGAAAGCTAGCACATGCTTGCTTTCACTCTTGCACAAGCACGAGCTCATCTCAAACAACATCATCCCACCATCGGGGAAAGCTAGCATGTGCTAGCTTTCCCCCTTGCACAAGCACGAGCTCATCTCGAACAACATTATCCCATCATGGGGTAAAGCTAGAGCGTGCTAGCTTTCCGTCTTGCACAAGCACGATCTCATCTAGGACAACATCATCCCACCATGGAGGAAAGCTAGCACGTGCTAGCTTTCCCTCATGCACAAGCACAAGCTCATCTCGAACAACAACATCCCACCGTGGGGGAAAGCTAGCACGTGGTAATTTCCATATTCAACAAGCACGATCTCATCTCGGACAAACATCATCCCACCATGGGGGAAAGCTAGTGCATGTTAGCTTTCTTTCTTGCAGAAGTATGAGCTCATCTCGGACAACATCATTCCTTCTTGCACAAGCACGATCTCATCTCAGACAACATCATCCTACCATGGGGGAAAGCTAACGCGTACTAGATTTCTATCTTGCACAAGCATGAGTGCATCTAGAACAACATCATCCCAATGTGGGGGAAATATAGCGTGTGCTATCTTTCCCTCTTGCACAAGTAGGAGCGCATCTCTAACAACATCGTCCCACTGGTGGGAAAGATAGCATAGTTTTCCCTCTTGCACAAGTAGGAGTGCATCTCTAACAACATCATCCCACTGGTGGGAAATATAGCGCATGCTAGCTTTCCATCTTGCACAAGGAGGTGTGCATCTCGAACAACATCATCCCACCATGGGGGAAAGCTAGTGCTATCTTTCCCTCTTTCACAAGCAGGAGAGCATCTCAAACAACATCATCCCACTGGTGGGGAAAGCTAGTGCGTGCTAACTTTCCCTCTTGCACAAGCACGAGCTCATATTGAACAACGTCATCCCACTTTGGGGGAAATCTAGTGCGTGCTAACTTTCCCTCTTGCACAAGCACGATCTCATCTTGGACAAAATCATTCCACCATGGGGGAAAGCTAGCACATGCTAGTTTTTCCCTCTTGCACAAGCACAAGCTCATCTCGGACAAAATAATCCCACAGTGGGGAAATCTGTCACGTGTTAGTTTTCCCTCTTGCACAAGCAGGAGTGCATCTCAAACAACATCATCCCATCATTGGGGAAAGCTAGCATGTGATAGCTTTCCCTACATGCTATCTTTCCCTCTTGCAGAATATGGAGCTCATCTTAGACAACATCATCCCACAGTGGGGGAAACCTAGCGCATGCTTGCTTTCCCTCTTGCACAAGCATGAGCTCATCTCGAACAACATCATCCTACCATTAGGGAAAGATAGCATGTTCTAGCTTTCCCCCTTGCACAATGACGAGATCATCTCGGAAAACATCATCCCATCATGGGGGAAAGCTAGCACGTGCTAGCTTTCCAACTTGCACAAGAACGAGCTCATCTCGGACAAACATCATCCCACCATGGGAGAAAGATAGCACGTGCTAGATTTCCCTCTTGCAAAAGCATGAGCTTTCCCTCTTGCACAATCAGGAGCGCATCTCAAGCACCATGGGGGAAAGCTAGCAAGTGCTAGCTTTCCCTCTTGCACAATCACGAGCTCATCTCGGACAACATCATCCTATGGTGGGGGAAAACTAGCATGTGCTAGTTTTCCCTCTTGCACAAGCATGAGCTCATCTCAGAGAACATCATCCCATCATGGGGGAAAGCTAGCGCGTGCTAGCTTTCCCTCTTGCATAAGCAGGAGTGCATCTCAAACAACATCATCCCATCATTGGGGAAAGCTAGAGTGTGATAGCTTTCCCTTCAGGCTAGCTTTCCTTCTTTCAAAAGAAGGAGCTCATCTCAGACAACATCATCCCACAGTGGGGGAAAGCTAGCCTGTGCTTGCTTTCCCTCTTGCACAAGCATGCGCTCATCCCGAACAAAATCATTCCACCATCGGGGAAAGATAGCATGTGCTATCTTTACCCCTTGCACAAGCACGAGATCATATTGAAAAACATCATCCCATTGTGGGGGAAAGCAAGCGTGTGCTAGCTTTCCCACTTGCACAAGCACGAGCTCATCTAGAACAACATCATCCCACCGTGGGGGAAAGATAGCTCGTGCTAGCTTTAACTCTTGCACAAGGACGAGCTCATCTCGAACAACATCATTCCCTCTTGCACAAGCACAAGCTCATCTCAGACAACATCATCCCACCATGGGGGAAAGCTAACGCGTACTAGATTTCTATGTTGCACAAGCACGAGCTCATCTAGGACAACATCATCCCAATGTGGGGGAAAGATAGCATGTGCTAGCTTTCCCTCTTGCACAAATAGGAGTGAATCTTGAACAACATCATCCCACTGGTGGGAAAGCTAGCATAGTTTTCCCTCTTGCACAAGTAGGAGTGCATCTCGAACAACATCATCCCACTGGTGGGAAAGCTAGCGCATGTTAGCTTTCCATCTTGCACAAGGAGGAGTGCATCTCGAACAACATCATCCCACCGTGGGGGAAAGCTAGTGCTAGCTTTCCCTCTTGCACAAGCAGGAGCGCATCTCAAACAACATCATCCCACTGGTGGGGAAAGCTAGTGCGCGCTAACTTTCCCGCACAAGCACGAGCTCATCTCTAACAACATCATCCCACTTTGGGGGAAATCTAGCACGTGCTAACTTTCCCTCTTGCACAAGCACGTGCTAACTTTCCCTCTTGCACAAGCACAAGCTCATCTTGGTCAACATCATTCCACCATGGGGGAAAGCTAGCACGTGCTAGTTTTTCCCTCTTGCATAAGCACGAGCTCATCTTGAACAAAATCATACCACCATGGGGAAATCTATCACATGTTAGTTTTCCCTCTTGTACAAGCAAGAGTGCATCTCAAACAACATCATCCCATCATTGGGGAAATCTATCATGTGATAGCTTTCCCTACAGGCGAGTTTTCCCTCTTGCATAAGAAGGAGCTCATCTCGGACAACAACATCCCACTATGGGGGAAAGCTAGCATGTGCTAGTTTTCCCTCTTGCACAAGCACGAGCTCATCTTAGACAACATCATCCCACCATGGGGGAAAGCTAGCACATGCTATCTTTCCATCTTGCACAAGCGTGAGATCATCTAGGACAACATCATCCCACTGTGGTGGAAAGCTAACACATGCTAGCTTTCCCTCTTGCACAAGTGCGAGCTCATCTCAGACAACAACATCCCATCGTGGGAGAAAGCTATCGCGTGCTAGCTTTCCGTCTTGCATAAGCACGATCTCATCTCAGACAAACATCATCCCACCATGGGGGAATGCTAGCACGTGTTAGCTTTCCCTCTTGCACAAGTACGACCTCATCTAGAACAACATCATCCCACCATGGGGGAAAGATAGCTCGTGCTAGCTTTAACTCTTGCAGAAGGATGAGCTCATCTTGGAATACATCATTCCCTCTTGCACAAGCACGAGCTCATCTTAGACAACGTCATGCCACCATGGGGGAAAACTAATACTTACTAGATTTCTATCTTGCACAAGCACGAGCTCATCTAGGACAACATCATCCCAATGTGGGGGAAAGCTAGCATGTGCTAGCTTTCCCTCTTGCACAACTAGGAGTGCATCTTGAACAACATCATTCCACTGGTGGGAAAGCTAGCATAGTTTCCCCTCTTGCACAAGTAGGAGCGCATCTCAAACAACATCATCCTACTAGTGGGAAAGCTAGCGCATGCTAGCTTTCCATCTTGCACAAGGAGGAGTGTATCTTGAACAACATCATCCCACCGTGGGGGAAAGCTAGTGCTAGCTTTCCCTCTTGCAAAAGCACGAATGCATCTCAAACACCACGGGGGAAAGCTAGCATGTGCTAGCTTTCCCTCTTGCACAAGCATGAGCTCATCTTGGACAACATCATTCCACCATGGGGGAAAGCTAGCACGTGCTAGCTTTTCCCTCTTGCACAAGCACGAGCTCATGTCGGACAGAATCATCCCACCATGGGGAAATCTATCACGTGTTAGTTTTCCCTCTTGCACAAGTACAAGCTCATCTTGGACAACATCATCCGACTGTGGGGGAAAGCTAGCGCCTGTTAGCTTTTCGTCTTGCACAAGCACGAGCTCATCTCGGATAAACATCATCATACCGAGTAGGAAAGATAGCATGTGCTATCTTTCCCTCTTGCACAAGCATGAGATCATCTTGGACAAAATCATCCCACCACAGAGGAAAGCTAGCGTCTGGCAACTTTCCCTCTTGCACAAGCATAGGCTCATCTTGGACAACATGATCCCACCATAGGGGAAAGATAGCACTCGCTAGCTTTCCTTTTTGCACAAACACAAGTGCATTTTTTGAACATCATTACATTGTTAAGGAAAGCTAACTTGTGCTAGTTTTCCCTCTTACACAAGCAGGAGCACATCTCGAACAACATCATCCCATCGGTGAGGAAAGCTAGTGCATGCCAGCTTTCCATCTTGTACAAGCACGAGCTCATTTCAGACAACATCATCCCACCGTGGGGGAAATCTAGTGTGTGCTAGCCTTCCCTCTTGCACAAGCAAGAGCTCATCTCAGAGAACATCATCCAACCGTGGGGGAAAGATAACGCATGCTAGCTTTCCTCTTGCACAAGCAAAAGCTCATCTCGGACAACATCATGCGGGAAAGCTATCATGTGCTAGTTTTCCCTCTTGCACAAGCAGGAGCTCATCTCGGACAACATCGTCCCACCATGGGCGGAAGCTAGTGTGTGTTAGCTTTCCCTCTTGCACAAGCAGGAGCTTATATCAGACAACATCGTCTCACCGTGGTAATTTGCATATTTGTTTGTCTTAATATTGGCAATTTGTATTAAAATTCATCTCAATGAGATAATAATAGGAAGAGGAAGTTCATTTTTTGGAATAAAATTGTTCATTAGTTAGAGTATAAATGAAGCATTCAACCATGTTGGTGTGCCTATGAAATCTTATAGACTAGCCCATGACAGAGCCAAATGTCCTAGCATAATCTCATCAAACCTCAAAGAAAAGCTCTATTTAAATCACTACAAAAATATGTTTCTAACTTAGTGCATCTTAGTCCCTACACTTTATGGCCTGAGATGGTAAAGGGGAAAAATTCAGACATATCTATATAGAAGCCCAATCACTTAACCTATTTCTTGTCAAAAATGCTTAGAGTACTGACAACATTCACCAAAATGAGGAATATTTGTTTTTAATGTAGGCATAAAACTTGAATGTATCAAAACTACCTATCCCTGTCATGTTGGCTAGGGAGGTTTAAGGTTCCCTTATTTCTAATGGTGTAGGGGATTGTTTTGTGGCCTAGATTTATTGTTAATGTATTCAAGGGAATATTTGCCTCAGGTTTAGAATTCAGTCTGTGTAGCATAGATTTTCAGCAATAAAAATATTTTGAGAGTTGTATACATTACCCCTTCACTTGATGATGTCAGGAATCAGTTATGTAATAATGTGTGGAGCTTGATGGATGAAGGACGTACACTAGAACATCCACCAGGATTGTCACAAGACTCTGCCATGTTAGAAGAGCAGCCAACAAACAAAGACATAAGTCATGGTTTCCTTGAAATCCTCAAAATTGACACCATTAAGGAAGAAGCCTGTGAAATAAGAAATGAATAAAGGTCAAATCTCAAACCATTTTGTAATTTCAGTTTGAAAAGAGAAATGGTATCTAATCTACATGAGTTGGATGAATATATCTTATTTAACTCAAGAAGAGGTCCTTTTTCTATGATTTTTAATGGTGAACCTCATTATGACATGAGCACGGAGAATGTAAATGAAGCAAAGAACAATGAGCTGGGAGTTGAGAGTCATTTCAAAGGAATATCTTTTGATCAATATTTCTGGCCATGGAATGGAAATGAAACAATCCTCCATTCAGATTCTTCATTTAGTCCAAAACAGGAAAACCTTTGCAGAGGCGGAAATGGGAACAAATCCTTTTATTTAGCATATTTGTGTGATAAAATAGAGATAAAAACATTTTTTGCTACTAATAGTCATGTTGATGGAATTTTGTATGAATTAGGATCTAACCAACGTTTTCAAGCCAAAGGGACAACTTCTCATCAATCTGTTTTGGAAAAAAATAAGGATGGCAACAACCATAGCCCTTGTGAAGATGAGTATAACAGATATGATTGGTTGCATTCTGAATATATGTTTCTTTTCAATCCGGATGGTGACAGTAACAAGTCCTTTCTCACATCAAATGGTGAGATGCAAATAGAAGATAGTGTCTGCAATATTGGACTCAAAGGGTTTCAAGTTCATGAAGTAGCAGAAAATTGGTTTGATAGGAAAAACCTAGAATTACAAGCTAAGTTTGGACAAATCATACTTTGGGGGTTGTGTTTTGATATCAGTTGGCCTACCGATGAGGGAACATTTTTTCTCATGGGGGAAAATGAAATACAAAAAAATGGTACATTCTCCAGTACAGGGTTGTGCCCCGAATTTAAAGAGGGTAGCATTGTTGGCCACATAGATGAAGCCACCATTGAAGAAAGGGACCGAGATTTTGACATGGACCAAGAACATTACAAAGAGATAGATCACTGTACATTTTTGAAGATTTTTGATGATGAGATCCTTGTTGCTCCAGAAGAACAACAAACCTTGATCCTTGATATTCTTGGGTGTACCAACATGTCTCATCCTGAAGATTCCATACGAGTCAGAACCAAGTATGACCGGGGCATATATGATGATGTCAGCCCGGATTTAAATGATAGATCTGAACAGAGTAGTGATAGGTTTTTAAAGTTATTTGTGATCGACCCTAGTAATAATGATGATACCAATGATCTCATCGATGAAATAAGGCTGGAACATAGTCCTCACAACCAGAAACTCTGTTTTAAGTGTGACAGTGATGGGAATTTTTCACTGAATATTGGCATTATTAATTATGTTGTAGAACAGTACTGGACAGGTTTGGATGAACAATCTATGGAGCATGCTTGCTGTCAACTTTACACATTACCATGGAGTAAATGTGACCTTTATGGCTTAAAAGGTTTTATGAAGAACACTATTCTTGTAAGAAGAGTCTACTAAAATAAAATTACCTAATTGATTGTTTAACATCTCCATGAATTTATCAGTCCAAAATACCAAGGGAAGTCCCAACACCTTAACCCAAATCAACACTTCAAAATTTGATTATGTCTTTTGGTTGAAACAAGGGTGTTAAGGTTTTAATGATAGAAAAGAGGACTCCCAAAATGATATACCCTTTAAGGTCCTATGGGAATCCTCTTCAGAACAAAAGAAAAATGCAAGCCACCTTCTCATCATAATGTAATAAGACAGTCCATATATGATAATTAATTTCCAGAATTCTTGCATCTAGGCATTTAAAGTATCATCTACTATATGCCACATGAAAAAAGTTCCAATTAGGACCTTGCTAGAAAATTTCAATAGATGTGCTACCCCCATATCTTAACCTACCACCATATTGACCTATGCCACCTTCTTCTTGACCACTATCCTTCTCTTCTTTGAGCTCTTTCCCCCTTGAGACACCACATTGAGATACTTCTCTCTGTTTCCGCCACTAAGTGTCTCTAAATCCAGGTTAGCACCTACAAATTGTATGCCTTTTACTTGCCCATTCGATGGAATGAGAACCATTTTTCCATAGGCCTGTGTTGACATTACCCCACATTCTTGTTCAACTCCATCCCAATTATTTGAGGGAGATAATAAGTGATTACTAGACTTTGTATAATGGGGAAACCTAACCTCAAATTTTAATGAAGAAAAACTTTATCTCGCCTTGTGGTTGGGATACCCTCCTCATATGACACAATCAAGTCTAGAATACTATTCTTGAATGCATCTCCTTCCAAGTTTCTGACATGTCAACTATCATAGCTTGAGACCATTGGATCAGTCTTTGGTCGTGTGGATTTGGAACTTGAATCATAATTATATCTCATGTGATCCAATGGAGGCTGTAGGTCACCTATTCTACCCACTTTTGATGCTATATCCATAGTTATTGATCCCTCATCTAAGTCACCACCATTTTTACCCTAGAAAAATTTCCCTAGGGACCCATTCCTTGGATATGACCAAACATCTTCTCCCTACATTTCATCATCTGTATAGTCCACTACTTGGAAGTCTTCATCCATGCTATGGAAGATGTAAGCTTGTAGAAGCTCATACATTCCAAGTTCGTCCAGTTGACTTCCCCATTTGCACACAATGTATTCAATCCCAGGGACATGTTGAGAACAAGCCATCAAATCCCTCCAGCTTTGCGTCTATCTTATCCTTTGACTTGCTAAAATTCCTTAGCCTTCAAGAATATACTCTGTTGGTAACCATCGTTCGAGAAGGTAACTAGATCGATGGATGGATTTCAAAGGACAATGATCGAACAAAAAATCATAAATTCACCTTGAGGACAAGGTCGTCACAAGAAGAAACTTTTTTTTAAGTGTGATAGTGATGGGTATTTTGCATTGGATGTTGGCATTATTAATGATGGTGTAGAAGAGTATTGCACAGGTTTGGATGAACAACCTATGGAGCATGTTTGTTGTCAACTTTACACATTACCCTGGAGTAAATGGGTGCTCGAAAATATAGGGTGCCTTTCAACTTTTGGATGCCTACCTTATCATACTGTAAATGAAATAAACCTTAACAACCTGTGAAAAATATTCCATTTGAAGCATTGTTCTCTACAATTGAGAGTCTTTGGTCATCTTTGCAAGTTGTTTCATCCCCATCAAATTTTCGTGCTCATTGTTTTCTATTGCTCTGTATACTTGAGAGTCCATTCTCATTTTCATAAGTCATCATCTCGATTTGAATGTGATGTTGTCCACAATTCAATTGCTCAAATAAATTTAGAGGATCTAGATGACAATCATTTATGTTAGATAAAGGAAGAATACATATATACAAGAATTATTGATAAGGTGTCTATTAAAATTGGAGGCGTCTTTGCATTATTATTGACATTTTTATTCCTGAGTTCACTTTCCTTGTTAGTATTCTCACAACCCTTTTTGACGTGAAAAATAGATTTTATCCCCTTAATATCGAATTTCCAAAAGTATAACAAAAGAGGACTATAACTATATGGGTCCACCTCCAACCACCAAGGTATTTGTGTAATCAATCAGGATGCTCATTGGTTCACTAGGTAGGTGACCTAGTTACATGTTATGTCTAGCACTCACTATTCCATGCACACAAGTTTATATGTTCTTCTCCTTCAACAAATCTTGAACTATCCTTTGGTTCTCCATTAGGGAGCCATCACCCTAGCGATGAAAATGGTATTTGGTTAGAAAATTGTGCATGCTAAGAAACTCCTTTTGAAGTTACCCGTGTCAAAAGATTGTGTTTAAGAAACTACCATTTAAGAAGCCAATCAAAACAACTAGTCATCACCAGTGTAAACACCAACCTATTCTACCTCAATATCATGGATGATGATACTATTTTCATCTTTTGTTGTCTCCCCTTTAACTAAAACTCAAGAATATGAAGTCTGCAATTCCAAGCAACATGCCTTGACTTTCCACAATAATGACGTGCCTTTTCATTAATTTTGCTAGCCAATTCTTCAGTACTTTTATTGTTTGTTCTACATTTTCAGAAGAAAAAAAATATGATCTGCTATTTCATCATCTTCAATAGTCGATTTTTCCTCCACAATGACATTTGAAATAATAGATTCTAAACTATGTTAAATATTTTCCTAAATGTAAATAATACATTGTATTTAGGGGAAAACCCCTTTAACAGTACATCATAAGTTACATATTCATCTTCTAATTGACTCAAACTTTTGCTAACTATGATAACAATGATCTCAAATTGACCTCAAATTGTTTTTGCTCGAACAAATTTTAGTTATTTGACATTTTTAGATCAAAGAGCTCTGTTAACAAAAAAAATTGTGTTATATTCCTTCCTACCAACCAGTGTTTCTAAGGAATCCAAGAGATCTTTACCAGACTTTATTAGATCCGGGTGATGAGAATGGGTATTTGATAGGGAACCTAATAAGTAGCTTTGCCCCATTACACTTAATTTGCCATTCAAATACTTTGTTTATCCTTTGTTGTTTTTCTATACACAGTTTGGCAATTTTCGAGAGACTTCTTTCCATTAAGCATAATCGAAGTTTTAGTTTCCAGATGTGAAAATTTTACCTATAAAACTTTGCAATAGATGTATGCATATTTAAGAAAACCTATTTTGGAAATGAAAATATATTTGTTGTTGAATATTACGATTGCCATTGACCTATCTTATTAACTTGGAGTACTCATGTGGATTGTCAGTGGATATTTTTGCATCCATCAAAATCACCATGGAATAATTGAGCTTGTGCTTCCATTAAATGCGTAGATGTTGGTAACATGCTTATTTTAAAATATATTGATGTTTTGTTTCTTCCATGTTTCACTAATACTCTCACAGACATCATTGATAGATGTGAATCAAACTTCTACTTCAGAATTTCCAAGTTGCTAAGATTATGTTTCCTTCTAGTTATTGTATACTTCGCAAGTATTATGTTAGCTCAATATTGTCGTTTCTAGATTCATTGGTTGCTCATTGAAATAAGATTTCATCATTGGTATGTTGCTGAATTGAGTATGGGATATGTGGTTGAGAGTTTGGCATTGAAAAATTAACCCTTTGTTGTTCTCTGTAATTCATGGTTTTGTTGTGACCTTGTGTGGTCAGAAGACAAAGGCATATTGTCACAAATACTCTTAGATTAGTCCCCCTAATACCTTTGATATCTTAGAGTGATCTCAGGGATGACATATTTACGATGCTGGTAATGTTGCTTCTACAGGTATGAAAATAGACCTTGAGAGATGCCATTTTTGCGGCTACTGCAATTAGACAGTGATCAACCATATCCATAACCACAAATCCTATTCTTGTACAAATATCACCCAAATTTAGGCCTTGTTATCACTCTATAAATCTGTGCGGATAAATAGAAAAATGACAGAGGTAACTGTTTCAACCATCTTTAGAGCTGAGGCACTAGCCTTCTCAACTCAGAGAGGGCTCTCTCATGTCACTTGGTATTTCTTTGATAATCAGTGTCTAGGTTTGGTTGGTTTTGGGGGGTTTTGATAAAATTGTTGGAGAACTGAAGATAACCATTGGGATGTGGAGTCAGGAATGTAGGATGCACTGCCAAATCATGAAAACTATAAAGAGGAAAAGGCTAAATGAGGAAGTGGCTTCTAAGTTTATACTTGAAAATTTGGATGATTATCAGAAGAAAGGAAAAACACGACTGTATCAGAGCATTATAGTAATGAATTCTGAAATGTTTCGGAAGAGATAAACATGGTCTAAATTTCCAAGCTGAGAGCATTAAATAATGAATTATGGACCTTTAATTTCTCAATTCAAACAGAGGAAAGAAAAAAAAAATGAAATGTAGAGTAACAGGAATCACATACTATGAAAGAAAACGAGACTCATAACACCACCAGTTAGAATATTTTCGTAAAAAGTCCAAAATCTACCTTTGCATTCATAAAGGGATAAAATAGAGACAAGTTACAAAAAGGAATAACAATTATCCTATTTTAAAGGGACCGTTAGTAACAGGTCTGTCATATCGAGACTCCCTTTCTTTAGGCCGCCATCTGTCCAAAACTTTCTGAAATGTACCTAAATTTACCTGAGGATTTACCTTAGTTTGGAAATTTCCTCCTCCAGGGTACTCAACCAAGCGAGATTTTCCCCAACGCTCTCTATCATCTCAGTTTTGACCTCTGTCTTCCGCCTTTTTCTCCTTTTCCTCTTTGCTGCTGGTTTATCGTCCATGTGTTTATTTATGATGAGATCAATCGTAACAGGGTTTAATTTGACCCCTGACTCTGTCTCAGTTGCGGGTTCGGTATGAAATTTAGTTTCCAGCGTCTGCATGACCCATCTTTCTTTCTTACTTATTGACAAACTTGGCGCATTAGTCAAGAAACCAGTTGCACTAGACACCGTCTGATGAATGTTATCCATACCTTTCAAAATTTGTAGAGACCACGATATTGCCACCCTTTGAAATTTCAGGACTCAAGAAATCAACACAGGTCGAGCTTGTTTTACTTATGCATAAGGTGGAAATTTCCCAGAGTAGGATAAAATGATTTGTATCTGAGATTGATAGTCTGCTCATTTTAATCATAGATTACTGACATAGTACATTGGTGTGCCACGCTCGATCAATCTATTTCGAATGATGAGCTCCTTGTTATCACTGAAATTTCGTCCGCACAGGGCGACAAGAACTCCGCATCATCAACATAGAAAAATAGTCATTCATGGCACAAGGATTAATTCCACAGCACAGCAAAAGGGTCAAAACTATGCAAAATGGCCAAAAACTTACAAGGCGCTTTGCACCCACTGGGCGCGCGCGTGCACGCGCGCAACATATTCGTACCTGGAGCGCATATGCGCGGCTGTGGGATGCAAAACCCGTGCGCCTGACAAACGACGCATTTATGAAACTGGATGGCCTCCCAACCACTAATGGATCGGCTCCCAAGTCGATTTGACACCAAATCCGAGCTCAATCTGCGTGGGGAGGCCGGTCAAAGACCTAATTGTGCCCTAAAGAGCCCCTTTTCACATTCAAAAGAGGTTGCATAATAACCC
>ML778820.1:1584789-1598208 GCA_009831015.1 Picea engelmannii
CTCTCTAACCATGAGGAATTATGTGACGTTCCACATACCACCGGAAATGACATGAAAAGAACTATCCATCTAGGATATTTTCCCTGACAAATTCACTTTCCTTCATCTCATTATTCCATAATTAAGCATGGGTTCTCTTACTCTACAAAGCATCTTCCCATGAGGGCTTTCACCATAAGGGGACCACTTTGGAGTTTATCCATATTTACTTCTTATCAACCATGAAAAAACAATAATGAGTCATATTTACATCAAACACTATTGGGTCCATTACCAAAAACTTTGTGCTATGGGTCTTATTTCAAGGGTTGACATCAATGACAACCAACCTTAATCAACAATGACCAAAGACTCTCAATTGTAGAGAAAAATGCTTCAAATGGAATATTTTGCACAAGTTGTTAAGGTTTATTTCATTTACAATATGATATGGTAGGAGTGTAATCATGATGGAGAGGATGTTGTAGCGATAGGTTCTCACCTTCCAATGCATATGGAATACATGGAACAATTATGTTCTTACTTTTATCATTACATGGAAAGAAAAAACATGCTCTGTCCAAGAATAGGGTTATGTCTCAGAGCTCGATACAATTTCAAGTGAGAGTGATCATAAACAAGGGCACTATGTAGGCTCGACAATCCTTGAAAATGATGAACATCACTGTACAAGTGCAGAAAACCTTGATGATGAAGGCTCTGTTGTGAAAGACTACTTACAGGGGAAGTCATATAATGTTTTACTGGCTCTTTCAGAGGAAGATGAAGAATGGATGTCTGAGAATGAAGAAGTAGAGAATTGGTGTGGCAGGGACAACTTAGATTTGCAAGATAAATTTGAACAGAACAAGTGTGATGAAGGTTATATTTCTCCTACTGATAATGATGGGTTAGGCAATCTGGAAAATAATTTGTTGTTTGAGATGCACTTGTGTAAGAGGGAAAGCTAGCATGCGCTGGATTTCCCCCACGTTGAATGATGTGTGAGATGAGTTTGTGCTTGTGCAAGACGTGCTAGCTTTCCCCCACAATGGAATGATGTTCGAGATGCAGTTGTGCTTGTGCAAGAGGAAAAGCTAGCACATGCTAGCTATGCCCCACAGTGGATTGTGTTGTTCGAGATGTTCTTGTGCTTGTGCAAGAGAGAAAGCTAGCAGGCGCTAGCTTTCCACCATGGTGGAATGATGTTGTTCGAGATGCACTTGTTCTTGTGCAAGAGGGAAAACTAACATGTGCTAGCTTTCCTTAACGGTGGAATGATGTTGTTTGAGATGTGTTTGTGCTTGTGCAAGAGGAAAGTTTAGCATGTGCAAGATTTCCTCCATGCTAGAATGATGTTGTTCGAGATACGCTTGTGTTTGTGAAAGAGGGAAAGCTAGAACACACTATCTTTTCCCCACAATGGAATGAAGTTATTCATGATGTGCTTGTGCTTCTGCAAGAATGAAAGTTAACATGCACTAGTTTTACCCCACGGAGGAATGATGTTGCTCGAGATGCGTTTGTGCTTGTGCAAGAAAGAAAGCTAGCACACACTAGATTTCCCCTACAATGGAATGATCTTGTTCGAGATGTGTATATCCTTGTGTAAGATGTTCGAGATGCGCTTGTGCTTGTGCAAGAGGGAAAGCTAGCATGCGCTAGCTTTCCACAACACTAGAATGATGTTGTTCAAGATGCACTTGTGCTTGTGCAAGAGGGAAAGCTAGCACATGCTAGATTTCCCCCATGGTGGAATGATGTTGTTTGAGATGCACCTGTGATTGCGCAATAGAGAAAGCTAGCACACACTAGCTTCACCCCAAGGTGGAATGATGTTATTCGAGATGTGCTTGTGCTAGGGGGAAAGCTATCACATGCTAGCTTTCCCCCTTATTGAATGATGTTGTTTGAGATGAGCTTGTGCTTGTGAAAGAGGGAAAACTAGCTCGTGTTAGCTTTCCCCCATGGTCGAATGATGTTTGAGGTGTGCCTATGCTTATGCAAGAGGGAAAGCTAGAATGCTCTAGCTTTCCCCCACGGTGGAATGATGTTGTTTGAGATTTTCTTGTGCTTTTGCAAGAGGGAAAGATAACATAAACTAGCTTTACCCCACGGTGGAATGATGTTGTTCGAAATGCACTTGTGCTTGTTAAAGAGGGAAAGCTAGCACACGCTAGATTTCCTTGATGGTGGAATGATGTTGTTCAATATGAGATTATTCTTGTGCAAGAGGGAAGACTAGCATGTGCAAGTTCCTCCATGCTAAAATGATGTTGTTCGAGATGCGCTTGTTTGTACAAGAGGCAAATCTAGCATGCGCTAGCTTTCCTCTGCAGTGGAATGAGTTCAAGATGCGCTTGTGCTTCTGCAAGATGGAAAGCTATCCTGCGCTAGTTTTACCCCATGGAGGAATGATGTTGTTCGATATGTGCTTGTGCTTGTGCAAGAGAGAAAGCTAGCATGCACTAGCTTCCACCTGCAGTGAAATGATGATGTTCGATAGGCATATATGCTTGTGTAAGAGAGAAATCTAGCATGCACTAGCTTACCCCCATGGTGGGATGATTTTCGAGATGCATTGGTGCTTGTGCAAGAGGGAAAGCTAGCATGCACTAGCTTTCCCCTAGGTTGGAGTGATGTTGTTCAAGATGTGTTTGCGCTTGTGCTTATGAAAGAGGGAAAGCTAGCTTGTGTTATCATTTTCCTACGGTGGAATCATGTTGTTCGATATGTGCTTGTGCTTGTGCAAGAGGGAAAGCTAGCATGTGCTAGCTTTCCCCCATGGTGGGATGATGTTGTCCGAGATGAGCTCGTGTTTTCACATTAGGGAAAGCTAGCATGTGCTAGCTTTCCCCCACGGTGGGATGATGTTGTCTGAGATGAGCTCGTGTTTTCACATTAGGGAAATCTAACACATGCTAGCTTTCCCCTAAGGTGGGATGATGTTTTCCGAGATGAGCTTGTGCTTGTGCAAGAGGGAAAGCGAGCACGAACTAGCTTCCCCCACGGTGGGATGATGTTGTTTGAGATGAGCTCATGCTTGTGGAAGAGGGAAATCTAGCACGCGCTAGCTTTCCCCACTGGTGGGATGATGTTGTTCGAGATGCACTCCTACTTGTGCAAGAGGGAAATCTAGCATGCCTAATGGTGGGATGATGTTGTTTGAGATGCGCTCCTACTTGCGCATGAGGGAAAGCTAGAATGCACTAACTTTGCACCACGGTGGGATGATATTGTACGCGATGTTCTCTTGCTTGTGCAAGAGGGAAAGATAGCATGTGCTAGCTTTCCTTCATGGACAGATGATGTTGTTCAATATGTGCTCCATCTTGTGCAAGAGGGAAAGCTAGCATGCACTAGATTTCCCCCAAGGTGGGATGATGTTTTTCGAAATGTGCTCCTACTTGTGCAAGAGGGAAAGCTAGCACACGCTAGCTTTCCCCCACGATGGGATGATGTTTGAGATGTGCTCCTGCTTGTTCAAGATCGAATCTAGCATGCACTAGATTTCCCTCATGGTTGGATGATGTTGTTCAAGATGCGCTTGTGCTTGTGCAAGAGGGAAAACTAGCGAATGCTAGCTTTCCCCCACGGTGGAGTGATGTTGTTCAAGATGCACTTGTGCTTGTGCAAGAGGGAAAGCTAGCATGCACTAGATTTTCCCCACAGTGGATTGATGTTTGAGATGCATTTGTGATTTTGAAAGAGGGAAAGCTAGCACATGCTAGCTTTTCTAGCTTTCCCCCATGGTGGCATGATGTTTTTCGAGATGCACTTGTGCTTGTGCAAGAGGGAAAGCTAGCATGTGCTAGCTTTCTCCCACGGTGGAATGATGTTGTTTGATATTTTCTTGTGATTTTGCAAGAGGGAAAGCTAGCATGCACTATCTTTCCCCCATGGAAAAATGATGTTGTTTGACATGTGCTTGTGCTTGTGCAATAAGGAAAGCTGACACACACTAGCTCCCCCCAATGGTGGAATGATGTTGTTCGAGATGCGCTTGTGCAAGAGGGAAAGCTAGAACGTGCTATCTTTTCCCCACATTGAATGATGTTTTATATGAGCTTGTGCTTTTGCAAGAGGGAAAGCTAGCATGCGCTAGCTTTCCCCCATGGTGGAATGATGTTTGGGATGTGCCTGTGCTTGTGCAAGAGAGATAGCTAGCATGCACTAGTTTTCTGCCATGGTGGAATGATGTTGTTCGAGATGTGCTTATGCTTGTGCAAGAGGGAGTGCTAGTAGGCGCAAGCTTTCCCCATGGTGGAATGATGTTGTTCGAGATGCACTTGTGCTTTTGCAAGAGGGAAAACTAGCATGCACTAGCTTTCCTTGACGGTGGAATGATGTTGTTTGAGATGTGATTTTTCTTCTGTAAGAGGGAAATCTAGCACACGCTTGCTTTCCCCCATGGTGGGATGATGTTCGAGATGCGCTTGTGCTTGTGAAAGAGGGAAAGCTAGAATGCACTAGCTTTCCCCAACATTGGAATGATGTTGTTCGAGATGCACTTGTGCTTGTGCAAGAGGGAAAGCTAGCACACACTAGCTTTCCCCCATGGTGGAATGATCTTGTTCAAGATGCACTTGTGATTGTGCAATAGGAAAAGCTAACACACACTAGCTTTCCCCCACATTGAATGATGTTGTTTGAGATGAGCTTGTGCTTTTGCAAGAGGGAAAACTAGCTCGTGTTAGCTTTCCCCCACGGTCGAATGATGTTCGAGATGTGCCTATGCTTATGCAAGAGGGAAATCTAGCATGCACTAGCTTTCCCCCATGGTGGAATGATGTTGTTCGAGATGTGCTTGTGCTTTTGCAAGAGGGAAAGCCAACATAAACTAGTTTTCCTCCATAGTGGAATGATGTTGTTCGAGATGCACTTATGCTTGTTAAAGAGGGAAGGCTAGCACACGCTAGATTTCCTTGACGGTGGAATGATGTTGTTCAAGATGAGATTATTCTTGTGCAAGAGGGAAGACTAGTATGTGCAAGCTCCTCCATGCTAAAATGATGTTGTTTGAGATGCGCTTGTTTGTACAAGAGGCAAAGCTAGCACACGCTAGCTTTCCCCCACAGTGGAATGATGTTGTTCAAGATGCGCTTGTGCTTCTGCAAGATGGAAATCTATCCTGTGCTAGTTTTACACCATGGAGGAATGATGTTGTTCGAGATGTGATTGTGCTTGTGCAAGAGAGAAATCTAGCATGCACTAGCTTCCACCCACAGTGAAATGATGTTGTTTGATGTACGTATATGCTTGTGTAAGAGAGAAATCTAGCATGCGCTAGCTTACCCCCATGGTGGGATGATTTTTGAGATGCATTGGTGCTTGTGCAAGAGGGAAAGCTAGCACGCGCTAGCTTTCCCCTAGGTTGGAGTGATGTTGTTCAATATGTGTTTGCACTTGTGCTTATGAAAGAGGGAAAGCTAGCTTGCGTTATCATTTTCCTATGGTGGAATCATGTTGTTCGATATGTGCTTGTGCTTGTGTAAGAGGGAAAGCTAGCATGCACTAGATTTCCCCCACTGCGGGATGATGTTGTCCAAGATGAGATCATGTTTTCACATTAGGGAAAGCTAGCACGCGCTAGCTTTCCCCTAGGGTGGGATGATGTTGTTCGAGATGAGCTTGTGCTTCTGTAAGAGAGAAAGCTAGCACGCACTAGCTTCCCCCACGGTGGGATAATCTTGTCTGAGATGAGCTCGTGCTTGTGCAAGAGGCAAATCTAGCATGTTCTAGCTTTCCCCACCAGTGAGATGATGTTGTTCAAGATGCACTCCTGCTTGTGCAAGAGGGAAAGCTAGCACACCTAATCGTGGGATGATGTTGTTCGAGATGCGCTCCTACTTGTGCAAGAGGGAAAGCTAGAATGCACTAACCTTCCCCCATGGTGGGATGATATTGTTCGCGATGCACTCCTGCTTGTGCAAGAGGGAAAGCTAGCATGTGCTAGATTTACCCCATGGATGAATGATGTTGTTCAAGATGCGCTCCTTCTTGTGCAAGAGGGAAAGCTAGCATGCGCTAGTTTTCCCCTAAGGTGGGATGATGTTTTTCGAAATGTGCCCCTACTTGTGAAAGAGGGAAATCTAGCATGCACTATATTTCCCCCATGATGGGATGATGTTTGAGATGTGCTCCTCCTTGTTCAAGATGGAAATCTAGCATGCACTAGATTTCCCTCATGGTTGGATTATGTTGTTCGAGATGCGCTTGTGCTTGTGCAAGAGGGAAACTAGTGCATTCTAGCTTTCCCCCACGGTGGAGTGATGTTGTTCAAGATGCACTTGTGCTTGCGCAAGAGGGAAAGCTAGCATGTGCTATCTTTCCCCCACGATGGAATGATGTTTGAGATGCATTTGTTCTTGTGCAAGAGGGAAAACTATCACGTGCTAGCTTTGCTAGATTTCCCCCATGGTGGCATGGTGTTTTTCGAGATGCACTTGTTCTTGTGCAAGAGGGAAAGCTAGCACGCGCTAGCTTTCTCCCATGGTGGAATGATGTTGTTCGATATGTGCTTGTGCTTTTGAAAGAGGGAAAGCTAGCATGCACTATCTTCCCCCCATGGTGGAATGATGTTGTTTGAGATGCGCTTGTGCTTGTGCAATAAAGAAAGATGGCATGCACTAGCTTCACCCATGGTGGAATGATGTTGTTCGAGATGTGCTTGTGCAAGAGGAAAATCTAGCATGCGCTATTTTTCCCCCACATTGAATGACGTTTGATATGAGCTTGTGATTTTGCAAGAGGGAAAGCTAGCACATGTTAGCTTTCCCCCACGGTGGAATGATGTTTGGGATGTTCCTGTGCTCGTGCAAGAGAGAAAGCTAGCATGTGCTAGTTTTCTGCCATGGTGGAATGATGTTTCTCAAGATGCGCTTATGCTTATGCAGGAGGGAGTGCTAGTAGGCACAACCTTTCCCCCTTGGTGGAATGATGTTGTTCGAGATGCACTTTTGCTTGTGCAAGAGGAAAACTAGCACGCACTAGCTTTCCTTGACAGTGGAATGATGTTGTTTGAGATGTGCTTGTTCTTGTGTAAGTGGGAAAGATAGCATGCACTAGATTTCCCCCATGGTGGGACGATGTTCGAGATGCGCTTGTGCTTGTGCAAGATGGAAATATAGTATGCACTAGCTTTTCCCAACATTGGAATGATGTTGTTCGAGATGTGCTTGTGCTTGTGCAAGAGGGAAGGCTAGCATGTGCCAGCTTTCCCCCATGGTGGAATGATGATGTTCGAGATGCACTTGTGATTGCACAATAGGGAAATCTAGCACACACTAGCTTCACCCCATGGTGGAATAATGTTATTCGAGATGTACTTGTGCTAGGGGGAAAGCTAGCACATGATAGCTTTCCCCCACATTGAACGATGTTGTTTGAGATGAGCTTGTTCTTGTGCAAGGGGGAAAACTAGCTTGTGTTAGCTTTCCCCCATGGTTGAATGACGTTCAAGATGTGCCTATGCTTATGCAAGAGGGAAAGCTAGCATGCACTAGATTTCCCCCATGATGGAATGATGTTGTTTGAGATGTGTTTGTGCTTTTGCAAGTGGGAAAGCCAACATAAACTAGCTTTCCCCCACGGTGGAATGATGTTGTTCGAGATGCACTTGTGCTTGTTAAAGAGGGAAAGCTAGCACATGCTAGATTTCCTTGATGGTGGAATGATGTTGTTCAAGATGAGATTATTCTTGTGCAAGAGGAAAGGCTAGCATGTGCAAGCTCCTCCATGCTAAAATGATGTTGTCCGAGATGTGCTTGTTTGTACAATAGGCAAAGATAGCACACGCTAGCTTTCCCCCACAATGGAATGATATTGTTCAAGATGCGCTTGTGCTTCTGCAAGATGGAAAGCTATCCTGCGCTATTTTTACCCCACGGAGGAATGATGTTGTTTGAGATGTGCTTGTGCTTCTGTAAGAGAGAAAGCTAGCATGCACTAGCTTCCACCCACAATGAAATGATGTTGTTCGATATGCGTATATGCTTGTGTAAGAGAGAAATCTAGCGTGCGCTAGATTACCCCCATGGTGGGATGATTTTTGAGATGCATTGGTGCTTGTGCAAGAGGGAAAGCTAGCATGCACTAGCTTTCCCCTAGGTTGGAGTGATGTTGTTCAAGATGTGTTTGCGCTTGTGCTTATGAAAGAGGGAAAGCTATATCACATTATCATTTTCCTACGGTGGAATCATTTTGTTTGAGATGTTCTTGTGCTTGTGCAAGAGGGAAAGCTAGCATGCGCTATCTTTCCCCCATGGTGGGATGATGTTGTCCGATATGAGCTTGTGTTTGCACATTAAGGAAAGATAGCACGCGCTAGATTTCCCTTAGGGTGGGATGATGTTGTCTGAGATGAGCTTGTGCTTGTGCAAGAGGGAAAGCTAGAACACTCTAGCTTCCCCCACGGTGGGATTACGTTGTTCGAGATGCAAGACATAAATCTAGCACACGCTAGCTTTCCCCACTAGTGGGATGACGTTGTTCGAGATTCACTCTTTCTTGTGCAAGAGGGAAAGCTAGCATGCCTAATGGTGGGATGATGTTGTTCGAGATGCGCTCCTTTCTTGCACAAGAGGGAAAGCTAGAATGCACTAACTTTCCCCCACGGTGGGATGATATTGTTCACGATGCACTCCTTCTTGTGCAAGAGGGAAAGCTAGTGTGTGCTAGCTTTCCCCAATGGACGTATGATGTTGTTCAAGATGTGCTCCTACTTGTGCAAGTGGGAAAGCTAGCATGCGCTAGCTTTCCCCCAAGGTGGGATGATGTTTTTAGAAATGTGCTCCTACTTGTGCAAGAGGGAAAGCTAGTATGCACTATCTTTCCCCCACAATGGGATGATGTTTGAGATGTGCTCTTGCTTGTTCAAGATGTAAATCTAGCACACACTAGATTTACCTCATGGTTGGATGATGTTGTTTGAGATGCACTTCTGCTTGTGTAAGAGGGAAAACTAGCGCATGGTAGCTTTCCCCCACAGTGGCGTGATGTTGTTCAAGATGCACTTGTGCTTGTGCAAGAGGGAAAGCTACCATGTGCTAGCTTGCCCCCACAGTGGAATGATGTTTGAGATGCATTTGTGTGTGTGCAAGAGGGAAATCTAGCACGTGCTAGCTTTGTTGGCTTTCCTCCATGGTGGCATGATGTTTTTCGAGATTCACTTGTGCTTGTGCAAGAGGGAAAGCTAGCACGCGCTAGCTTTCTCCCATAGTGGAATGATGTTGCTCGATTTGTGCTTGTGCTTTTGCAAGAGGGAAAGCTATCACACACTATCTTTCCCCCATGGCGGAATGATGTTGTTTGAGATGTGCTTGTGCTTGTGCAATAGGGAACATTGACATGCACTAGCTTCCCCCCATGGTGGAATGATGTTGTTTGAGATGCGCTTGTGTAAGAGGGAAAGATAGCACGTGCTAGCTTTCCCCCACATTGAATGATGTTTGATATGAGCTTGTGTTTTTGCAAGAGGGAAAGCTAGCATGTGCTAGCTTTCCCCCATGGTGGAATGATGTTTGGGATGTGGTTGTGCTTGTGCAAGAGAGAAAGCTAGCATGCGCTAGTTTTCTACCATGGTGGAATGATGTTGTTCGAGATGCGTTTATGCTTGTGCAAGAGGGAGTGCTAGTAGGTGAAAGATTTCACCAATGGTGGAATGATGTTGTTAGAGATGCACTTGTGCTTGTGTAAGAGGGAAAAATAGCACACAGTATCTTTCCTTGACGGTGGAATGATGTTGTTTGAGATGTGCTTGTTCTTGTGCTAGAGGGAAGGCTAACATGTGCAAGTTTTCATCCATGCTAGAATGGTGTTGTTTGAGATGCGCTTTTGTTTGTCAAAGAGGGAAGGCTAACACACTCTAGCTTTCCCCCATAGTGGAATGATGTTGTTCAAGTTGTTCTTGTGCTTCTTCAAGATGGAAAGCTATCATATGCTAGTTTTACCCCACAGAGGAATGATGTTGTTCGAGATGCACTTGTGCTTGTGCAAGAGAGAAAGCTAGCACACAGTAGCTTTACCCCATAGTGGAATGATGTTGTTCAAGATGAGTATATGCTTGTGCAAGAGGGAAAACTAGCATGCACTAGCTTTCCCCCATGGTGGGATGATGTTCGAGATGCATTTGTGCTTGGCGTGCTAGCTTTCCCCCATGGTGTAACGATTTTATTCGATATGCACTTGGGTTTGTACTTATGCAAGAGGGAAAGCTAACATGCACTAGCTTTTCCCCACAATAGAATTATGTTGTTCGAAATGCGCACGCGCTTCTGCAAGAGGGAAAGTTAACATGTGCTAGCTTTCCCACATGGTGGAATAATGTTGTTCGAGATGCATTTGTGCTTGTGCAAGAGGAAAAACTAGCATGCATTGGCTTTCCCCACAGTAGAATGATGTTGTTCAAGATGCGTTTGTGCTTGTGCAAGAGGAAACGCTAACAAGCGCTAGCATTCCCTCATGGTGTAATGATGTTGTTCAAGATGCGCTTGTGCTTGTGCAAGAGGGAAATATAACATGCTCTAGCCTTCCCCCATGGTGGAATAATGTTGTTCGAGATGCGCTTGTGATTTTGCAAGGGGGAAAGCTAACATGTGCTAGCTTTCCCCCACAATGGAATGATGTTGTTCAAGATGCACTTGTGCTTTTGCAAGAGGGAAAGCTACCACACATCAGTTTTCCCCCACAATGGAATGATGTTGTTCGAGTTTCATTTATACTTGTGCAAGAGAGAAATCCAAGAGACGCTAAATTTTCTCCACAGTGGAATGATGTTGTTCGAGATGCACTTGTGTTTGTGCAAGAGGGAAAGATAGCACGCGCTAGCTTTCCTCCACGGTGGAATAATGTTGTTCGAGATGAGCTTGTGCATGTGCAGGAGGGAATGCTAACATGCCCTAGATTTCCTTCACAGTGGAATGATGTTGTCTGAAATGCGCTTGTGCTTGTGCAAGAAGGAAAGATAGCATGTGCTAATTTTCCTTCACAGTGGAATTTTTTTGTATGAAATGCATTTCTTCTTGTGTAAGAAGGAAAGCTAGCATGTGTTAGCATTCCTACACAGTGGAATGATGTTGATTGAAATGCACTTTTGCTTGTGCAAGAAGGAAAGCTAGTATGCATTGGTGTTCCTCCACAGTGGAATGATGTTCGAAATGCGCTTCTGCTTGTGCAAGAAGGAAAGCTAACATGCACCAACGTTCCTCCATAGTGGAATGATGATGTTCGAAATGTGCTTTTGCTTTTGCAAGAAGGAAATTTAACATGCGTTAGCTTTTCTCCATAGTGGAATGATGTTTTTCGAAATGCATTTGTTTTGTTTAAGAAGGAAAACTATCACATGCTAGCTTTCCTCCATAGTGAAATGTTGTTTGAAATGTTCTTGTGCTTGTACAAGAAATAAACCTAACATGCGTTATCTTTCCTCCACAATGGAATGTTGTTGTTCAAATTGCGTTTGTGCTTGTCCAATAAGGAAACCTAGCACACAATAGCTTTCCTCCATAGTGGATTGTTGTTTGAAATGTGCTTGTGTTTGTGAAAAAAGGAAAACTAGTGCACTCTAGCTTTCTTCCACAATGGAATGTTGTTGTTCGAAATGTGTTTGTTCTTGTGCAAGAAGGAAAACTAGCATGCACTAGCTTTCCTCCACAATGGAATGTTGTTTTTTGAAATACACGTGTGCATGTGCAAGAAGGAAAGTTAGCATGCACTAGCTTTCCTCCACCGTGGAGTGATGTTGTTTGAAATGCGCTTGTATTTCCTCCACCGTGAAGTGATGTTGTTTGAAAGTTATCACGCGTTAGCTTTCCCACAATGTACTGATGTTTTTTGAGATGTTCTTGCACTTTTGCAAGAGGGAAAGCTAGCATGCACTAGCTTTCCCCGATGTTGGAGTGATGTTGTTTGAGATGTGCTGGTGCTTCTGTAAGAGGGAAAGCTAGTGCTATCTTTCTCCCACGGTGGAATGATGTTGTTCGAGATGAACTTGTGCTTGTGAAGAAGAGAAAGCTAACACATGCTAGCTTTACCCCACGGTTGAATAATATTGTTCGAGAAATGCTTGTGCTTGTGCAAGATGGAAATTTAACATGCACTAGATTTCCTCCATGGTGGAATGGTGGGATTTGAACCCGAGTGGAGAGGATAACAATTATTCTTTCAATGGATTGAGCTAGACCCAATCGATTAGTCCAAACCAACATACTTCTAAAAAATTTCCATTTATTGCCACAATCTATTCTACAAATATGTTTTTGTTGAAAAAACTTTTGTCCAATATCTTCTATCATGTTGACTTTAAACCAATATACATATAAATCCAGCATTGTTCTGTTCTTCCTCCCATAACACCATTTTGTTGAGAGGAATATGGAGTTGTAAATTGCCTCATTATGCTATCTTTCTTGCAAAATAACTTGAGGGCTCAAGCTACTTTTCAACCATTGCTTGAAATTGTGTAAAAACATTAAATGCACCAACCATTTTAGAGTAATAAATACAAGTTTTTCTGCTGAAAGCATCAAGGAAAGATCTAAAAAAATTCATCCCACCAACATATTCTACATATTTAAGACTGCACCATTACTTGGAATTGTGGAAAAAAATTAAATGCACCAACCATTTTAGAGTAATAAATACAAGTTTTTCTGCTAAAAGCATCAAGGAAAGCTCTAAAAAACTTCATCCCACCAACATATTCTACATATTTAAGACTGCAAATATCACTATGCACTAAATCTAGAACCCCACATTCTAGTGTAGACATTGTGACTTCTAATTTGCTTGTCAATTGCACAATATTCATGAGTCCAAATTAGAATCATTTTTTTTGGCTCATCGTCCCATTTACCATGCTTTTTGTTTTCATTTCTAATAGAGTTTTGGCATTCACATGAATAAACCTCTAATGACACTAGTCCACAAACTATTTTCTATAATAGATGATGCAACTTATAAATTTAACTTTAAAACATATAAATTCCCTTAGGAGCATGTAAATGAAAATTCCTTGCTTGGTTCTTCACAATGCCAATTTTTTTAGTGGAATTTAACATTCTAGCCCAAATCTATTATTTTTGCAACTGATTTAAAATCTCTTGCCAAATTTGGCACATGCAACACTCCTTGCAGAATATTCCTCCATTAGCAATAGGGACTTGCAACTCTCCAACGTCATATACTTTATGGTAGCTTTTATCTCCGAACTAGATAATTCTATTCATGTAAAGATGACAATAAATCTGGAGCAATTTTTATTTCCTTGTCATGTGCTATGTCATTCCTAAGTATATAATGAAGAAATCTTAGTCATTGGAGTTCTCCATATCAACTTTAAAATCTTGATCATGTTGATTTCTATAGATGACAAGATGAAACAATGCAATCTTCCACTTCCAATAGTCTCTTTGTATGTGCCCTAGCATATGACAATAATTG
>ML778820.1:1622178-1642566 GCA_009831015.1 Picea engelmannii
TGATTCTAAGGGGCGCGCAATAAGGCAGGGGCCTTATTCCTTAGAGCCCTTAGTCTCCCACAAGTTCACCTGGCGGAGTGTTGACTCCAGGGGTTATAGAGTCTACCAATCCGTCAAGTCAGCGAGTGGCACCCTTGGAGCACTTGGTGCATCTTGAAGGGCACGTCGCGCAAATAAATGCAAGTCAGCGAGTGGCACCCTTGGAGCACGTGGTGCATCCTGAAGGGCACGTCGCGCAAAGAAATGCAAGTCAGCAAGTGGCACCCTTGGAGCACGTGGTGCATCCTGAAGGGCACGTCGCACAGCAGAAGCAAACGAGGCGAGTGGCACCCTTGGAGCACGTAGTGCGTCCTGAAGGGCACGTCGCATGGATGATGATGATGAGACAACCTAGACGACCCTAAGACCTTAACGCCTGATAAAATTCTTAAAATGACTCCCCTAATTAAATTGTCGCCCTGCTCAAATCAAAACCTGAATTAAAACATCTCTAAGATAAATTGACCATCCCTAAGAAAAGGTCCTACAAAAATAAACCTAGGGCGTAAACTAAAACCCTCCTAGGTGTTAATTAAAGTCTTCTTAAAAGTAAAGGGGGTAAAGTAATGAGGGAATTAAATTAAGTGAAAACCATGGCCTTTAAATGATAAAGAAGAATTAAAATTTATTAAAGTGTGGGAGTATAAAAGCTAGGAATTTAAAAAATATATTGAAAAGATTAAAAACCACATTTATCTTTTGGGTTCAAAAATAAAGATAACAAGAGAGAATTAAATAATAAAATTAAAGAAATTTAAGGAGTGATTAAGGAGTAATTTAAGGAGTGATTTAAGGGGTGATTTAGGAGTAATTTAAGGAGTAATTTAAGGAGTGATTTTGAGGAAGTGAGGGAATTGAGTCTTTTAAATATTAAAAAGAAATTAATTTTGGAGAACCATAGGGATGAGTGACACTTGGACGGCGGAGAACGTTTAGAGGGTTGTCATTAAAAATTAATTAATTAATGATTTAGGAATTTAGGTCAGTCTCAAAATTCTATAAAAGGAGGGGAAAGGAAGGAAGAAGGGGGAGAACGGTTAGCATAACATCACGCTACCGAGTTGTGGCTTGACAAGTTGCTTGTGTGAAGTTGGGTTTATCTCAGCTGTGTTGGAGTGGTAGCTCAGCCGTGGAGGCGAGCTGAGACACTGGTCTATCTCTGGTTCTTGTGTGGCCCCTTTGCGGCTCGGGGGGCTAAGGGGGAAGCATAGTACCCCTAGCATTTGGCTGGGAGGTACCGATGAGCCTTTTACGGTCGGCGAGCGGGACGCGGCACGGAGCACGGGACGTCTTCCGAAGCGAGCGAGAGGCTAAGGTATGAACTTTACTCCTGGTAGAGTAAATTGTCTAGTATTTTCTTATGAGGTTGTGATGCATGATATTAAGAATTGCTACAGTTAGGGTGTTTCGTTTTCGTATGCTACGGCCATTTGCTCTGGAATTTTTCTGAATCTGCCATCAATGTATTCTGGAATGGTCTAAATTTGCTATCTCTGCATCCTGAAATTTGTCTTAATTAGTTATCATTGCATGTGGAACGTTATCTGAGATGGGCATTGTTCTTAATTCTGGGTCTGGTCTGAAATTGTCCTCTTAGTGATCGGAAGGTCATCATATTCCGCTTGTGTCTGTTATGGGGCTTTTGTTTCGCAACTATGTTTGGCGTTGGTGCAATTGTTATTGGGCGTCTTTCTGTTGTGGAATGGGGCGATTTATAATTAATGGGCCATTTGTGTTTGGGGCGATCTGTTTACTTACAGAGGACAATTATTATACCCTGCGCGTTATTTTTGACAGTTGGGCAGTTGAATGCTTCCTGTTTTTGTTTAGTGACCCAAGGGTTCGGACCATTCTGGCGATTCGATCGCTTTTGTTCTGCTTAATGATCTGGAAGGTTTAAAATTGACTGGGCATTCGTATCCTCTATTGCTGCCCGATCTCGCTGAGGAAATGTCTTTCTGATCCTGTAATTTCATTGGGCAATTCGTTTTCCTGTGTGGCGTGCCTGTAAAGTCGTGTTTCATTTCGTTGTTGTTGAGTGCCTGTAATAGCATGCTGAAATTCGTAGATTAACGCGCTCTGTACAAGCATATTTCAATTCGTTTTTGGGTGATCGCGCTCTGTACAATCATTTTTTTTTTAATTTTCGTTTTGCATGTCGTGTTGCAACTTGTTGATGGTTCCGTGCCCATATGAGAATGGTGCTTGTCGTTGATTATTGCGCTCTGTAACTCGCATGGCTTTTTGTTTTGTATCGGTGTCACGTTTTGCGCTGAATGTCTTGACATCTGTCCCTGATTTCGAATCTCACCTTCTGTAAAGGTCTGGTTCTCCTTCCCAAATCCTGACCGTCTTTTTTGCCTTAAAGGAAGACCTTGATCTTCGGATATTCTAATGATGATGGTGGACTACTTTGTGACCTAACTGGGTGTCACTACACCGTGAGTTAAACGAAAAGGAGGGCAATGGTCGCAGATGTCTTCGTTTTAAATTTTCTTTTATTGGAACCAATCTATATAATTCTGGACAACTATGATTTTCCATTGTAGGCGAACTGGTAATACAGCTGTCTGGTCTGTTGTTAAAAGAACAGTTATGTTTCTCCGCTCCCTGTTAGGTTATTCTGAAACGTGAGTTTAAGGCCAATGCAAATAACCGTAACTAGCTGATGTATTGTGTGAGAGTATGGGCTGGAGCTCTTGTCTTTAAAAGAAAAATATAATTTTTATGTAAGATTTAATGGTTCTAAATATAGCTGCAGTATTCGATATTTTAATATTGGTAATTTATTATTGTCAATTTAATATGGCTATTTTCCAGGTTGGCGTTTTTTGTTTTTCTTTTAAATACTATCTTTAGGTTTCACAATCTTATCGTTATGATTTAAAATTGGATATGAACATTAAGGATATTTTAGTGGTTTGTGTTTTTAAAATCTTCATTAATATTTTAGCTAGCTGGGATGACGTATTTAAAATAGTGATTGTTGTTTTAGGTATATCCTGGGATATTCTATACAATGGGTTTATAAATAGTGAAGAATAAATCTATCATTAATGGTTTAAATTTTTAAGGTAATGTCTCAGAGCGAGAGGTTAACGCAGAGATAAAATGCATTACTAAAACTCAATTTCAGTATTGTGATTTGACAGATTGTAGTAACGTGACTGGTGTGACCTTAAATGGCATTTATGATATGCATTATAGAATGGTTAAATCGAAATATTCAGGTTGTTAATTTGACAGGGAATATTGTCAATCGCGATATTAATGATGACGGTTAAATCTCAATATTAATATTTGTAAATTTGAACATTAGTGATAATGTAAAAATAGCAATGTTATTATTTGTTAAATCAAATTGCCATTGATGAAGTTAAATCGCTTAGTTATATTTGGATTGTCATATGATAAGGGTGAGGTAGTTCCATTTTTAGATTGTTATATTAAGTAAATCTTTAAACTTATATTTCATAAAATTATTCACATCATGGTAAAAGATTTTGAAGTGTTGAATGCTTAATGATCCTTTCCTTTTTATATATACATATATATGTATCGATATATGTATTTTATCACTGTACAATCTAATCATAACATGTGTATTCAAGTGTTGACTCACTTCTTTCCTCTTGTATGAAAAGCAACCAAGTCATCAATTGCATTTTCATTCACTATTACTTGGTCTTATTCCAATGTTAGTACATTGAACATTCTAGATAATACAATATTTATTCGTCTTTAATTACTCTAGTAGTATTGTAAACGCTTTACCTAACTCCCAATGGTCTTCTCTAGATGTTTACAATGATTAATTAAAATAAGTCTTTGTCTGTTAACCTGAAGGGTGAATTCAGAAGATAAGGGTGAGGATATGGTTTATTGTTAATAATCCATAAAATGTGTTAGCCGGGTGTAAGGGCATTGATTAGGTAATGATGACGTTGAGCCAAGGGTGTTGTTACTTCTACACACGCACGCACGCCATAAACAAAAAAGAAAAAAAAAATTGCACCTGTTATCAGAGTTGTTGTCTTAACAAGGAAGGTCGTTACAAGAATGCATATTGGTGTATTACTAGAATTCTGATTTAGTATATGTCATATGCAAAGAAATAGATGTTAAACTCAAAATCCCTCACAAAAATAAGTATGTTTCAATTGAGGCACAAAAGATCCATCCATTCCCTCTTGTTAATTCCAACTTTATCTTATTTTTTGTTGTATGTTCGAGTAGAGAAACTCCCTATACTAGAAACACTATTGGCCTCCAAGGGAATCATCAGGGATGACTCTAACATATTCAATGAATGAAATTATAATTACAAACATTCTTTTAATTAGACTAGTATTGCTTTTTAATTCTTCCAATACAATTATTAGAGGCCTTAACTTGAGATACAAAGGAATTTAAGGCTCGTTGTCTCGTGTTATCTGCTAGCTTTAGAATCTTACAAACTTGGAGTTTTTAGGAAACAATTTCAAGGCTCCCTTTCCAACATGGTTGTCTAATTACACTAAACTAGCCAAGTTGGATTTGAATTTCAATGGCTAGGCGGTCCTCTGCCTAAAACTATTTCTAATTTTCGAAGACTAACTTATTTAGATATATGAACTAACCAATTTTTAGGATCCTTTCTCGAAAGCATAGGAAGACTTTCAAAGCTTGAGTACCTGATTGTCTCAGTTTTCTAGTTCAATGATTCAATTACTCCCCAAATCGCTATGCAATATTTCCCTATCTAGAACCATACCAACATGGCTTGAAATCTTGAGAGAGTTGGAATTTTTAGAGATAACATATAACAATATCACAAGACCTATTCCTAAATTGTTGATGCACTTCCCCAAATTGAAACAATTTCTATTGTATATAAATCAATTGACTAGGGAGATTCCTACTCAGCTTGGGAACCTCACATCCCTAAATGCTCTTGACTTGGATATTAATTATCTGATAGGGACCATTCCTAAGAAGATAACTTCATTGAAAAATTTAGGTTTTCTACACCTCTTGAACAACAACTTGATACCTCTTGAGCAACAACTTGATATTTGAAATACCAAAGGGTCTTGTTGACTTTGACCATTTATATGATATTTCTCTATTCATAAATCAGTTAACAGGAAACTTAAGTTGGCATCTCAGGAAGAGAAGTCAACTTACTATCTTGGATGTTTCAAGTAATCAACTAAGTGGGTTGATACCTCCACACTTCTATACCAGTGGGATATTTCAAAATATAATATTGTTAAATAACAACTTCTATGGAAATTTTCCAAAAAAATGTGGATCCTACACAATCCTACTTAGAATTATAGTGCAAAAAAATCACTTGTATGGGACTGTTTCAAATGGACTATGGGGATTCCTTGTCTAACTGTTCTAGATATTTCAAGATTTTTTTTATTTTTATGGATCAACACCTTTTGAAATTAGAATATATGTCAAGATTCAAAACCTTCTGACTTCTCACACTTACATAAGTGGAAGTCTACCAAAGGAATTGGGCTTCTACTCAAACTTGAAACAATTGTATTTAGATGCAAAAAAATTCACAAGTGATATTCTTAGTTCACTTGGTTTTCTTGGTTCTTTGATTGAATTGAGCTTGACCAATAATCAACTTACAGGAAACATCCGAGACACATTTGGAAAGTTGGAGCAACTTATTAGTCTTGACCTTTCTCATAATTCATTGGAAGATTTGGGGAAAATTACACACTTTGTGTGCTCGGGAAACCAATGCCAAAACATTACTCCAACACTGGAACTAGTCACATAGATCTTATATGGATTCTTTGTTTAGTTATAGCTATATGTATAGAAACTGCCTATGTTTCTACCATCATCATGAAGAAGAATCTACAACATATAAAAGACAATTTTCTTATAAACTCTCAGTGGGCGTAGTACCATTTGAAAATTTCATATTTGATAAAGGTGATATTATGAATAGCTTGCACACAGAAAATATGATTGGTCATGGAGGTGTTGGTTAAGTTTACATAATTTTCCTAAGGAATGGTGGGGTTTTAGCTATTAAAAGGATGAATGTAAAGAGAGGGTTCTAATCCCAAAGATAAAAAGATGGATTTTCAACCTCCTATCAGTAAATCCATCCCTACTAAAGTCTTGGAAGTGAAAAAATCTCATGATTTGCTTACAATGGAAAAGTCAAGTGACTTTCTATCTAGAGGTTTTTGTGTTAAAGAGCAGGATAAAAAATCTACAATGGTTTATAAGAAGGAAGTGGTTCATGAGGCTTTGGTATTTGGTATGGTTAGTGATGATTTAATTCAACTGGATGATACACTTGGAGATGATGTTTCTTTCAGGGTGCAATCAATAGAGCATGAGAAAAATATTTCCATTAGAAATTCCTTCAATAAAAATCCTAAGACTTCTGAAGTGGGTAGTAGTACATCAGATAACAACTTAGAAATATCTGAAAATCTATATAACAAATATTTCCTTGAGAAGTTAGACTCTGCCAACTTTACTAATAAATTGTTAGTTCTTCATCATCAATATGAAGAAGATTCAGTCATAGTCAATATTTCTCAGACATTTCAAGGAGACATTGGGGTTTTCATAATGGACAAAGAGTTCATTGAAGAGGATATTATAAAATAAAATGGTTTTGATTCCAACAGTCCCATCTATGTGGAAATCAAGGGGAGGGTATTTTATATCTCTAATGGTTAAACCATATAGTTTTGCAAGCATTTGAATATATGGGTCGAATCAACAATTTTTGTGCATGTAGCGTTGGGAAGTTTTGCCCAGATATTTTCTCCCCTGCAACTTTCTCCAGAAGTGTAGCTCTACTGATCTTAACTATAATATTTTTGGATAAAAAAAATTGACTTGGCTCAGTTTGACAAAAGAGAAGACTCAGACCCAGGAATAGATTCAATGAACTGGAGAAATGCACTGAGAACACAACCATGAATTGCTACTCTATGTTTTATAATACTAGTCATCTCCTTTTCCTACTAGTCATCTCCTTTGCAAGAATCTGAGCTTGATGATTGAAATTATTTACTAGTCATCTCCTTTTCCTGCTACTTATAAGTGTTATGATGTCAGGATTTGCAAGTTTAACAATATTTTTGTACACCTTTTTTTTATGCCAAACTATTTTGTTTAAAATTTTCTCTCGGAACATATACAAGTATTGAATTTATGAAAGGAGTATTTCATATATTGATATGGAAGGATGCTAATATATAAATGGCCATTTTTCATGATCATGGTGTACCAAATTTGTTTCTAGCAAGTTTTTAACATGACATTATGAGAAGTTATAGATTAAGTAAATTGCGTCTACAACAACCATTCTCTTGCTAGTCATAACTCACTATAGAGTGCACAATGTGAATGTTATTATAACTTGTTGATCCTTCCAGTAGTCATAATATTTCATGAAATCCATCAAATCTAGCATATATCTGAGCACCAATAACAGAAGGAACTAAGACCATTAATGGCAAACGTCTGATAATATTTTACTGAATTTTTTTGATGAGTAGAATCTAATGCTTTCCTTCCATGCGAGCAGTTAACACACATTCCTTATTATGCGTAAACACTAAATAAAACTATCATATATAATTTTTGTTTCAAATTTGAAGGAAACAATAGTTGGGTATGTGCATTTGTATAAAAATGTTCACTGATTTATGTTATGACTTAGGGGACCATCACCGATATGAGGAATCTACTACATGGGGTACATGTTGATATATTTGTTGCTTTTTCTTCTTAAGTTTTTAACTATATGGTATTAAGATAAATTGTCAAAGCTATAATACCCTCCCATTAGAAGCCTTGTCAAGATCTTAAATATACTAAAAATATAATTTGCAGTTTAAGTTGTTAGTGAAGGTGTAGAGTTTTCACCATTTGGCATTGTTCATTATACCAATAGTCTCTCTCACAGGTAGAATGTGAGAGAATGTATTGTAGAAAGTAAATTATGTTCTTGTTTTTACATTGAGGGTGATCTAAATAAGACTATTTGTGGAAGAAAAGCAAATAATTGCTACTTAATAACCTCTTGGGTTTGGATGCTTTTAGATGCTTGAACTTTTGGTTGGCTTGTTTTCTTGTGTGTGTGTTGATTAAAGTAGTCATTATTTGTGCTACTTATCAAACTATGAAATATACTTATTTATCAAACTATGAAATAGACTTATTGGTCTATGAATAAATTCCTAATAGAATCTTATATGACTTGCTAATCTTATATGACTTGCTAGGAGGGAGTAATGCTCATATGATTTATTTTTTCTAATAATGCATATATGATGGATTTGTCTAGGAATGACATATGATGTCTACTGAAAATGAAAATCTCGAAGACGATGCCATAGTAATGACACTGGAACCATATGATATTCCTTGATCACCATTGAGATGTGTTATTCTATGTTAGAGCAAGTCATAGGGATGACTTAGATATAAGGCTATATAAGTCTATGTACCATTCCTATGAAAGGAATACTTGGAAAATTATGTATTTCCCAAGAGACTATGTAGTAGAGAAGGGGATGCTTGATCCTAGAGAGTGAATAACTAGAAGGAAGAGGATACTTGGCCGAATTTATTACAAGAGATTCATGTTACATGCTAGCTGGGATCATGAGTTCATTGGGTGTGTTTGAGAAAACAATGAGCTAAGTTCTATCCATGGTATCCATATGGAGTAGATACATATTCATACATATAAGTATTGATATGAATTACATACTTTTTATTTTGTTAGGAATATATATGATTTAGCTATGAAATCAAAATCGATAGATTGGAATTCATATCGATGAAATACTTATGGTTAGAAATGGCTATGATTTGCATTCTTACATCGATGACTATTGTAGCCATATAGTGGAATGCTAAAATTTGGATGTGTACCAAGACAGTGAAGAGGACAACATTACAAATATATTTGAAGAATGAAGACTTAAACATTGTTGGAACACCAAGGGCGATGTTATTCCAAGGTGGAGGGGATGAAATGTCCCCATTTGACCCTATTGGATAATTTGTATTTGATATGTTTAAATGCTTTACATGGATGTTTTTATTACCATGTTGTATTTAGAACCATGAGGTAGCTATACCATGGTTATATGAATATTAAAAAACATTGTAATGTTTTTTTTGTCAATAGTTAGTTAAAAAATGAACAAGACTGATGGAGCAAGAGAACCTAAATGGGATATGATACTGCAAGGGGGAACAAGTGAGGGGGTATTGGGGGATTTATTCCTAAAAAATATACCTTATGTTACCTTGAAACTTAACTTATTCAAAACTTAGTTTACAATATCAAAGGGATCAAGAGAAGTGCATAAAACAAATCCCTAAATCTAGGACATCACTTACTAAAAATTAACAAGTTGTCTTCCCCACATTCTTGGAACTAGGAAGAAGTTGTGTTGGGATACTCTTGTTGTGATTAATGCATGCAAAATTCTATTGGGGGGAGGAGGAGTTGTCCAAATATAGGGAGAGGAATGTTTAGATGGGGGATATTAAGAACAAAGAGAGTTATTCTTTTATAGAACAAACCAAGCATGAGAATGAGCCATTAGACCTGGTAAAAGAACCAAGAAATCAAGGAAATTCTATAGAAGTTCTAAGATATCATCCTGGACCTTTCTTTACACACACTAAAAATAATTAGAGAGAGAAATTTCTGAGGGACTATGTACCATTGAAGGAAGTTCTCCTGGCATTGTGTGCAGAAGGTTGTTAGGGTTCCTAAGAGATGTTGTATCCTCAAGAAACTTAGCGGTGAAAATGATTGGGTTTGGACCTATTTAACCTGAAGTGAGAACCTTATTTTCCCACTTTTCCTTGGTGGTCTCATAGCCTGCATAGGAGGTGGTGTTCATAATGGACTACTTATGGTTCAGTGGAAATCGCTCAGTCTCAGCCAATTTCCTAGTCTATAATATTCAAAGAGATAAGTTCTTCATCCTCATTCTGGAAATTATTTATATTATAAAAATGTGTAGGGTTTATGATTTATGGTCTATGTTTTATTCATGAATATTTGTTTTAAAATCAATTACAATATTTTTGTCATATTTACCATCATCGCAAATCTAGTTTTCATGAAAGGAGACTGTTTCTTTCAACGTTTTCTATTCTGACGGTTAGGAAATTTGGTTACCCTCTTAATGTTGTGAAGCCTTCCATCTAATTATTTTAGAGTTTTCTACATTGATATGGGAACTGAATATTTTCATCTTGTATTGAGGATTTTGGTGATATAGTCAACCTCTTATATAGGTTTTTCTTTTTGAAAATATTTTCTTAAAATTTCATTCTAGTTCTAAACCCACCCAGGGATTCAACCTCTATTTTATGTTCAAGTGATATATATAAATTAATAGAAACACATTAATGGATTTTGAACATATCAATGGCCTAAGTATATCCCAAGCTAATGACCCTTGTGGCTAAAACATTTTGAGTTTTAAACAACACATTACTTTTGTGTATTTTTTTTAGTAAACATATTTCACTCTAGTTTTATTTCCAGGATATGATCTTTCAACCAATATCTATGATGAGTAGATTTCAGATTTCTATATGGAAATAATCACTTTCAAATATCTCTTATGTGCACTGACAAATTCCAAGAAATCTATGCATGATTGTAAGATTTCATTATATCTACCAACCTAAGTAATCTCACCATACTACATTAGGAGGAACAAGTCATTATGAATAATAGATGAAATTGAAAGTGTTATGGTTATGATTGTGCAACCAGAAAATTGGTGGAATTTTTTTTCCATGAACAAACCCATTAGTTGTAGCGTCCACTGAGGCAGTTTCTTCATCAAGAACTAGTATATGACTTTGTTTTAGTAGTTCCCTTTCAAACAAACAAGCTAGCACTTTTCCAAATCCTTCCAAATCTCACCGTATGAATAGTCCTCCAGAGGATCTATATTATTTTTTATAGCATCGCCAAACATTGTTGGGTATTGCAGAATAATACTTATTTGGGATCTTATATCATGGGGGTCTATTGTGGATATTTTAACCTCATCAATGAAAATTCTTTTGCTTGTTTTTGGTTCCAAAATGTGGAAAAAATATTGAATAAGAGTAGATTCTCCACTTCTTGTATGCCCTACAAATCCCACCTTTATTCATCTAGGGAAACTACATGTAAGGCCTTTCACGACAAGATAAATATTTTGTACATAATGTACTTGATTGTATGGATCAAGTTTGTATATTAAACAATGAATCAACATGTAAATCACTAGCTTGGAATATGTAAAAAAAAAGTCTATTTATAGTAAGTTTTGACAAACAAATCAATTGAATCTATTGTAGTCTCCACATAACAAAGGCACCATATTACCCAAGCTTGTATCATGTTTAGATTTAGACCACATGTTTCTTCCAACCTTGCAATTCTTGGTGAATATGTCATTTGATAACTTTCATTATAAAAAATATGTCTAATCTTTTCACATTGGTTTAAGGAAAAAATAGACTTTTTAAACTCCATTATCCTTCTTAGTATATATTTAAAATAATTGTATGGTATTGTTTTCTTGATAAACATATCATGCTATCCTAAAATGGTATTCACCATTTAAATTTGTCATGAATAATGAAGAGTTCCAATTCCATTGCTTCTTGCAAAGGAGAAGTTGTTAGCATTCATAACTGTATCCATAAATAGAAAAATGGATATGCATATATCAACAAAGTGGGTTATTTAAGGGTAGCCACAGACATATTAGTTTCTGGGTTTCATCAATATTTGTTTGTGCTTGTAATATATATCACAAATTGATATATAATTAGTTATGTTCTTTAATAAACGAAACTAACAATCCAAATTCTAATTCTCAGTGATGCAATTTCTGATAGATGGTAAGAATAACTAGTTCTTAAGACGAGTGTCAATTTCCATTATGATGCATTTGTATTATGACAGTAGCTATGTGAATATTTATTTGTTTGAGATCTTATTCATCTTTTCATATATATATATATATATATATATATATATATATATATATATATATATATATATNCTTTCATTAAAACATTTGATGTTATTATTATTTTTATGATGCCAAACCATGCTTAAATAATAAAAGAGAAAATTTCTATTATTATTTTCTCTCATTTACAAAATATTTTGGTAAAGCATGATGTCATATTCCAAGGCACAACCCTACATCGAGAAATTTAAAATGGTACTCTTATAGAACAAAACCTAACGTTGTCATATAGAACATTTCTGATAGACTTAAATGTTTACCTAATAGTATTGGTAGTGTTGAATGGTTACTTAACAGGCTTGTTACAAGACATTTTCTTCCATTTTTAAAATTTATATGCTCCAGCGGCATTGCCGGTTCACTGGTCCATGCTTTTTTTTTGCATGCCACTGATTTCTTATTTGCATGTTGTTGTTGTTTTTTCTTGCCTGTTCGTGTTGTTGCAGTTTGCACGTTTGGGTTTCTGCAATCGTGATTGGAACAACATTGTTCCTGGGGGAGTGGTTGTTGCTTGCTTCTTTCTTCGTTGCATGTTTTTTATTGTTGCTTGATTCAACTTTTCAGGGTTTCGGTCCTGCGCCCGCACTTGGGACTTTTGGTGTTTCTTAGCTAGGTTCTTATTTTCTAATTGTTCTTGTTTTCCAAGGGTTTGCAATGTTGGGATGTTGCATCCGCGGTTGGATCTCTAGTTACATTTTTTTGCATTGGATTTTGCATAGAATACTATTAAGATAAAATAACAGAGTAAAAAATTGCAGGCGATGTAAATTGCATCTCTTATGCATTGAAGCAGAGTTTGTCGGCCTCAAAGTATATTTCATAGTTGTTGATGCTTTTTCCATGGATTTTGTGTTACTATGGTTTCATAGCTATGAGAGTACCTTTTGCTGTGTGGGCGATATAAATATTCTCTCCCTTTTATTTTCCTCTTGTAGACTATGTTTCTGACTCTATAGTTTCTGATGTTTCTGTGGTCATTCCGACTGACCGTCGTTCATTTTCATACTTAGCCAGTTTTATGGATGCAACTTTGTGGATAGGTTCTATCGAACTATGACAGGTCGTGTTTGGTGTATACATTATCTTTCCCGAATTAGTTTTCTTTAAAATAAGGGCTCCTGGACAGAAGATAATGCAATTTATCAAATTATAGGTTTCTTGGAAAACATAAGTTAATGATCGCGGGTTCTCGAGGTGACAGGGTAAAAATTGGGCTTCTGTTGTTTCGTGCCCTGCAAATAGCTCTGAGAGTTTTGCGATCATTCCGACCGACCGCAGTTTGGTTGCATAGTTGGACAGTTTTATGGATGCGGCTTCGCGGATACGTTGTATCGATCTATGACAGGTCGCATTTAGGGTATACATTAGCATTCCCAAATTAGTTTTCTTTAAAAGAAGGGATCCTAGATATAAGAGATTGAAATTTATCAAATTATAGGTTTCCTGAACAACATAAATTAAACATAGAAAATATGTAATTTTATAAAGTAGATATATAAAGCATGCACGGAGCCCTCATCCCATACTTAGCCAGTTTTTTCATCACGGTTTCTCGGGGTGGCCGACTAAAAATTGACAACCACAGGGTTCCGCGATATACAAATTGACAATCAGACTTGCAGACTATTTGAATTTTAAGGGCCTCATGTCCAAAAAATTTAGCATTCTCAAAATAGTTTACTTTACGTATGTTTTACATATGCTGGTGGACAAAAACACACACAAAAAAAGTAAGCATTTTTTGGATCGCCGATTCTTGGGGTGGCAGGCTCTAAATTGGGCTTCTATTGTTCTATATCCTACAAATAGCACAAAGAGTTTCGCAATATACAAATTGATAATCATAGTTGCGGACTATTTGAATTTCAAGGGCTCATGTCAAAAAAAATTAGCATTCTCGAATTACTTTTCTTTACGTACGTTTTACATACGCTCGTGGAAAAAAACACAGAAAAATAGTAGGAATGTCTGTTACATAGGGCTCCATCCCCGTTACCTTTTGCGCTTCCCAATACACATTAAATATGCTTTCAAAAGTCAGAACCGACCAGATAGGTTCAAAAAGATGGGATTTAATAACTGGAAAGCTTGAGGACATCTCCCATTAAAAAGAATAGACAGGAGAATATTATGAGATATGGTAATTTCGTTTTGCCTGCATTTTGAATTTGCGAAAAATAGTTTTTTTGTTTTTGTTTTTCTTGTCCTGTTTTAGTTTTCTTAAAAGCTTCAGCATAGTTCAATAATGTGTCACCCATAGAGGCCTTGACGTCATGTCCCTCTTTAATATTGTGCATATATTAGAGGTCAAATTTGAGAATCTGCTTAGATATGAGAATTTTGATACGTGTTGCTAGTCACTATTCAACGTACATATTCGAAAATATTGGAATTAATAAGAGAAAATATCGAGAACATCTGTCATTAAAACGAATCAACACAAAATATATGGAAGATCATCCAGCGTTGCTTTTAAATACTTATTCCCATTTCTCTTTATCATCAAAGAGTTGTGCTTTAGGGTGCCTTCGTTCTAATGTTCCTGGTAATGGACATGTAAGACAACTTAGAGATGCAATTGAGGGGCAGATGAAAGAAGAGAGACTGGTATTATGTGACGTGAGCTTTGAGTGAAAAAAAATCTCTATTATACAAGAGAAACTCAGAGAGGAGGAAAAGAAAAGAACAAGTATGTTTTGGTTGGTGTTCTCCTTGTGTTCGATGCTTTGGTTGGTTGAAAAGGCTGCCTGGAGATTTGTTTGTTGAACTTATTTGTTTTCTTGCTGGGAATTGTAATGGATTTTGAGGTCACATGAAAAATAGTTCTTTGTTTAAGTATATAGCTTCTTCCAACAACACAGATTTGGAAAGTGTATTGAATTGTATAGATCCCACAAGAATTTTTCTTCCTTGGGGGTGGCGCATTTACAGTGGCTTGCAAAATGGCCTGTCATGTTCATAAATGACACGAAATACTACTCCATTTGCAAATGTAACCAGAGGAGGGTAACAAACACTGTATGGGTGGATAAAACGACATATTATCACTACAAAAGTTTCTATTTCAAAGTTTGATGAGCTACACGTGGTTCTCGTATAAACCAACTTGACAGAAAGCCATGTTCTTTGTCAAAGTTTGTTTGGTTTCCTCTGGATGTAGTTGCAGACTCCACATATTTGGCGTCATCTCCGAACATTCCAAACCTTTTTGTGGGGCGCCATACCTCCACTGCTATGAAGAAATATATATTCTAATGCCATCTGCAACATTTGATACACTCGCCTGACTCGTGCTGGTGTGTTTTGTAGCATTTGATGCACTTTCCACACCTCTGCTACCCGAAGAAGTTATGTACCTCAACAGATTTTCATTTTGCATCCGGGTTGGACGTTTCTTCCAATATACTATAATAAAACAAAGAAGTTCAACATACAAATCTTCAGGCAGGCTTTTCAACCAAATAGATGATTGAATACAAGGAGAATACCAGTCACTACATACTTGAATTTTTTCCCCCTGCCATAGTTGTTGTGACATAAAACGACTTCGTCCACTTTGAAATCGGCCTAAATCGCATTTATAAGTTGTCTCAGATGTGAAGGGTCAGGAACATTGCAAGGAAAGTGTTAGCACTTGGTAAATTTCCTAGAGGTTGAAAAAGAAGAAATCTACGAAGGTAACTTTATCCAACCACTTTCAAAGCTGGGATCTAGCCCTTCCGGCTTCAGAGAGGGATCTCTCTATATGATTTAGCTTTGTTTTGAACTTAGATATTAGGCTAGGTAAATAAATAGGTAGGGTTTTTGTTGTAAAGGTTTCTGAATTGGTTGAGATAGTTTACACATCCATTGGGCTATGGGGTCTGTGTTAGATTAAAATATGAAATACCACATCTCCCATTAAAATGAATAGATAGGAGAATATTATGGGATATGGTAATTTCGTTTTGCCTGCATTTTGAATTTGCGAAAATAGTTTTTTTTTTTTTTTCTTGTCCTGTTTTAGTTTTCTTAAAAGCTTCAGCATAGTTCAACAATGTGTCACCCATAGAGGCCTTGACGTCATGTCCCTCTTTAATATTGTGCATATATTAGAGGTCAAATTTGAGAATCTTCTTATATATGAGAATTTTGATACGTGTTGCTAGTCACTATTCAACATACATATTCGAAAATATTAAAATTAATAAGAGAAAATATCGAGAACATCTGTCATTAAAACGAATCAACACAAAATATATGGAAGATCATCCAGCGTTGCTTTTAAATACTTATTCCCATTTCTCTTTATCATCAAAGAGTTGCACTTTAGGGTGCCTTCGTTCTAATGTTCCTGGTAATGGACATGTAAGACAACTTAGAGATGCAATTGAGGGGCAGATGAAAGAAGAGAGACAGGTATTATGTGACGTGAGCTTTGAGTGAAAAAAAAACTCTGTTATACAAGAGAAACTCAGAGAGGAGGAAAAGAAAAGAACAAGTATGTTTTGGTTGGTGTTCTCCTTGTGTTCGATGCTTTGGTTGGTTGAAAAGGCTGCCTGGAGATTTGTTTGTTGAACTTCTTTGTTTTCTTGCNAATAGTTTTTTTTTTTTTTTCTTGTCCTGTTTTAGTTTTCTTAAAAGCTTCAGCATAGTTCAACAATGTGTCACCCATAGAGGCCTTGACGTCATGTCCCTCTTTAATATTGTGCATATATTAGAGGTCAAATTTGAGAATCTTCTTATATATGAGAATTTTGATACGTGTTGCTAGTCACTATTCAACATACATATTCGAAAATATTAAAATTAATAAGAGAAAATATCGAGAACATCTGTCATTAAAACGAATCAACACAAAATATATGGAAGATCATCCAGCGTTGCTTTTAAATACTTATTCCCATTTCTCTTTATCATCAAAGAGTTGCACTTTAGGGTGCCTTCGTTCTAATGTTCCTGGTAATGGACATGTAAGACAACTTAGAGATGCAATTGAGGGGCAGATGAAAGAAGAGAGACAGGTATTATGTGACGTGAGCTTTGAGTGAAAAAAAAACTCTGTTATACAAGAGAAACTCAGAGAGGAGGAAAAGAAAAGAACAAGTATGTTTTGGTTGGTGTTCTCCTTGTGTTCGATGCTTTGGTTGGTTGAAAAGGCTGCCTGGAGATTTGTTTGTTGAACTTCTTTGTTTTCTTGCTGGGAATTGTAATGGATTTTGAGGTCACATGAAAAATAGTTCTTTGTTTAAGTATATAGCTTCTTCCAACAACACAGATTTGGAAAGTGTATCGAATTGTATAGATCCCACAAGAATTTGTCTTCCTCGAGGGTGGCGCATTTACAGTGGCTTGCAAAATGGTATGTCATGTTCATAAATGACACGAAATACTACTCCATTTGCAAATGTAACCAGAGGAGGGTAATAAAAACTGTATGGGTGGATAAAACGACATATTATCACTACAAAAGTTTCTATTTCAAAGTTTGATGAGCTACACGTGGGTCTCATATAAACCAACTTGACAGAAATCCATGTTCTTTGTCAAAGTTTGTTTGGTTTCCTCTGGATGTAGTTGCAGACTCCACATATTTGGCGTCACCTCCGAACATTCCAAACCTTTTTTTGGGGCGCCATACCTCCACCGCTATGAGGAAATATATATTTTGATGCCATCTGCAACATTTGATACACTCGCCTGACTCGTGCTGGTGTGTTTTGTAGCATTTGATGCACTTTCCACACTTCTGCTACCCGAAGAAGTTATGTACCTCAATAGATTTTCATTTTGCATCCGAGTTGGACATTTCTTCCAATATACTATAATAAAACAAAGAAGTTCAACATACAAATCTTTAGGCAGGCTTTTCAACCAAACAGATGATTGAATACAAGGAGAATACCAGTCACTACATACTTGAATTTTTTCCCCCTGCCATAGTTGTTGTGACGTAAAACGACTGCGTCCACTTTGAAATCGACCTAAATCGCATTTATAAGTTGTCTCAGATGTGAAGGGTCAGGAACATTGCAAGGAAAATGTTAGCACTTGGTAAATTTCCTAGAGGTTGAAAAAGAAGAAATCTACAAAGGTAACTTTATCCAACCACTTTCAAAGCTCGGATCTAGCCCTTCTAGCTTCAGAGAGGGATCTCTCTATATGATTTAGCTTTGTTTTGAACTTAGATATTAGGCTAGGTAAATAAATATGTAGGGTTTTTGTTGTAAAGGTTTTTGAATTGGTTGAGATAGTTTACACATCCATTGGGCTATGGGGTCTGTGTTAGATTAAAATATGAAATACCGCATCTCTGATTAAAATGAATAGACAGGAGAATATTATGGGATATGGTAATTTCGTTTTGCCTGCATTTTGAATTTGTGAAAATAGTTTTTTTTTTTTTCTTGTCCTGTTTTAGTTTTCTTAAAAGCTTCAGCATAGTTCAACAATGTGTCACCCATAGAGGCCTTGACGTCATGTCCCTCTTTAATATTGTGCATATATTAGAGGTCAAATTTGAGAATCTGCTTAGATATGATAATTTTGATATGTGTTGCTAGTCACTATTCAACGTACATATTCGAAAATATTGGAATTAATAAGAGAAAATATCGAGAACATCTGTCATTAAAACGAATCAACACAAAATATATGGAAGATCATCCAGCGTTGCTTTTAAATAATTATTCCCATTTCTCTTTATCATCAAAGAGTTGCGCTTTAGGGTGCCTTCATTCTAATGTTCCTGGTAATGGACATGTAAGACAACCTAGAGATGCAATTGAGGGGCAGATGAAAGAAGAGAGACTGGTATTATGTGACGTGAGCTTTGAGTGAAAAAAAGACTCTGTTATACAAGAGAAACTCAGAGAGGAGGAAAAGAAAAGAACAAGTATGTTTTGGTTGGTGTTCTCCTTGTGTTCGATGCTTTGGTTGGTTGAAAAGGCTGCCTGGAGATTTGTTTGTTGAACTTCTTTGTTTTCTTGCTGGGAATTGTAATGGATTTTGAGGTCACATGAAAAATAGTTCTTTGTTTAAGTATATAGTTTCTTCCAACAACACAGATTTGGAAAGTGTATCGAATTGTATAGATCCCACAAGAATTTGTCTTCCTCGGGGGTGGCGCATTTACAGTGGCTTGCAAAATGGCATGTCATGTTCATAAATGACACGAAATACTACTCCATTTGCAAATGTAACCAGAGGAGGGTAACAAAAACTGTATGGGTGGATAAAACAACATATTATCACTACAAAAGATTCTATTTCAAAGTTTGATGAGCTATACGTGGGTCTTGTATAAACCAACTTGACAGAAAGCCATGTTCTTTGTCAAAGTTTGTTTGGTTTCCTCTGGATGTAGTTGCAGACTCCACATATTTGGCGTCACCTTTGAACATTCCAAACCTTTTTGTGGGGCGCCATACCTCCACCGCTATGAGGAAAGATATATTCTAATGCCATCTGCAACATTTGATACACTCGCCTGACTCGTGCTGGTGTGTTTTGTAGCATTTGATGCACTTTCCACACCTCTGCTACCCGAAGAAGTTATGTACCTCAACAAATTTTCATTTTGCATCTGGGTTGGATGTTTCTTCCAATATACTATAATAAAACAAAGAAGTTCAACATACAAATCTTCAGGCAGGCTTTTCAACCAAATAGATTATTGAATACAAGGAGAATACCAGTCACTACATACTTGAATTTGTTCCCCCTGCCATAGTTGTTGTGACATAAAACGACTTCGTCCACTTTGAAATCAGCCTAAATTGCATTTATAAGTTGTCTCAGATGTGAACGGTCAGGAACATTTCAAGGAAAGTGTTAGCACTTGGTGAATTTCCTAGAGGTTGAAAAAGAAGAAATTTACGAAGGTAACTTTATCCAACCACTTTCAAAGATGGGATCTAGCCCTTCCAGCTTCAGAGAGGGATCTCTCTATATGATTTAGCTTTGTTTTGAACTTAGATATTAGGCTAGGTAAATAAATAGGTAGGATTTTTGTTGTAAAGGTTTTTGAATTGTTTGAGATAGTTTACACATCCATTGGGCTATGGGGTCTGTGTTAGATTAAAATATGAAATACCACATCTCCCATTAAAATGAATAGATAGGAGAATATTATGGGATATGGTAATTTCGTTTTGCCTGCATTTTGAATTTGCGAAAATAGTTTTTTTTTTTTTTTCTTGTCCTGTTTTAGTTTTCTTAAAAGCTTCAGCATAGTTCAACAATGTGTCACCCATAGAGGCCTTGACGTCATGTCCCTCTTTAATATTGTGCATATATTAGAGGTCAAATTTGAGAATCT
>ML778820.1:1655977-1670776 GCA_009831015.1 Picea engelmannii
ATTTAATGTAAAGTTTTATTATCTCTCATATATTCTTGGGTGGAAGGAAGGGGAAAGGATGGAGAGTTCAAATCTCTCTTGATATTGGAGGATTGTATCTTCCTCTTGGAGGTTTATCCCTCCCTTTACATTTGGAAGCTGTATCTACCTTTGGAATTCATTACTTCCCTTGAAGAAAAAGTATTGATTATTTCTCATATATTGTGCATGGTGTATTGTGGTGTATTGGTGTAACTCTTATACTATTGTTCATTGCTCATTGGATATAATTGAATGGTTTAAGTATAAGTTGAAAAAGGTTTTTAAATTGTACTTGATACCGATTCACCCCCCTCTCAGTATCAACATCCTTTTTGATATACATCAACAATGCTCTTACTAGTGACAGGTAGACACAGTGGTATGAAAGATACTTCTGTGATCTACAATTTATGCCTTAACTGGTGAGAACTTAGCAGGGGTTCGAAATAATTTGCATTAATAATCAAACACTAGATTTTCTTCTGTGATTTGGCACAATGGAACTCTATTGCTTCTTGTTCCATCATATACATCTACCACTCAAAATTTACATGATCTACAATTCCACTGCGATCTCCTCCATCCTTTTTCCCTTATTTTCTTCCCGTGTATTATGGAACTATAAAATATGGACATGATATTTTATATAGCATGTACAGATTCTACATTCCATACCTAGCGATATTTTGGATCGTGGATTCTCAGGTGGGCGGGCTCAAAATTGGGCCTCCATTGTTCCGTGCCCTACAAATAGCACCCATAATTCTGCGATATACAAATTGACAAGCGGACCTATGGACTGAATGACTCAACATTGCACTTCTATTGTTTCATGTCCTCCAAACAATGCTCCTAGTTCTGCGATATACAAATTGACACATGGAATGCAGGGTTGGTGCGGTGGATGTTGCCATTGTTTACAGATGCTAATCCCTATGAATTAGTATCTAACAGTATATAAAAAATTATTTTCAATACTAAATTAGCTCTTAGTAGTGACAATTGGACACAAAGGTATGAAACAGTTGGGATTGCACCCTTCGAAATATACAAATTGACTACCGGATTCCGACATCATCCGCTCTTCCATGTTACAGATTATGCATTCAAATCTTTAGAGCGATACAATTTGAACGTCGGGGCCTCGCGTCCTCTGCAGACACCTTCTCAACATGTTTTGGATCCTCCTATTGCCGGGTTCATGAAATGTGCAACTCCAGCGTTGGCGGTTTGACATATCTTTATATCCATCTATATAATCACACGACGAATCCGACCGACCGATGTTGCTTTCCATACTCGGCCAATTTTATGTCCACGGTTGTCGGGTTGGTGCCAATTTCATATCCATATATATCCTCGCATGGCGAATTGGACTTCCCACTGTTCCTTTTCAGACTTAGTGAATTTTATGCCCGTGGTTGCCGAGTTGGCGCCATTGAACTCTGTTCCTTTTTGTTCCATTATATACATCTTCCAGTACTCAAAATTTCCATGATCTACAATTCCACTACGAACTACTCCATCCTTTTTCTCTTTTTTTCTTCCCATGTATTATGGGACTATAATGTATGGAAATGATATCTTATAGAGTATGTACGGATTCTGCATTCCATACCTAGCGACATTTTGGATCGCGGGTTCTCGGGTGGGCGGGCTCAAAATTGAGCCTCCATTGTTGCGTGCCTTACAAATAGCACCCAAAATTCCACGATATACAAATTGACAAGCGGACCTGCAGACTGGCTGACTCAACATTGCACTTCTATTGTTTTGTGTCCTTCAAACAGTGCTTCCAGTTCCGCGATATAAAAATTGACACACGAATGCAGGGCTGGTGGGGTGGATATTCCCATTGTTTACAAATGCTAATCCCTATGAAGTATCTAATAGTATCTAAAAAAATATTTTCAATACTAAATTAGCTCTTAGTAGTGACAACTGGACACAGAGGTACGAAACAACTAGCATCGCACCCTCCGCAATATACAAATTGACTATTGGATTCTGACATCGTCTGCTTTTTCATGTTATAGATTATGCACTCAAATGTTCGGAACGATACAAGTTGAATGTCGGGGACTTGCGTCTTCTGCAGACACATTTTCAGCCTATTTTGGATCCTCCTATTGTCAGGTTCACGAAATGTGCAACTATTGGATACTGTTTCGGGTTGGCATCAAGATTCGTTTTACCATGGTTCACAAATGTTTCAAAGTATCTATCGCTACCCCAGTTGGCATCCGACCCTCTGCAATATACAAATTGACTAATGGGTTCACATATTGTACTCAAAAGTTCTGTGATCTACAATTCCATCGCGGACTCCTTTGTCCTTTTCCCCTTTTCTTCTTCCCTTGTATTATGGCTCTCTGGCTATATGCTTAGTCACCTTTCTACGATACCAGGTTGTAGCATTGCCGGGCTAACACCTTTATCTCCATCTATATAATCACACAAGGAATCTGACCGACCGCTATTGCTTTCCATACTTGGACAATTTTATGGCCGCGGTTATTGGGTTGGCAGTCATGAACTCTGCTTCTTCTTGTTCTGTGATGTACATATTTCACTCAAAACTTCCATGATATACAATTCTACCGTGGACTCCTTGAACTCGCAAGATTCATTGTACCACGGTTCACAAATGTGCTTCCTAATATACATTGGTTATGCTCTTACTAGTGACTCTTACAAGTGACAACTACACACAGTAATACGAAACAGTTCACATCCAGCCCTTCGCAATATAGAAATTGACTACCGGGTTTCAACATCGTCCCCTCTTCCATGTTACAGATTATGCATTCAAATGTTCTGAATAATACAATTTGACCCTCGGGCCCTCACGTGTTCTCGGCAGACCTTGTGACCCTATTTTGGATCCTCCTATTTACGGGTTCACGAAATCTCCAATTCTTAGTCAGTGTTTTGGGTTGGCGCATTCAAACTCTACTTCTTCTTTCTCCGTGATATACATATTGCACTTAAAATTTTCATGATTTACAATTCCACCACGGACTCGTTGGTCCTTTTTCCCTTTTCTTCTTCCCTTGTATTATCGCTTTGTGGTTATATACTTAGTTGCCTTTCTTTGATCGCGGGTTCTAGTGTTAGCGGGTTGACATATCTTTATCTCCATCTATATAATCAAACGACGAATCCGACCGACTGTTGTTGCTTTCCATACTTGGCCAATTTTATGGCCATGGTTGGCGGGCTCGCAGTTTCTAACTCTTCTTCTTGTTGCGTCATGTACATATTGCACTTAAAACTTTCGTGATCTACAATTCCAGTGTGGGCTCATCGAACTCGCAATCTTCACTCTACCATGGCTCAAAAATGTTTCAAAGTATCTCTCGCTACCTTCCACCCCCACTAACTTCATGTCCTTCCTAATATGCATTAGTTATGCTCTTACTAGTCATATACAAATTGCCCTCTGGGTTGTCCTACCATACCCTCTTCATTGTTATGCGTATTGCACTCAAAAAGTTCTGAGACATACAATTTGACCCCCGCACCCTCACCTTAAATGGTTGTACCTTGCAACCCTATTTTGTAGCTGTGTTTTTCCCATGCCCCCGACCTCCGTACTTTCTTACTATGCAATTAGAAACCTTTCATGCTAATAGTTGACCATGCAGGAACCGTCAACATTGTCATTAATGGACGAAATGCTCGAGGATATCTTCCATTATTATGCATTAAACCAAGATGTGTGGAGAGTTATTTTTCCCTTCAGATTGTTAATCTCGAACACGTGTCATCGTGTTGGGCCGCTCAAGAAATCTAAAATGCTTAATCGCTCATTGCAATAACCGCCATGTTCGCATTTCTATGTATGCAATTACTAGTGTTTAATGTTAACAATGCATCATGTAACAACCGTCCAAATTTTCATTAATCAACGGAAGTCTCGAGCACATCTCCCATTCACACGCTTTGGACCAAAATTTGCGCAGGGTTATATTATCCCTTCCAACTTTTCATTTCATTCATCTTCTGGAGAAAACAAACGTTCTTGTAGACTTATGGCAGCAGGTCGACAACAATTTTGTGGAGATACATTAAATATGTTCACACACGAGGACAAGAACTTCTAGTGGTCCAGGGCATAATTTTACTATTTATCCCATTCCACCCAGAACGAAGTGATTTGGACCTCTGGAATCGCTTGTGCAGGCTGTGTCCCTGAGGTTTTTGACTGTAAGGAGGTGGTCTCTTGGTGCGCTGAAAAATATATTCCAGACCAAATAATTATTCCACTGTGATACCATTCTCCTATTTCTTTGTCACCTCAGGTCTTCCGTGAGATGTTAAAATTGTCGAAGCCAACATTGACATTTAGAGGACAAGACTGCAAGAAGTTTCTAGAAAAACATGATAACGGGTTGGACATCTTAGCCGACTTCCTCGAAGACCCGACAACATTTCTTGAAGATATCACAAGGTTGCAGGTAAGTTCCTTTAGAAATCCATTCCGGGAAATTGCTTATTTGTTTACAAGAATAACGGGACAGGCATCCACGAAAAACATTTCCCATATAATTATTTATATTTTGTATTTCACACTCAAGGAAAAATACATTTTCGATTGGGGGAAGCTAATTTCCATTGAGATCTATTCACAGTTGTCATGATTCAAAGAATCAAATAAATTTTATATGTCATCCTAATTGATTTTCGCAATTGTGCATTGTTGTCCGTTTCCAAAACATTCTCTTTCCAATAAAATAAATTGTGGATTCGACCCAGTAACATTCTGGTACGAGGCCCTGTGGAGGCACAAGGCTTACCATTGGTTTTATGAAGTTTTTAATGGCTTTGTCTCAGTTTTCAAAGATTTACTATTAGGTAAGGATGCTCCGGGTATGTCTAGATAGACAACCAAGTTTTTGAATAGGAAGGGCACACTTGAGCAAGAGGAAAATCATAGTGTCCTCATGGTATTTGGCTCTAAGGAAAATCTTTCCTTCCTTCCATGCCACATGACGGATAAGATGTTTGTTGCAGAAATAACAAGGCAATACAACCACTAGTTGCATTTTTTCCATGACAAGAAAAAAAACAGTTCATTCCTCTGCCCTGGAAAGTCAGAGACTTCATGTGTAGAAACATCAACAAGATTGACAATTTTTCTACCCATTTCAAGAAATTGAACCTAACATATGCTGAAAGGCTAAAAGGGTTCGAACTTAATGGCATTTTTCGATAACATTTACTGGTTGTTGGCTTTAACACCTATTTTATCCATAGATACCTGACCCAAGACAGGGACAGTGTCAACAACAATCCTTCTTCTGCCGATTGCGACACAGAGACATTGCAAAGCACGACTGAATTGTACAGACAACATGGAAAAGTATCCGATGAGAACATTACCCAGCCCCTCGCTAGCACTCCCAAGAGCACGACATCACGGAGCATCTCTTCGACGACCCACCCTAGTAAGAAAACAACCCAGAAATCTTTGAACGAAGGAGGAGATAAGAACCCTCCTCGCATAAATATTGATAGTTCTCACAAAATTCCACTGACGAAGAAGAGAAAGAGAAATGCAGGGTAGGCGGAGGAACCCGAAATTGAAAGTGGAAAACTACAACTTGAAATTGAAACTAAGCACTTGTAGAAAATTGGGTCGTCCGCGGTGGAAATATTTGAGACCGAATTTTTTGACGTAGATGAATCCTTCGTAATCCAGAGCGCTATTTTTGACAGCCAATCTAAAAGTATGGTCATTGAAAAGCGATATGTAACAAACAGGAAAGGAAAATCTCACACAGATATTAACTTTAGGGAAATGCGGTCGTCCCAAATCTCCTCATTTCACCAGGTTATCAGTGAAATTCTTCATGATTCCATTGGAGGAATTGAGACGGAAAATGCCAATCTAAAAGACCCGCCTCAACGAATTTGAGTAGGCTTTCATTGCAACCCCATAATTTTCCATTCCTTTGGCAAAAATCGTGCCTACTACCACTGCAGCCAAGATGAAAGTATCCTCTACCCTCCTTGCATGCTCTAGAGTCCTTGTAGAGAATAACATCAACAAAATAATGCAGCTAGTTACTGAAGCCTGGGAAACATCGCAAAATTTAGTTTTCTTTGGAAAGAAGGCCAATGATTTCCTGCAACATTTGGAGGCATATTTAAAAAATGAACAACATTTTTGTAATCAAGTGCTGGCCCATTTTTCCAACTCTGCCGTCAACACATCGGAATTGAAAAGAAGACAAGAGAAACTCCCCTCCCCAAAGCAGACCAAAAAAGTAAAAGCATGCTGGAAAAATAAACTTAACAACCTGGAGCTCATTTTCAAATCATGTAAACAAGTCATATCAGAAAAGGAAGATTTATTCACAAGCCTGCTCCAGATGGACTTAGTTGGAACTACCAACGAGGTTCAAGATTCAAACTTAATTCTCAAATCCTTGTCAATCACCAAAGAAGCCTTCTAGGAACAAGTTGATATTTTAAATGGGTTGTCTTTCGAAAATTTTTACGACATACTTGAACATCGTCTAGATGATCATGAGCACTGTGTACTGGACTATGTGGTACACAATGAAGAAATTGAATAGAGTCTGCATAGTATTTCAATGGATCTAAGGAAATTAGAAAATGACCTTTACAGCATAGAAATCTAGGATGAAATCAACATGGCCCCCATGAAAATCTACATCAAAGAATGGTTCCAACAGAGAATGGACAACCTCGTCTAGGAAGGGATAAAACCAGTCAATAGGACTCCACTGAGCATCGACAACAGAAACAAAAATGCATCGGCTTCATAGTAAGTCTATACTGGCATCTTGTTTTCTTTATCAATCCAGTTTAAGTCTATTCTGTCATCTTGTTTTCTTTATCAATCCACTTATCACCTCTTTAAATAGAAAATTGTAACCAAAGACTCATAACTTCCAATTTCTTCTTTTCAGGTCTTCCTCTCTACCGTCGCGCACTTCTTATTTCGACGTTCCTAATTCGTGTACTTATTTCTTTTTATGGTCCGCAACAGCCCCAATCCTAGTCTATATGAAAAACGCATTTAAATTTCTAGAAACATGTAATAGACATTATTAAGTTTTGATAAATTCCAAAGAAAACTGATTCGACAATGCCTTTATTGTATACTAAATTTTGGGTTTCCAGGAACCTTTCTTGTTTGTTCCAAAGAAAACTAATTTGGATCTGCTACATTTATTGTGTCCTATTGCACGCTAATATTTTTGTCTTGATCGACGTTGTTACTATTCTATTGTATGCTAACATTTTGGGTGTCCAGGAACCTATACTTTGATAGATTTTGATTTCTCTTGTGTCGAGAACCCTTTGCTTTAAAGAAAACTAGTTCGGGAATGCTAATTTCTTTGTGTTTTCCTCCACAAAACTATGTAACATACGTTATTAGTATTCTATTGTACGTTTTTAAATGTTGATGTAATTTCCAGAGATATGTAACAGACAATATTTATTTTATAATAAGTTTCTATAGTTCGCAAGTCCGCTTGTCAATTTGTATATCGCGGAACTCTCGGTGCTATTTGTAGGGCACAGAACAACAAAAGCCCATTTTTGACCCTGCCAGCCCGAGAACTCGTGATCCAAAAACTGTCTGAGTATGGAATGAGGGCTCTGTGCATGCTCTATAAAATGCGTGCAAAGAAAACTAATTCGACAATGCTATATTTTTTTTGTCCAAGAAAAGCCTTAGTTTTAAAGCAAACTAATTCAGGAATGCTAATTTTTTTGTGTTTTTCTCCACGAACCTATGTAAAAGATGTTATTACTATTATATTATATGCTTTTAAATGTTCATGTAATTTCCAGAGATATGTAATAGACATTCTTAATTTCTTATAAATTTCTATAGTTCACAACTCCGCGTGTCATTTTGTATATCGAGGAATTGTCGATCCTATTTGTAGGGCATGTAACATCACAGGCCCAATTTTGATCCCGTTAGCCCGAGAATCCGCGATCCAAAAACTAAGTAAGTATGCAATGAGGGCTCCGTGCATGCTCTATAAAATATCATCCCCATACTTTATAAAAGTACAAATTTCGTATGTATAAAACTAAATATCTACTTTATAAAAGTACATATTTCGTATGTATAATTTATTAATTTCTGATAAATTTCTATAGTCTGCAACTCCGCTTCTCAATTTGTGTATCGCGGAACTGTCGTTGCTATTTGTAGGGCACAGAACATTAGAGGCCCAATTTTGAGCCTGCCAGCCCGACAACTTGCGATACATTATAAAAGTACATTTTTCGTATGTATAAAACTAAATATCTACTTTATAAAATTACATTTTTGGTATGTATAATTTATGTTGTCCAGGAACCTATAATTTCATAAATTTCAATTTCTTTTGTGTCCAGGAGCCCTTGTTTTAAAGATAACTAATTCGGTAATGCTAAATTTTTTGTGTCCAACAACCTTTGAAATGTTGATAACTTTTTGTATTTTTCAGGAAGAACTAATTCGGGAATACTATGTTCTGCATGCAAACCACATGTATTTCAACTTTCTAGCCTCATGTATGTACTAGGTCGCATTTACTCCCATCCCAACCTGGCAGGGACTATGCTGCCATGCAACACTTGTTATTTTCTCTATTATTATTTTCTCTCATTTACAAAATATTTTGGTAAAGCATGATGTCATATTCCAAGGCACAACCCTTCATCAAGAAATTTAAGATGGTTCTCTTATAGAACAAAACCTAACGTTGTCATAGAATAAAAACCTGACACATGTATGAGAGTAGGTTAGGTCAATAAATAACCTGACAATGTCATAGAATAAAAACCTCACACGTATGAGAGAGGGTGTGTGAGTTGCATGTAGCTACCTCCATGTTGGCCACCATGATGGAGGCTTGTGGGCATGTTCTTGGTGAGTGTGCCAAGAAGGTGAGCGAGGGAGGACATGGGTGGAGTGTAAAAGTTTTAGAACTAGAAAACATTTTTTTGAGGCCATCCACGAAAAATAATTTCACATACTTCGGGAGAACCTATGGAAAAGGATTTCACATACATGATAAGGTCAAATTTATTCAATAGACTATTTTCCAAGCTAGAAGATTTGCAAGAATACCTAGAATTAGCAGGTATGGTAAAGCTCCCATTATCTCGCTATTATGCAACTTAGCTTCTTCATTATTACCTGTATTAAAACAATTGAAGGATGTTGTGTGGACATTGTTAGGTTGGAAACCAACAAGAAAATCAAGGATCTAGGAGCCAAGGCCAACTTCCTAATCATGCAACTAATCAAAGAGTGCCTACAGGGATCTAGCACTGATGCGAGCTTTGGAGATGCTTTTTTGGGCTTCTATAATAAGAAATGAAAATGTTGAGTACCCGTGGTAGAGGGTTAAATAATTGTATAAAAACTCAATATGAGGTGGAAGAAGGAAAAATGATTTTGATAGCAAGGTAGGAGACAACTAAGCTGTCCTTGATAGGTATTATAAGTCTTCTATTTGTGAAGCTCCCATGATAGTTTTCTAATTCATACTCTTTTAAAGCTTAAATAACTATTACATGCACTAAATTTTTTGGACATCAATTGACCCACCCTGCTCTTATACATGTGTCAGGTTCTTTTCTACGAAAATGCCATATGTGAGTGAAATAAACTTTGAAAACCACGACCTACAACAGTAGACGGAAGAAAGAATAAATATATGTGAAAATCGTGATCCTGATTAAAGGTAGAAATATAAGTGGAAATCAATATTTGATCCATTTTTACTTCAAAGTGTGTTATTGGAATTTTGGTTTAGAGCGATGTCATTGATTCAAAGCGTGTGATTGCAATTTTCATTCAGAGCGATGCCAATGCACTTAATTATATGTCAGAGAATTGAAACAACTGTATTATTTATATTTCATGGTGAATATTTTTTTTTTATATTTCAGGGTGAATATTTTTAAATTTTAATAAAGTTGAATGTTGGCCATAAGCAGTACAAATGTTTAAAGCTATATTAGGAGTAACGGTATCCAACTCTGTTGAATCCTTCCATGGAAATAAAATAACTCTCATGGAAGAAAGTTAACGGTTTAGGGATAGCGCTAGGAGGGAAATATTGGTTCACACTTCTCTAGGCTAGATTTCGTATCAATTCAACTTACCTGTTCTGAAATGACTAGGGTGAACACTGGCATCAACGCGCTTTTCCCCTTATATTATCATTTTTTTTTTGTTAAGATTGCACACATTAATTAGTAAGACCACATACACTTTATGGTGCATTTTCTCAGAGATAGAGGCTAGGAGATACAACATCTCGAGATACTGCTAGTCAGATATGACTACGATGATATGTATTATATTTTAATCTCATTCTCTATGGTTTAGTTACTCATGATCTCAGGAAAATGGCCAATAGACCAACATTCATGCCAAACACTATTTCCCCTTCCGGTCCGCCCCGACAAACCAACATGGCCCTTTTGATATTAGTTTTTCGGAAACAACGCTTTAGGTTTTCATTACTAGATCTTCATGACAATTACTCAGTTGAATAAAAAAGGATATGAGATTTAATATTTATTTATGAGTGGTGGTTATCCTTGGTTGTTTTGGTATTCTAGGTATCCATTAATATATAATCATGATGGGCGTCAAACTTGCCAAAAAAATTCTTTGAAACAAGTTGGACTGAAAGATGCATTTGTTTGAATGCATTCTTGCTCAGAATATATTAGCAGGAAAGTGGTATTGTCTCAAACACTTCCCTAATCCTTTGCTTCTTGAGACATGAAACTTTATTGAATTCATCAAAATGGGTGAATTTTTCGACCAAATTGTGAGTGCCTTCCTGTTGATTGTAAGTGTTTGCAGTTTTACTATCATGTAATTTTAAAACTTAAAATATTTTTTCTATATGCAGTCGTGTAAGGGAATATGGAGGAAAATGAAGTGAGAAGTACCTCTAGTAGCTTATCGATGCCATAGGATATTTCCACAACAACGGTGTTTACCACAGATATTTTAAGGTATATCGTTGAAGCCTATACTGCAAAGAATGCATAAGAAAAAGAAGCCAAAAATGGAAAAGGCATAGGCTCCCAAATTTCACAATGAAATATAGAGAATTGGATATGGATATTTTTCATGGTTAGAGATTTGTACATGCACAAATAGGTTTGACTGGAAATTCTTTTCGATCCAATCATTTTTTTCCAGATCAGGGTCACCTTCTCATAAAGAAAATGAACCTCAACATAAGATAACAACGAAACATAAATCCTTATCACTAGAAAGAATGGAGTGATGTGCGTTGTAGATGTCACTCTCCTCATCTTCTCCTCTCCCCTCATCTTCTCCAATAACATAATACTCTACAAATTTGCAAATAAGAGGTGCATAGTGTATTCTATTACAACCTGTAGACTTACTTTGTATTTCTCCAGGAAAAAATGTAACAACAATATTACAAAATATCACAATTAGAGAATGAATTCTTTCAACCTTGTTAATGACATATAGAAAATTGAATTCTTTCAATCCTGTTAATGACAAAATACTAATTGACCATATCGCTCATATGACAATTAGAAAATGAATGCTTTCAAAGTTATTAGTGACAGAAAAAAAAAATGAGCAACATGATCACTCTTGTAGGCAGAGCGGGTTTGAGAAGACAAGTTCTATGATCACTCTGCTCTTTTCAATATTGCAGGAATAAGAGGACTGGTGTGAGAAGACATGTTCCATGATCACTCTACTCTTTTCAATCTTCCAGGCAAAAGATGATTGTTTTGAGAAGACAGTTTCCAGTTGCAGAGGAGACCCATTCCTTAAGGAACATTATTGAGTAGAAGGGAAAGTTGACCCGGTAAGAGGTTAATGGACTCACCAATGCATGTGAATAGGAATGAGGAAGATAGATTATTCTCGCTTGAACTCCGGCTTGAGACATGCAAATGACTAAGTGGAATTCTCACCCATTACCACTATGAGACACCAAATCCACCACAAACATTGCAACATAACAGGTTATGAGTGTCATGTGGAAAGATTAAATATTTAATGTTTAGAATTAATACTAACATGAAAGTTAACATTAATTCACTTTGCTTCATACAAACAAAGTTTCCTAAGTTTGAAGCCTCCCATTTCCTAACTTTGAAGTCTCTTTCCTCAATATGAGGCCAAATAAGACTTCAAACTAAAAAGTTAAGATAAAAGATTAAATGTGAGCCCAAAAATTATATGAGTTTGGAAAAACTTTGATTAAAATGTTTTGTTTGCATGGATTTGTGTGCATATATTAATATAACACGCATGAACCTATTACTAATAGTCTAGGTAAGATAAAGATTTATAATCTCTCAGTATGTTTTCTGAAGTTGATTCAAAATAATGGTAACTACATGGAAGAATTATATGAATCCAACTATGTACACAGTTTAGAGATTAGATTAGTAGTCAGGGCGGAAGGTTACCTTAATTTTATTGTAATTTTTATTAGTTACGGTGGAAGTTCAGAACTATAGCATATTCATCATTGATCATTTATTAGTGTGTTTTTGATTGTACATATTTTTCTTGTTATCTAATGATGTACATATACTTGATAAAACTTAAACTTTATGAAGAAGAGAGAATATTTTATATGCAGAATAAAAATATTTTATTTGTATATAGATTTTTTTATTTTGATAAAAGTAAATAATTTTTATTATATTTAAAGTGAAAATGGAAATATTTTAAATAATTTTGATAAGTAATGTCCCACCACTTCACTTACAACATTAGTTTTGAAAACATATCCTAATGCAATTTTGGTATTGGTATAAGCATCTTCAAGATACTAACATATAAAGTTGTACTTCAAAATTATGTGTGAATTCAAATCTATAAACCAAAAAAATTTAAATAAGACACTTGTTTTCATTATGGATTTACGATTCCAACAAGATTTTACAAAGATATATTTAAAGATATATAATGCTCTTTATTAGATGCATAACTAAATCGTAGTTGCATTCTGAAATTTAGGAAAAAAAATTCAAAAGCAATTTATTATTCCAAAAAGATTTTTCAAACACAATTTATCAAGAAGATATCTAAATCTCTTTATTTGATTTAAATATACGGATTGGAATATGAGTCTTATTTTTTAACTTTTTAGCTGTAGAGTATATTATTCTTACAAAATATTTCCAACATAAATTTATTAATTTTATTTATTTATCATATATATGTAATATTTTATTAAATTTAGGTTAGTTTTAGGTTATTTTAAAATAAGTGAAAGGAAAAGGTTAAAAAGTTGTATTTAAAAGTGTTTATAATTGTTTTTATAAATATTTTACAATTTAGTATGAGAGATGTTTTCATGTAACATAATTTATTAAAATAATAGTTAACTATTAACATAATAGTAAATAAAATAATAATAATAATTAATAAGTTTTTTTTTTTTTAAATTATATCTCTAAATCTTATATAGATTAAGTCTTATATAGATTCATAGTTAAATGGATTTAGACTAATCTTTTACCAATAATTTGCAATTTCTTAAATGATGTTTAAAATTAAAATAAATAATATAAAAAAAAAAATATTTAAATAAAATAAAAAATTAAAAAAAATCTATATTATATTGAATAAAACTTTGATTTATTATATTTTATATTTTTTTTTCTTAAAAATATATATTAAATATTTATTATAAAACATTTATTAACTAAACAATTTATATATTATATTAAATATTTATTAATTAAACAAATTATACATTATTTGTTTTATATTATATTAATAACATATTATTAATGTGAATTGACTTGTACATTATTTATGTGTATAATATGGTTATATTAATTAATTTTTTTATCATATTAATTTTTTATTATGGTGATTTTTTTTTTAATTTAAACTTTTATATATTCTTTTACTAAAAAACAATTATCTCTATCTCTAAGAATATGTCATGTACATTATTTAATTTTCTTACAAATGTCAAAAAAAAAAAATGTCATATATTATTTAATGTGTATTTTTTTTATTGCAAAGTCTTTGATATACCTTATTTATCTCTTAATAAGATCACCTTAATTTGAATGGTCATTATGACAAAGTCTTTATTGGTTAGTGAACTCCCATGTGTAATATTTGTATCTTAGTGATATTATTTTAATTTAATTATTTATTATTATAAAGGTTTTTTTTTTCTTTTAAGATAATTTTAGGTTGAGTATAAGTTAATGATGGCCTCTTATGATGCATTAGTGGTAATACACACATGAAAAAAAACAAAATGTTAATTTGTAGAGATGATTTCAGATACCTTCACAATGAACTTGAATATGGTGCAAAAAGATGCAATAGAGAAATTTGAATTAGCTTTCTGAATATATAATTTTATTTATAGAATTTTTATATGACTATTGAGTTTTTCTGACAATGGTATGTTATTTCATCGTTCTTGTGCATAACTGTTTTTTCAAAATTTATAATGTTAATTTTGTTGGATTACTGAGAGGGGGGGGTGAATCAGTAATAGAGCAATTTAATCCCTTTTTAACCATATAATCCAAGTATTATATCAATGAAGCATTATCATCCAATAAATGCAGAGTAAATAAGCAATGAACAAATGAGCAATCATACACATACACAGTACACCAGTGTTTTACGTGGAAACCCAAATCAGGAGAAAACCACGGAATGCTTTTTCTTATATGTCTTGAAGAATTACATTCATTGGAAGCACCAACTTCCTTTGTTTTCCAGCTGCAACTGGA
>ML778820.1:1681967-1692011 GCA_009831015.1 Picea engelmannii
ATTGAAAGAGAAACAATTATTATAGTTAAAATATTTTAATAATGTTCCTCAATATGAGATAGATGTGTTGACATGTGGCATATCTATCTATCTATCTATCTATCTATCTATCTATCTATCTATATATATATGATGATGATGATGATGATGATTAACCTCCACTGAGACCAATTTTTGTGGAGAGTCTTTATCATAATCCCTAGACATGTTGGTGGGTGAAAACCCCCTTGGATCATGTCTCCTTTGATCCAAAACAGAAGGTAAAAAATGATTCCCTACTTTCCCCTTAAATATATTCTATATGCCCACAGAAAAAATGAGAAGATAAGATGAGAGAATGGGATAGACAACCTACCTCCTTTTTGTCGGTTTTCCTTGCTGCTCCATCCCTTTATCTTGATTTCCAAGCTCTTGGTGCATGATAATCCTTGTAAGGAAAAATATAATCCTTCTTTCTTCCACAATATACTGTTAAGAAAAATAGATCTATCTATATCAAACTAGGAAAAAATAGACATTCATACCATGAACAACATAAGCATGAGGGGAATAGGCCAAGTTATATTATATGGAAAGAAATAAGTAATGAATCATTTACAACCATGATGTTGATATTGCATCAACTCCTCCAAGATATCCTTTCCAACCCTTTGAATGTCACAAGATCAAAAGTATGATACTCTAAAATTCTTCTCCTTTTTCACTCAAGAATGGCCTCCATTATATAGGAGTTGAGGCCTAGAAACCATATGATATTTTGAGGAGAGCATGAGATCAAATGAGTATTTATCTAGAGAAACACGATTGAACTTCCCTTGGATAGAGGGTAGCTCGAACCGACCCCTAACCAACTGAAATATCCTAGAAACAATCTCCCAAAATAAGGAATGATGGTTGTAACAACTTCATCGCCCCCTAGAACTAAGTATAGGGAAATAGTATCGATCCCCTAGATCTAAGAAAGGAGCAATGACAAGGGTTCACCCTCCTTTTCATATGGGTAAGGGAGCGATGATACTCAAAAAAGCCCAAAAAAGCAAGGTGAAAGATAGTTTTCGACCTCCAAATGATAGGTTTCCCCTCCAACATGTCTAGGGATTATGAAAAACACTCTCACATGGTGAAGAAAGTGTGACACTTAAGCATGACAAAGAGGTGTGTAACATATTCCCCCTAAAGTGTGAGTTCATAAGAGAAACTGATGGCTAAAACACTTTACAAAAATATATGAGCAAGGGTGTTGGAATAGGATAGTCAGGCGAGAGTTGCAATCAAACATCAACCAATATATATGTAACATCCTTGAGGTAGGAATACTCATACTTGGAATAAAATAACCCAAAGCATGACCGCCAACCAATATAATGTGGATCTATGAAAGCACTGAATAAGGACATGGCCACCAAAAATGCAATGTGGATCCATACATCCATGAATCGATCGGGTCGTATCCACGAAATAATACATAATGGAGATATGATATGAAAAAATCATAGCCAAATAACAATACAAAGTGGATCTATGTGACAACATATATATTAGTGAGATCACCAGTATGATGGCCATACTGAAATCTTTTAAGTAGTCAAATAGTCTCCATCGCAACCTGGGTGAGGAAGGTAATAGAGGTGGGTTCCTAAGGGGTTCCCAAGATCTTCAACTCGATTCCTAAATGGTATGATTATAGCCACATGAATAGATGTGTTGATGTCGAACATGGAAGAAACCACTTGATTACTGGTCATTAATGTATATCATTAACAAGTGCGAGAGAAATCACCAATGATGATAATAACTCCAAAGGTACCCTAGTACATTCTAGCAAATGTGAATAAATGAGTTGAATTCAAACATTCATGGAATCATTCAATCATAGGCCAATGATGTAAACCTATTGTCGAAAGTGAGGAGACTTGCCATTAGGGTATGTCGGTTCCAAGGTACTAAATGGTTTCTAATTCTAAATCCTAGATAATGTGTTGAAGTCAATATGAATAGAATCGTCGAAGAAGGGCCATGATGTGTCCCCCATCATCGACATGAGACTGACACAGGAAAGGGATGTAAGATAATAGATCAAATGAGCATAAAATGACATGAGGAAAAAGGTTGGTAATATTGCAGAGTATTTGATTTGGGTTGAAACTTCCCTTGAACATTGTGAGGTATGACAAATGACTTGGCAGCATTGACTCGATGAGATATAGACCAAAACATTGTGCGAATATAACTGGGGCACTCTTCAGGTGGGACGAAGGAGTATAATGACTCGTGGGATTGGTATGACTCATAGATAAGAAAATCACCCAACTGTAAGACAAGATGCAAACAAGTGCCATGTTCAAAGGAGAAAACAAACAACTTCCATAATGATTTCCAAAAAACTGACCCACTTCCCTCAAATTCCTCACCACCATGAATGACGAGTACCTCTTTGCTTTTAACGAGCTTGAGGAGGATGAAAACTAATTGATATAGCTCATCTTCGATGAGTCCCTCATCACATGTTTAACAAACCTGAAGAAGGAGGGGTTGGATCCCATATGGGTCCTTCAATGTATAATTTTAAGATCCTAGAGAAGGTAAACTTAATAGTCTTTTCATGTTTAGAGAATCTGAAAATAACTTAAAGGAGACTCCAAGAGTGTTCGTTTAAATTTAGTTCATAATTAGTCCATTTGGTCTAAAAATGGTTAAAATTACACCACATAGATTCCCTTTCAAATCCTTTTAACGAGTGTGAAAGGAAACTAGCTCGCTCGTCAATATTTTCATGTTTAGAGAATCTGAAAAGAGCTTAAAGGAGACTCCAAAGAGTTCCTTTTTCATATAGTTTTTACGATCTCAAAAAAGAGATAAAATTATACTTGATAACTTATTCTCATGTATTTATGAGAATGATAAAGAAAAAATACTAAGCTCATCTAGAAAGAACAAGTCACATGTAACTATGTTCCAATGGGTGCAATGACTCCTAACTCATGACTGCAATAGGGTGTATCAAGTAGGTATGGAAAGTGAGGACCAATCACAACATGTGTGTCTCTCTAGAGGGTAACTACAAAATGAGAGTAACGTGATGCAAATGGCTAGCATCAATCATAATTGCAATGGTCGTAATCGAGCGAGATGACAAATAGTAGTGAAGTAGCAACAAGTACAACCTTTAAGCAGAGAATAATATGTTTTCTTCATTTTCTAATGAGCTTGAAACATAGAATGAACTATTCTCTAAGTGTCTACTTCATTTTTTAACGATGTTGAAACAAAGAATGAAATTGTGCTCGAGGTTGTTTTTTTTTCAACAAGCTTGAAACCGAAAATGAACTATGCTCGGAATGATACCCATTGAATTTTTTCTTCACAACGTGATATCTAGAGGTTGGTACTTTGAGTGATACCCATTGGTGGGTTTTTTCCCAACATGATGTCCAGAGGTTGGTACTTTTCCCCCAGGTTGATTGGAAAAATATAGTGTATTAACTCCAACATGATGTTCAGAGGTTGGAGACATGACCCCCAAGCTTCTTTTCATCCGTCGACTCTTCTTATGCATGCGATTAGAATCATAACTACTAGTAGGAATAGGTTCACCATAGAGGGAGGAAGAAATAGGATCAAATGAAACAAGTGGAGGAAATGAAGGTTCAGGTACTAGAACTAGTGGAAGACTCGACTCAATTGGAGGGGAATCTGTTTCATTTTTTAATGACCTTGACACAGAAATTGAACTATGATCATAGTTATCTGTTTCATTTTTAACAATATTGACACAGAAAGTGAACTATGATCATGTTTATCTATCTCATTTTTTAACAAGCTTGACACATAAAGCGAACTATGCTCATGTGTATTGACCATGGATTCTAAGAGGTCTTCATCGGATGGAAGAACAATGCTCTGGAAAAATGTATGTCAAGAGACTCAATAGGAGTAACGAGGAAAATATCAGGATCCAAATACTCGATTGAATAATTTACCATGTAAACTACTATATCTGAGTCTAAATAAGTCGAGCATACAATGAGAGGATCCTTCTCATTAGTAGTTGAAGGCATGGGAATTTATACCACATAATTAACCTGCTACTGAGGGATATCACTTTCATATAAGGAACACTCAGGGAAGTTGGATGGTTAGCATTTAGATTAGGACTAACAAACAAAATATGCTCAATGGTCACAATGTTTCCATTAAGAGGGAAATGCAGCACTCGAAAGAGCGTGGACACGACAACTTTTATAGCATAGACATAGTCCCACTGATGGAGTAAATTAAAGTACAAGGGACCTTGGACTACCATAACATCAATACAGATGGTTTTCCCTCCTAAGGTGATGGGAAGCCGAGGAAGGATTCCTAAAGGTTCACTAGATATTATATTAAAGGCCAAAAGATGATGGGAAACTGACACAAGCTGAGGGGAAACCATATATTTCCAAGTGGTTGAAGATAGAATGCTAACATAATCTCCTTTGTTTACAATAGTGAAATGTATGATTGTATTGCAAACCTACACAGTGATTTGGAAAGGCATACGAGAAGGAAGGTGAGGCTCCTCCAACCTATTCCAATCAAAGGAAATGACCTCAGTACTTGGAGGGGGTTCTGTTGAAAAGGGTGAAATTCCCCCTTGTATGAGGGAATCATAAGTGGCAAGAGAAAATTTATTGGTATCCTCTTCACTCTCCAAGGGAAGAGTGAGATCGATCAATGATTGAATTAGACCAACCACTTCATCAACCAACAATTGGTTGGGGTAGGACTCATGGGAAGCAACTGGAGGTTGTTGCTGGGAAACAATAATGTCTTCCAACAATTGCGAAGCTTCATCCATACAAGGGTAAAGGTAAGTGAGGTGCATTTCCCCACATAACTGGAAATGAATCTTTACTTTAACCATTTTCCCCCCAACCTTATGATCACTGGTTGATGGGATTCACCAACATGACTTGCAGCGGTTGGAACCACAGGCTGTTGATAACTCATGGAACACAATTTTAAGACCTTGGGAATACTAGAGCAATGGTTAATAAGGTGGAAACCCTTGCAAATAATGTAAGGGAATTCGGGCTTGCGACCTATGTTGGTAGGATTTTGAAAATTATCAACACTCATAAGAGTGGCTGGTTGATTTCCCCTTTGCTTATTTTTCTTCTTCATGTTCTTTCTTTTCTTATTCTTCTTAGCCTCCTAGTTACTAGTATCAAGGATTTCACCAGGAGAGGAAGAATAATTGGAAGAAGACACTATGAGTGAATAAGTCAAAGGTTCTATAGGAGGTTGATGTTCTTGAGGTGGAGAGATTTCTTTGGAAGTAGTAGGGGAATTCAGTACCATGACAGTGGAAACAAACCATACTGGTAACCCCAAGATGAAACCAAGAAGAATCAATGTAGTGATGTAGGGAGGACCAACATTTCCAAAACAAGGAAAAGCATAAGGTTCCCCATGAAAATGGGTCACTTGGTTGGTAACCTCAGGAATTATTTCCATGGATGAAAATTCAACCTGGGGTCTGTTAAATGTCAAAGAGCACAAACTACTAAAGTACCTACAAGATAATATCAAGAAAACAACTCCCTTATGATAGGGAGAAAATACGTAAGTATCTTTTGTATATGGGAGATGAGGTCATCAATGAAGAAACAAGAAAAAATTATGATAACCTTCATGCAAAAATCCCTCAAGGTGCAAGTGAGAGCCTCCAGGAAAATACCCTCCCAGATTGGAAGCAAAGATTGAACGTTTGTCTTAGGTACCACAAGGAACCTTCCTTGCAAAAGGAATCCCCCTTGCAGTCATCTATGTGGAATCCTTGGAGAGGTTACTATGTTTACCAATTCACAATGAATGTCTAGGAGGGGGGGGGGNATAGTTGATATTCAAGACTAGAAAATGGGAATGGGAATTCCATACACAAATCCATGACCCAAAACTAAGAAGAAGTGGTGTCACCCCAAGGACCTACCACTATTCAAAGCCTCAAACTTGCGATTGTCCCATTAGGTGAAATAAATAGGGGAAATATCAATCGATCGCTTCGCTTGACCTTATGTTTGAATCCCATGTGAGAGGATATTTCCCGACTAACGTTAATTTTTACTACTATATTTTACACTCTCTTGTATTCTATAGTCTCATTCATGTGGCCTTGAATATTTAACTCTCCACCCTACTATCAAGGCCCTAAAATCCTAGATTTGTTGGATTGCTATCAAAGAAAAAAAAAGTCTAATTTATTTTAGATTATGTGCTTTGTTCCTTTTAATGGTTGTTTGTTACTCAATAGGGTAAGCGGAAGTGGACTAGATGGTGTTATGACTCAACTCTAAAATTTGCACAAAAATTAAATGAAAATATTTTGTTTTCAATGAATGATAGCTATGGTAAATAGGAGAGTCTTTTTCTTTCCCAGATGCATATGCCCAATGCAATTTACTTCTCTCTAAAGTGAAATATTGATCATGCCCCTCTTGAATGAAAGATTTTTTTTTGTTTTTTTTTTCAAATGCAATGAAATAACTTCAAATGCAATTAATGTTTGCTTCCTTACTTTGAAACAAAAATGAAATAATTCAATGACGATGCAAATGATTACAAAGGAAAAAGAAGCAAACAAAACATGCACTCAAAAATTTGACAATAATTTGAATAATTCAAATGCAATAACACCTCCAACACATGTTCAAACAAGAACCCAAAAATGTAAAGTAAAGGAAAACCACTTTTTGAAAACTCAAAATTCAAGTAGAAAAAATCAAATATCAATGCAAATTTGCAACAAGGAAAAAGAGTTTGGGAGTGCACTCAAGGGATCAAAAGTTTTCCCAAGAGGATAAGAGAGAGAAACTCAACAACAAGGCTTAACACAACATACAGAATCCCCAAATCAATGAAAATGACTCCAAAGAAAACAAGTAAAACACCTACAAGGCCGTGGAATCAAGCTGACAAAAATTTGAATGCCTACAACTTATAAGGATCAAACTATTGATGATATAGACTTGGCCAAAGGATCGAGTTAACCTAGGAAAATCATGTACACTTCACAATTTGATAAGTGATGGAAACTTGAAATATGAAACACAAATATGATAATCACTAAACTTTAATCAATAAAATCCATAATCATGCATGAAGGACTCTGATACAAGGTTTTGGGACTTAAATTTGATAGAAAAGAGACAAGGAAGATCAAAATCCACTCAGATCTTGAGGATTATCACCCCTACAACATTGGATATAGGGATATGATCAAGGTTTCATCGCTCCCCAAGACACTGAGAGAGGGGGATAATTAGGATGTTATCACCCTATATTCTCTTATAGGGGGTGGGATGAATTCTAGAACGTGGTGAAAAAGACAAAAACCTTGATCATATATGAGAAAGGGTCAGGTTCTTGACTTAATAATATTCCCAATGATGATGAGGGAAGGGGAGAATTCAAAGAAGATGCATACAATCCAAAAATATGAAGCAACAAACAAAAATTCATAGGGCTAGAAAATACTAAGGAAAGATTAAAATGAACGATCCCCAATGGAGTCACAAATTTATATTGTGGAAAATTTTCCTCTACAGACATGTGAAACCCCCCTTGGATCAAGACTCCTTTGATCCAAGACAAAAGGTAACAAATGGTTCCCTAATTTCCCCTTAAATCTATCTTATATTCTCACAGAAAAAATGAGAAGAGAAGATGAGAGAATGGGATAGATAACCTACCTCCTTTATGTCGGTTTTCCTCGCTGCTCCAACCCTTGATCTTGATGTCCAACCTCTTGGTGCAAGATTAGTCCTGTAAGGAAAAAATAAATACTTCTTTCTTCCATGATATATTGTTAAGAAAAATAGATCTATCTATATCAAACTAGGCAAAAATAGACATGCATACAATGAAAAACATAAGCATGAGGGGGATAGGTCAAGTTATATTATATGGAAAGCAATAAGTAATGAATCATTTATAGCGTGAATGTTGACATTGCAACAGATATTCCAAGATCTCCTTTCCAACCCTTTGAGTCTCAAAAGATCATAAATATGATTGTTATATTCCAAAATGTCGTATATGTGCATACGAGATATTGGCCCTTACTTTTGCATACTTTTCCAAAATATTGTTGAGGCTTCCACTTAAAAAACCATTTTTTGGAGAGTGTATGCACCCTATTGAACTAATAGACTTCATAAACACCCATGTTTCATTCTATTTATCCCACGTACACATACCTATTTCATTCTAGATAGTCCGCGTTTACATCCAAAAGTTGCAAAAAATATAAAATTGTGCGGAATTTGGCAGAGTTTATAGGCTATGGAGGGTTTCCTAACCATTTTAACCCTTGTATCCCATCCCCAAACCAAATAATATTATTTTTATCATATAAAAATAGGTCTTCGGGTGTCATTTATGAACATAAGCATGAGAATAAGAAAACTCTATGAAAATCCCTTCCCTTTCTTACCCCAATATTTGCATCCCATTCTGAGTTTTAGCCTCATCCTTCCCCTCCAGCCTTTCTCCTTATGCAACCCTTCCTCATTCCCTTGGTGATATGTTGGTTACGAGAAGATAATGTGGGATTGATACAATTGGAGCCACAACAGAGGATCCCAGACTTGGTTCATGGAGAGATTGTCGACAAAGGCTGTAATCATTTTTGTCTTACAATTGAATAAAAGAGTTCATCCTTGTTCCAAAACCCTATGTTTACATGATTTTGTTAATTTTTTAATTTATATCTATGTCTATACTTTTAAATTGATCAGTATATATTGCATATGTTGTTGCATTGTATTCCTAACCTTTTGCAGGTCAGCTTTGGGAGGAAATCTGTGATCTAGGAGGTGGCAACAAGCCAAAGAGGTCTACACAAACCACAAGGACTAAAGGTGCCCTCATTAACCCTATTTCCTCTCTCTTTGCACTTTGTTTAAATGGTTTTGGTGTATCTTAAGGGTATAACAATAATTTAAGGGACTTAGTGCTCTTCCTTTACCTTAGAGCTAGTATAGGGGGGTTTTCCTCATAGCATAATTGGTGACTCCACTGGGGATTCTCTCTAGGGTCTTAGTGGGAGATATTGGTTAGATTTCATTTTCAGTTTTTTTCTAAGTTTTCTGAGTGTTCTGAGCTAGGTTGGGTCTTAGGTCACCTTCCAGGTGCCTACCAACTTTCCTTGCCCAATTTTTCTGTCTAAACGTTTTCTATTTTTGAAACTTTACAGAGGTGTACGTGCCTTGTTCTCTATACATCACGCATACATACTCGATATGCATTGTATACAACCTGCATACATATGCAGGTTGGATGTGCACAACACACGTCTCTGTTGTTTTGGAGAATTTTTTCAAAATATTTTCCTTTTTCTACTGGAAACTTGTGGTTCCCAGGTCTTCCCGAGTTCTAGAAGATTTCGTTGTTTGGTGTTTAGATAGTTTGTAGGCTTAGATTATTTATGGAATAAAAAAAGAAATACTCTTGTCTCTCTATGTTTCTAGGATTTTTTAGATTACTTTTTAGCTTGAATGGGGGGGCCTTGAATCGTGTATTATACAGTCTCATTTAACATCTTTTTTTAATTTTTCTTTTATTGAAATAAAATATAAAAAAAACCCTAGTTTTTATGCTAGTAAGGTCTCTTTCTTTCTTTGCATTACTTTGTATTGTTATTTGAAAAAGAAAAATAATTAGCATAGGTTTGTGTTTTCTTCTCATATTGAAATCATTTCAAAAGAAAAATAAGAAAGACAATCCTTTCATTTGCTCTTTTGTTTCACTTGAAATTTCCATTGTGCATTATTCATGGAAAGGAGAAAAGATTGTATCTTTATGTTTTGAAGGATTGTTCATGCATTTTATTTCTTGAAACTCTTTTTCATTTGAAGGATTAGTGTTAAGCCCTAATATTGGCTCATTACCGCTTAATTGGGGCATATTAGATTAGTAATGCTATTTTATTTATGTCGGCTTTAGGCCATTAGTTGTAATTTAGATTAGTAATGTTATTTTAATTATGTCGGCTTTAGGCCATTA
>ML778820.1:1698049-1735323 GCA_009831015.1 Picea engelmannii
TCTTGTACTTGAACATTTAAGTGGGGTAAAAGGAGGTTGCCCCCTCGAAGAGGCTTATTATCTGAAATTATCTCAGTTTCAAGGCATTGAGTACTTTTCCTGAGGTTTTTCCATGCTATATTGATGTTTGGTTCTTAACAATTAGTGTAAAGTTTTCTTTTCCACTGTTCTTATAAGTTTCATTTTTTTCAAGAGTCTCAAACAACCTAAGTTGCACTTTTGTTCTTTGAGTAAGAAAATCCCCTAAAATGAATGCACTGATCTAAATTATATTAGTAACACTTTTTATAGGTTTCACCAATAGCTTAGGCTAGGGCCTTGGATTAGGTGTGGAGAGGTCAACTCTCAAAGGCCAACCAAAACTCAACTTATGTCTCTGTGCTAGGGTGTGAAAAATCCACCTTGTAATTACTCAATCTGGGAAGCTCCTCAAACACAAGAGTCAAACACAAGGCTACGTGGAGGATGATGATGGAGATATCCACTCCTAATCCTGAAAAAGTGTTTTGGAGAGTGTGTATTGGGGGTGGATCCTATAGATTTAATGGCCCAACTTGTGTCATACCTTTGAGACACTAGGATTTGTCCAAGGTACTATAAGAGTGATTATGGCCCTGTTGCATTTCAGGCCTCAGTAGGATCTTTAGGCTCAATTATCCTATCCATACACTCGCCTGGATGTCAACTGTACCCTCCTGGTTGTTTATTACAATTTGGTTGCCTAGTTTCCATTATATAGGTTGACACACAGGTGACTACAAGGGGTGTATCATGGTATTTGAGGTAGACCCTGTATTCTATGGGAGACACCCGAAGGGACCACTGTTCAGAGGTCTAGGTAACTACTTCCCTTGGCTAGTTGTTTTCCTTTGTGAATGCTTTAGATGATCCAGACTTCATCTCCCTATGTCAGAAGCATTTAGAAGGGTAGTTTCTTTGGTTTGTATCTTTTTAGGAATTTCTTCTTAGTGGTGTGCTTTGTGCTCCCTAATATTCCATAGTGAGTTATTCAGTCATTTCTTTGAGTCTCTGAACTAGGGTGGTATCCCACCCACTTCGCTAGTCATGAGGAATTTTCAGTCTTTCTCTTAGAAACATGGAGCTGCTTCTTTATAGGCATTGGCTTTTATACATTCTTGGGTTGAATGTGGGAGCCGCCACTTTGTACATTCTTGGGTTGAATGTGGGAGCCGCCACTTTGTACATTCTTGGGTTGAATGTGGGACTGTCAGTTTGGTTGGGTACCATTCCAAATGTCCATAATGCTCTTGATGCTTCTCAATTAATAACCTTATGTCATGGGCCTCATGTTGATTTCCCTTCATCAACACAGTCTTCTTCTCCTCCTTTTTCCTTCTCTAGTGAAAGTACAACTACTAGTAACAGGAAGTATAAAAGAAATAGAAAGAGGAAGAATAGGAAGAAGAAATCACCAACCTCAGCAAGTCATGTTGGAGATAGGTCATCAACCTCTGCAAGTCATGTTGAATACCAGCACCCAACCTCTACAATTCATGCTGGGGGAAAGCACCCAACCTCTGCAAGTCATGTTGGGGACATAAGTTCAATCACTGCTAGTCATACTAGTGATAGGTCTATAGCCTCTGTGAGTCATGTTATTGACCAAACACCAACCTATACAAGTCATGTTGGATATGTGCAACCAACCACTGCAAGTCATGTTGGGGGCACGAGTCTCATCAATGCGAGTCATAAGAGTGATATGCAACCAACCACTGCTAGTCATGTTGGGGGCATTGATTATGTTTATAAACCTAGATGAATAGGATGTAAGCCTAAGTTCCCCTATAATCTTTGCAAGGGAGATCACCTTACTTATTTATGCCCTAGCATTCCAAAGGCACAAAGATTGTGGTCCATGTCTGCAAGATATTTTGATTCTAATTCTTTTGAGGTTTCCTCACAGCCTATTCAACCATTGGTTGATGAAGTGGTCGTGTCGATTCTATATTCAACTGATCCCACTCCACTTTTGGGGGGTGATGTGCCTTCAGACCATGTTGTCTCACAACCTATTCAATCGGTGGTTGAGGAAGTGTTCGTGTCGATGCAATCTTTGTCCAATCCCACACTTCTCTTGGATACTTTTGAGTCTACCAAAGTGGTCACGCCGATGTAATCTTTGGTTGATCCCACTCTTCTCTTGGAGAGTGATGAGTCTACCAACGCGGTCACACCGATGCAATATTAGGATGATCCCACTCTTCTCTTGGAGAGTGTCAAGTCTACCAAAGTGGTCATGCTAATGAAATATTTGGTTGATCCCACTCTTCTGATGGGGAGTGATGTGTCTACCGACTATTTTTTATCATTTCTAGTTCAGTACTTTCAAAATAAGGGGGGAATTCCTCTCACTTTGAGCACACCCCCTCCAAGTGCTAGGATGGTATCCTTTGATTGGAATGACCTTTTTGAGCCTTTTCTTCCTTCTTCTGCACCCTTTCAAATAAGGGTTGAATCTAATTTAAATTTTGTTTACCAATGTATTTTAGATGAAGGAGCCTCTACAAGTGTTTTATCCTCCTCATCTTGGAAAGCTTTGGATTCTCCCAAGATTGTGTCTGCTTCGTATGAGATGTTCAATTTTGAAAAATGTCCTAGTGAATATTTGGGAATTCTTCCTCAGTTACCTATATCGTTAGGTGGGAATAATGTTCTTGTCGATGTTATAGTGGTTCAAGGTCCATTAGATTTCAATCTGCTTCTCAGGCGTGATTATGTATATGCTATGAATGTTGTGGTGTCTGCGCTCTTTCGGTTGATGCATTTCCCTCACAATGGAAGCATTGTCACTATCGACCAACTAGCATTTGATAATCACCATCCTAATTCGACGTTAGTTCAAGATTCCCCTTTATATGTTCCTAGTGTTTGTGTAGACTCTGTCATCCCACGGGTAAACTATGTGGTGTCTTATCCTCGATGTTCAATTTCTTCTGATCAGGAAACTGTGCAATCATATTTTCCTTCTCGAGATATGGCGTCAACAATTGATCAGTTGGGGACATGGGAGCTCTTTCTCTCCCCTCTTGGTTTGAGTGATCTTGAGTTTCCTTTTGAGTCTGATCTTGCTATTTTTATATCCTCAATCCTTTATGCTTGTGGTTCTTCGTTGATAGACTATGTCAGTACTGACCAGAACCTCCATTGTCATATGGAATATAGTCAGTTTACTTCTCCCTTTCAGACTATCGACCCTCCTTGTTCACATGATTTCTCAGATATTGAATTTCCTTCGAATGAGGCTATCCTTGAAGCCATGACTATAGTCTCTATACCATGGGAAGAATTACACCATGGTTTATATGTTCTTCCCTTTTGGAAGACTTTTAAGGTTGACTACCTATTGGAAGCCAAATAGTCACAACAATTTTATCATTGTAAAATGTCATCTTCATGGGATAAAATTTTCTGTAGATGACTCCTTATCCTTGCAAATATTTCTATCATCTTTTGTTTTTGAAAATATTCGTTTGACTAGCTGTGTGTATGAGTTCATTATTTTTAATGTATCGTTTTTCTTGTTCAATTTCATGACTGAAAGCATGAAATTAGACCAAGCTTTGTTTTGAGGGCATCATGCAGTTTGTGGATTCTTCTTTTGCAAACAGGATAACACCTAAGGGAATCGAATATTTTCGTAAACTTTTAAAGATTGTAAACCTATCATTTTATTGGTTGATCCCTTACCATAGTGCATGAGTTATCCTCCTTGGTTTATGACTTAGGTATTCTACTCCATGATTATTTTTGGTTTTCACATTAGCATATCCACGATCGTGCAACAAACAAAACTTTGGTTTATTTTGAAAAATGAATGCTACCCCTAGTAGTCATATCGCAGTCTCGTCATCCTGGTACAGGACTGACACTCATACCTTCAAACATCACTCCTTCATCCTGCATAGCACATGCATGCATTCATTATTTCAAGTGGTATGTTTTGGTGCTTGGGTTTGGCATTTATCTCACAGAGTGGTTTTTCGTTCTACGCATCCTCTGGTTTAGTGTCCACTCAATTCTCCAAATGGTTTCTATGGTGTTTTTCCTAAGCCTTAGTTATCAGGTTTCTCCTGAATATGTAGACCTCATCCTATATGTTGTGTGTTGTAAAACATAGCCGACCTTTCGTTACTCTTGTTTATTCTGTGTGACCATATTGATGGCGCCCGTGGTGAGGATCGAGCCCAATGGTTCATAGGCTCTCCTCTCACATGATGATGTCATGGATGACCTTGTGGCTTATGGATGGGATGGGTTCATAAAATGATTTGAAGGTTTCAACCTCAAAGTGGCTCAAGCCTTCGCTCATAATTTCGATGGCACCATGGCTAAAATTGGGGATTTGCAGTTAGAGTTGATTGAGGGTTCAATTACAGAGGCTACTGGATTGTCCTAAGAGGGAGCTTGATGGTTTAAAAACCTCAAGTTCGAAGGCATGCCATGGAATCTACTTATGGCCTCCAAGAAATCATGTTACTGTGAAAAAGGTAGACCAATTGTTCTTTTTAAACCACGATGGCACAGAATTCTCTTGATGCTTAAGCAATTTATTACCTGTGAGAGTAGATACAATCTAGTATTCTTGTATTATGTCCTCTTACTAATGGTATTTCTAGGTTTCAATTTGAATATGCCATTTTATCTACTTAGGAGCCTATAGAAAATGGCCAAGTTCTACCAGAGACAAAACCTAAATGCACAGTCAAACCTTTTCCATCACGACCTCATCCAAATTCTTGTGATTTCACATTTGTCTAAAGTTGGGGATAGTTGGGAAGATTTCATGTATAGAAATGGGTTTACCCTACCTGAAAATGTAGTAGACTTACCTATGCATTTCGATGAACCTCCCAGTCTATATCAATCAAAACCCTCTATGGAAAACCTACATGTCAATCTACAAGAAAGACCCACGTCTATATATCAAACCCTTGTTTTTATCCAGAAGCCACCCAAAGGAAAAAAAATGAGATGCGATTTTGTTCCCAAGAAATATTTAGAATAGGTTTTGGATGATCTAAAGGATAAAATTCTTACTGTTCCTAACCCTGAGCCAATTTAGGTTGATTTAAATGAACCAGTTGTCAAGAAAAAGGGTAGGCATAAGAAGCAAAGTAGTCCACATATCAATTTTAAAAATAAGAGACATGGCCGAACCATATCTAGAAAAATGAGAAATTGACAGCGTGATAATGATAAATCAATCCATGTGATTGAGATCGATGATGATTTTTCAGAGGACAATATGGATGATCTAATTGTTGAGGATGATATCGATGACTGGATCCCTCGGAACAATATCAATGTTGATACAACACAGTTCAATTTCGTTTCAAATCTTCCCCCATTCTTAAAGAAACAAGAGGATTTTTTTGGTATACAACATGATCTGAAACAAATCACAGGACATGTTAAATTGTGCTCTACAGAGAAGGCTTGGCCTTTTCCTAGCATAAAACTGGTTCATTGCAAAAATTGTTTTGGTTTGATTGAAATATATTATCAAGATGTCCCCTATATACAGGGACAATTGAACCAATTAGTCACTTTGAATTCAATTCTTGAGAGGGAGAACATCGAGTTGAGAGCTTGCGTTCGATCGAACGTACACAAGGCTAACAGGTGCTTTAAGCGATCTGGGAGTGTGGTCATTAAAAGTTAGACAAACTTCAATACCATTATAAATTCTAACCTTTCTGATGCCTCTCTGTCAAACTTCTGAATTGGTAAATGGATTGTTTGTTTTTTTCGATTTGATTCTGTTTGAGAAATAAGAGGTAGATTCACTTTTAATTTTATTCTTATTTTGAGACTAGCTACAGAATCGAAAGATTATGTAGCCAGTTTGTTTAAATTATTTGTTGGGATTATTATCTAAAATTTGATTTCTTTTATCATTTCAGGTAAACAAAAGATTATGGTGCTATGCTTAAGGGAAGGAATCATGGGTTAAGCATTCAATAGACTAATAATTTCCTAATTAAAAAAAAAACAATGTTCATTTTGATTAAAAGACTCCAACATGAGTATGTTTTTGTTAATTTGTTTTAGTAAAACAAACTTATTTTAAGAGATCTACCTCTATCTTGCATGATAGGAGATAATAGATCAGAGACATGTTTAAATATCTATGTTTCCTGGTGATAGGGACATGTTTTTTCTGGACCATAGAATGGACATATATTTTTGAAATTATATGAGAAAGTAGTTTGCTTTTGGCTTTAGACCTGTGTAAACTGTGCAGTGTTTTTTGTTTTTTCATTGTCTGCTCATGTAATTTTTGATATGAAATGTTATCTGTGTTGAATTAGCTTTTGTCTTTTCTCCACCTAATATTTTATATCATGATTTTCTTTATGTTGTTCATTATCTTTTGGTCTAGTTTATACCTGTAATTGATCATATATTTCACTATTTTGAATTTTACGTCTGATGCTAAATGGTTGATAACACCGTTATCGATGGTTGATATTTCTCTCATTCTTAGTTATTGGATATCTCAAAGTTACAGGATATATAATTATTTATCTTTCTGTTGTCATAAACTCGCTCTAGAATTTACAACACTTCCTTGAATTTCTTCAGGAAGTATTATACTTGTTTCTGTCATAGGTTTTCACTTGACATAGGACAAGAGGAGATCACACAAACACAGAGAGGTGATTTTAGTTTATTAATGTTGATCAGCTAGAGATTAGTCATTGTATTATTTATTTAATTTGTCTATATATGAATGGATAATGATTGCATCTTTTAGACGTTCATTAGCCTTGCCTATTTTCATTATATTATTACAATCATATCCATTTGTTGTTTATTAGTTTGATATTTAGAACATTAGAATAAGTTTTGTTCATACTTAATCTTGTTTAGAAACATTATCTCAAAAAACTATTTTTGCAAGGCTTTGGTTAAACCTTGTAAACTGTATATAATCATTGTATATTAACAATCTTAGTTGAACATTTGTAATTAATGTGTTGATTCTTAGAATTGTATATTTAGTTAGTTCATTTTCTTTAGTTGTTTTTAGGACCATAGTTTTCTAACAGAGCCATAAAACTCGTCAGGTTAGATCATACCAAATAGCTTGGGTTAAATAGATAACCCCGGTCCAGATCTATCCTTCCCGTTGATGGTGTGTCATAAACGCCTATCAACAACTGGCGCTAGAAGGAGGGCATGGAATTCATTGATGACATGTGGAGGTCGTAAGACTCCCCCAAACAATGTCTCTCCTATCATGATGCGTAGTCGCTCAGACACTAACGTTACACTTGACCCATATACTACCTCAAACACTACCCCTGACATTCCCGTCAAACTAGTGACACCAGTTCATCAAGGGATTGATGCCCAAGAAATTGGTTGCTAGCCGGTCATAAGAACTCAGAGTGATTTATCATGAATCAGAAAAATTGGTAGACAACTTAATCATCCCCTTGATTTCACAAATCGTCAAGAACAAACTCAAGACACTGGTCTTCCTGAAAACCCTTTAGGTGGTAATATTACCAATCCTGCTCAAGAACTTATCCTTGGTGTTGGAGGCTCTAGTATCCCACCATCCCCACCTGGTTCTTCCCCACCCTCTTTAGGAGGGGAATCTTTGGACGAAGGCATTTCTTCACTTGAACTGTATCAACCTTCAACTCCAACAACTCTGATGGAAAACTAAAATAATCCTTTCATACCTTGGCTTGATCAAGATGTTGTGGCAGTACCTGGACCCCAACACCCATTGCTTAAACATCCAGAGAAATGGCTACCCAAATTTGATCCAGATTCAAAGCAGTCAGTTGAGGATCACATCAAGAAAATTATGTTAGCTGTTAGACTCTAGAGTGTTGAGCGCGAAGATTTCGTGTGCATATTATTCCTGTATAGTTTTGAAGGGAATTCCTCAACCTGGTATTTTTCACAACAACCTCAAACCATCGTCTCTTGAGACAAGTTTGAAACTTGTTTTCTAGAAAAATTTGGAGATGATAAATCTTTGGAAGTCTTGGTAATGGAACTCTCTAGTTTGAAAATGAAACCTAAAGAAAAAGTTAGGCATTTCAACTAGAGATTCCTAACACTAAAAAAAAAAATCCTTGTAGATTCGATGCCTTCAAAAAATCTGATTGTTGCGTACTATACTAAGGACCTGCATAACAATATAGCCATATGGGTTAAAAAGTACAAAAAGAACACGTTATTAGAAGCCTTTGAGATGGCAGTCCTGATTGAAAAAGACATTTTGAGCTTAAAATATAGTCTAAGTGGCGAGGCTGAAACAACTTCATCTTCTAAAAATAATATAGAAATTCTCACTAGGCCTCCTCAAACTAAAAATCAACAAGAAACATTATACTTGGAAAGTTCGAAAAAATCTCTCCTGAAATTATCCAATCAGGTCGTAGACTTGAAAATATCCACTGAGGATGCATCTACAGGTAAAGGAGGTTTTAGACCACCTTTCAGAAAAAAAATTCCTCCAAACCAGCCAAACCTGAGCACAGAAGGTCTAAACTTCGAATTTCTACAATATGCTTAGCAAACAATACTGGAAGCACATGATAACTTTGTTTTTTCTCCCCCTGAAAATCATCACGATACAGGTGAGGAAAAAACACCTAATGAGGATGATTCATTTCCTCCCATTTTCAGGCATTTGTCGGACAACATCTTTCAAGCAAATTTTGAAATTGTTCATCCTTATAACACACGAAGTAAAACACAAAACAAACCTTCACCCGAAACAAGTAAGAATGTGGTTTCAAAACAGCCAAAGCAAATTGAAACAAGACAAAACTCTACTGCCCCAGTTTTAGAATATGATTTGATTGAAGATATTAAAAAACTAAGGGCGAATATATCAGTTTTTGAATTTCTTAAATTTCCTCTTATCCTATAGAAAATGCTCCAGAGTGTTGTTGAAAATAATAAAAAGAATGATCCTATCAGTAGGAAATCAACAAAAATTGACCCAAATAAAACTAAATATGTCCCCTGTAAAAAATTATCTGAAAATCAAGATAAAAGGGACATATTAGAAAAAACTGTAGGAAAATTAGATAAAACTTTTGCAGGTACAGCTATAAAAAATCAACAGAATTTTGTTGTTTCTTTACGAAAAAATGTGCCTCCTTTTTCATTAACTTTTGAAATTTTCAATAGAAATGTACATAACTATATGGTCGATTTTGGCACCTCGTCAAATTTTATGCCTCTATATGTGTGTCACAAAATTAATGCTGAAGCAAAATGTTCTATTTTAAATATCATTCATTTAGATCGAACTAATGTCAAAGTCATTGGTGAACTTAAAAATGTGTTGATAAGATTGTCGTCCAATCCAAAAGTTCACCAAGTAATTGATATTATTGTTGTTGAAATTCCGTAAGTGTATGGTTTATTTTTTAGTAGAGATTGGTCAGAACATTTACATGGATATTTTTCTATAGACTGGTCTCATTTATGACTGTTAGAAAATGGATAGCCTAACAAGATCAGAATAAACAAAGAACATTACCTCAAGTGCACTGTGACAAATTTAAACGATCAAAATAAACCTTTTACTACTGCTGTAAATTCAATTGAGACGCAGAGAATGAATACTTTTTTTGGTAATTTCATGACTGAAATTTCCTCTATCACCAACCCAGAACAACAATCTGAGGTAACAACCTATACTCAGATGGCAACTTTTCCAAGTACACCAAACATTGTTGATGACGAACAAATCTGGTCCTTATATTTTGATGGATCCAAATCCCGGGAAGGGGCAGGGGTTTCTTGTGTGCTTATCGACCCCTCAGGTAACAAAACATTTATTTCCTGTTGATTGGACTTTGAATGTAATAAAAATACAACAAAATCTGAAGCACTTCTGTAGGGACTAAGGAAGGCACTAGATATGGACGTGCACAAATTAGTAGTATTTGGTGACTCTGAAATCGTAGTCAAACAGGTAAGAAATGAAATACATTATTTATCACCATATTTTAAGAATTACCAAACCAAGGTATGGGGTTTAATGCTTAAATTTATCACTTTCAATATAAATTCCATTCCTAGGTCGAGTAATTCAGAAGATGATTTACTAGTTAATGTTGTTTCTAAATTGTTGTCGACTGAAGGTCTTTCTCCTAACGCATTATCGATTGAATTGTTATTCATGCCATCGATTCCAAAAAACATCACAAACTGGCGAGTATTTGATGATGATCAACAAATCATCATTTTTTTCCATATGGAAGACACCTTCCAAGATGCAGTAATCGATGAAAGCACTCATGCTGAAAACCTCCGATATTTCACGGTAATGTCTGATCCTTGATATGTTGAATTATCATCCGAGATGGTAAACTCTATCCCCCAATCTGTTGTTAGATTAGAGAAATTTTATGATCTACATGAAAATTTCAAAGGGGTATTCAATTAAAAAACAAACAGTTCCTCATTATTATATGAAACTGTAAATTTAGGAACGCGAGATAATCCTCAAAATATCAATCTGGGAAAAGGGTGTTCTGAAAAAGAAAAGTCTTCTTTTATAAAATTGTTCAAAGAGTTCAAAGATTTGTTTTCTTGGACGTATGATGATCTAAATAATTTATACCCAAACATAATACACCATATAATTCCTATGAAACTCCAAACCCAACCTTTCCAACAAAAATTGAGGAAAATGCATCCTAAATTAGAACCCATCGTAAAAAAGAAACTAAATAAATTACTCACTACAAAGATCATTTTTCCAGTTAGGCATACTCAATGGGTATCCAACTTAGTCCCAGTAAGGAAGAAGAGTGGAGAAATTCGACTTTGTGTTGACTTTCGCAATTTAAATCGACCCTCTGATAAAGACAATTACCCTGTTCCTCCAATGGAACAAATTTTGCAACAAGTATCTAGTTCTGAAAAACTATCTTTATTAGATGGTTTCTCAGGGTATAACCAGGTCCTTATGTCTCCCTCAGATCAACTAAAAACCACTTTTCGTACCCCATGGGGCACCTACGCCTACAAAAAAAAATATTTTCGATTAATAAATGCTGGTGCCACTTTCCAAAGAGAAATGAACATTGCTTTTCATGGCCTTATCAATCAGTCAGTTGTGTTTTAACTATATAATGTCATTGTATTTTCCAAGAACAAGAACTACCACTTGTCACATCTTAGGGTTGTGTTAGAACGATGTCGCAAGTTTGACATTTCACTCAATCCTAAAAAATTAGTCTTTGCAGTAGAACAAGGGAAATTGCTTGGGTTTATAGTCACTAAATATGGAATGATAATTGATCCCGAAATAACCCAATCCATTTCCAACCTTCCCCCACCTTCTTCCAAAAATTCCATGCAAACCTTTTTGGGTAAAATTAATTTTGTCAGACGATTTGTTCCAAGTTTTTTTGAGATAGTCATACCTCTACAAAATCTGATAAAAAATGATGTTCTATACAGATGGAGATCACAAGAGAGTCAAGATTTTGATTCTATCAAAAAATCTATAATTGAGGCACCTTCCTTGATGAGCCCTAATTTTACCAGGATTTTACATTATATACTTTTTCATCTGGTAGATCTTATGTTGTTGTACTCACATAGAAAAATGATGAAAGAAATGAGATACCCATATCATTTATGAGATCTTCCTTTAAAGGAGAAGAACTAAATTAACCCGCAGTAGATCAACAGGCATACGTTGTTTTTAAAGAATTTAAACATTTCAGGTCTTACTCGTTAAAATCCAGGACAAAAATTGGTGTTCCTTACCCTACTGTAAGAAATCTGTTAGTGAAGAAAGAGCTAGGAGAGAAAAGGGAAAATTGGATGACATCACTTCAGGAATATGATCTTGAAATAATACTTGCACAAATTGTCAGAGGTCAAGGCCTTTGTAAATTGGTGGTTGATTTAGTTGAAAAGTCAGAAAATCAAATAAATACATCAACTGCAAATCAAGATAACGAAACACAAATCTGTTGTGCACAAGTTGTGACCAATTCATGGTATGATAATATCATATTTTATTTGTTGCATGGAATTGTTCCTCATAATTTTGTCCAAAAAACAGAAGAGCACTAAGGCTTACATCTGCACGTTTCCAATTAATTAATGATATATTATTTCGAAAGAATTTTGACAGTGTTTTTTTGTGTTTCTTAGAGAAGAAGGAATTTGAAAAGGCGTTGGATGAACTTCATTCCGGTGATGCTGGGAGTCATTTTGGTGTGGATACCATTGCTCAAAAATTACTAAGGGATGGCTACTATTAGCCTACCTTGTTTAAGGATTCTCACTCTTTGTCCCACAAATGTATAATCTGCCAAAAGGTTGCAGGACAGGTGAAAAAAAAAGCTTTTCCTTTGCAGCCTGTTACGGTAGACACACCTTTTTAGTAGTGGCGCCTAGATATTATAGGACTGATTAATCGCTCTTCCTCAAAACAGAACAAGTACATTCTTACGACAACAAACTATTTTATGAGATGGTCTGAATCCCTACCATTAAAGGTAGTCAACACAAATCAGGTAGTTTTGTTTCTAAACTCTCATATTATCACTCGTTTTGGAATTCCTGAATGTTTGTTTTTTTACAACGCTTCTTATTTTTCCTCCCTTTATATGAACGTTTTTGCTTTAAAAAAAGGGATCAAACTAAAATACTCTGCCATCTATTACCCTCAAGGAAACGGTTTTGACCAAATTAACGAACAAAAATCTGATCAAGATCATAAAGAGAACAGTGTCAGAAAACCACAAGAATTGGTACAATGCATTGTACAAGGCACTTTGGGCTGATAGAGTAACTCCAAAAGCCTCCATTGGTAATTCTCCCTTCTTCCTCATTTATGGAAGAGAAGCCATCCTTCCTCCACATGTATTTCTTCCCTCTCTGCAATTGTCGCAGAAAGTTCAAGAAGAGGAATGTCCTCCTCTAGAAAATCGGATAAACGCTTTATTAAAATTGGAAGAAGTAAGAACACAAGAAAAAAAAAATTTAGATCAGCATCAGCAAATTGTAAAGATTTGGTTCGATACAAGTTCATCCTCTGAAAGGAATTTTAATGTAGGGGATTTGGTCCTCAAATGGGACAAAGTGCACGAGAATAAAGGAGAACATACCAAGTTCCAAAACCTATGGCTGAGGCCTTTTGTCATTTCTGAAAAATTAGATCCTAGTTCGTTTCGGTTGCACAGCTTAGAGGGACAGCTAGATGCTTTTCTAGTGAATGGCCAGCCTCTAAAAAAATACTTCACCTGAGAAAATCAGGTTTGCCCCCTTGTAAATATTTTTTTATCTTGCTTTTTCTTTTCTTTTATTTTTCTTTTATTCAGTTTGGTTTTTGTTTCACCAATAATTATTTCTGAATCATCATTTATTATTGAGGAGAATTCGATATTTCATTAGTAGGAGTTGATAACAATTCAAAGCATCTAAATATTAAGTTCTAAACTCAAATCAGTTAAGGTAAATCTTTGTCCAGTCATTGTTCCCAGTCCTTATTGAAATCTCAGGGAAATACGATTATCTTTAAAAAAAACTTCTCATGCCGTCCCTGTTTTAATGAAAACAACTCCTAGTGTTTCCCCATCTCGGAGATGATTTCTTGGCTGAAGTCCAAATGTCCAAATTATGATGAAAGATATCAGAGAACGAAAAAATAATTCTTAATATTGGTCCTATCATTTTTTGTGGCTGTGAAATCTTCAGTATCACCCCTCTCTCTTGATATCATTAAATTTTGAAAATATTATAAACATTTTTAGAGATTTGGAAGCACTGCAATGTGTGGGAATTGTGTGTAAACCCACCAGGATACTAAACAGGTCTGTTGGCAATGGGTAAATACACACATGATATCAAGACAACTTCATCGGGGTACTGAACAGGCCTGCTGGCAGTGAAGTAATGTCAGGTTTGAATATCCTCAAGTATGTTTTTAAATTGATCAGATGTCAGGATGCTTTTATCTTAAACGGATGACTCTTGGATGGGATAGAAGTACTAGAGTGGGTTAAATGACATCCCTACCGAGGCTATAAACATTTTCTGGTAGGAGTGGCCCTCTCAATGGTATTGGAATTATCTGTATAAGCATCGCTACCCCTGTGATCGAAACGAGATATCGGATTACAATTTTTGGATAGAAATTTATCCAATACTATGATTGTGTTATTTTTCTGAGTTAGTGTCGAAATGTTTGATCTGTATTTTAATTATTTCTAATAATTATTTATGAGTCATGTGTTCCCTGATATAAAGTTCTGATGATGTAGAGACAACTGCTTCACCCAATGTGTCGCCATTGTTGGAAGTCAAATATTCATGGAGATTTTATCATTGTAAAATGTCATCTTCATGGGATAAATGTTTTTGTAGCTGCCTCCTTCTCCTTCCAAAGATTTCTATCATATATATTTTTTTTGAAAAGATTCATTTGACTAATTGTGTGTATGAGTTCATTATTTTTAATCTATTGTTTTTCTTATTCAATTTCATGTCTGAAAGCATGAAATTAGAAAAAGATTTGGTTTGAGGGCATCATATAGTTTGTGGATTCTTCGTTTGAAAATAGGATAACACCTAAGGGAATCTAATATTTTCATAAATTTTTAAAGCTTGTAAACCTATCATTTTTGGGGTTGATACCTTACCATAGAGCATGAGTTATCCTCCTTGGTTTATGAATTAGGCATTCTACTCATTGATTATTTTTGGTTTTCTCCTTAACATATCCATGATCGCTTAGCAAACAAAACTTTTGTTTATTTAGAAATATGAATCCTACCCCTAGTAGTCATATCATAGTCTCGTCGTCCTGGTACAAGACTGACACTCATACCTTCAAACATCACTCCTTCGTCCTGGATAGCACACACATGCATTCATTGTTTCAAGTGGTAAGTTTTGGTTCTTGGGTTTGGTATTCATTTCACAGAGTGGTTTTTCGTTTTACGCATCCTCTGCTTTAGTATCCACTCAATGCTCCAAATGGTTTCTCCCAAATATACAAACCTCATCCTATATTTCATGTGCTGGAAAACATACCCCACATTTCTCTACTCCTGTTGTTTTTGTGTGACCATATCGATGGATCCTGTGGTGATGATCGATTCTAATGGTTCACAGACTCTCCTCTCACATGACGATGTTGTGGAAAACCTTGTGGCTTATGGATGGGATGGGTTCATAAAATGATTTGAGGGTTTCAACCTCAAAGTGTCTCAAGCCTTTTCTCATACTTTCGATGGAACTAGGGATAAAATTGGGGATTTGTAGTTATAGGTAACTGAGGGTTTGATTGCAGAGGATACTAGACTGTCCCAAGAGGGAGCTCGATGGTTTAAAAACCTCAACTTTGAAGGCATGCCTTAGAAGCTACGCATGGCCTCCAAGAAATCACATTATTGTGCATCAAGTACACCAATTGTTCTTTTTAAAAAATGACCGCATGGATTTCTCTTGATGATTAAGAAATTTATTACTTGTGAGGGTAGATACGGTTTTGTGTTATTGTATCATGTCTGCTTACTGATGGTATTTCTAGGTTTCAATTTGAATATGTCATTTTATCTACTTAGGAGCCTACAGAAAATGGCCAAGTTATACCAGAGACAAAACCTAAATGCACAATCAAGCCTTTTCCATCATAGCCTCATCTGAATTCTCGTGATATCACATTTGTCTAAAGCTAAGGATAGTTGGGAAAATTTCATGTATAGAAATGGGTTTACCCTACCTGAAAATGTAGCAGAATTACCTATGCATTTCAATGAACCTCCTTGTCCATATCGATCAAACCCCTCTATGGAAAACCTACATGTCAATCTGCAAGAAAGCCCTGCATCTATAGATCAAACCCTTGTTTTTATCGAGAAGCCACCCAAAGGAAAAAAACCAACATGCAATTATGTTCCTAGGAAATATTTAGAAGACGTTTTGGATGATCTAAAGGATAAAATTCTTATTGTTCCTAACCCTGAGCTAATTCAGGTTGATTTAAATGAACCGGTTGTCAAGAAAAAGGGTAGGCATAAGAAACAGAGTAGTCCACATATCAATTTTAAAAATAAGAGACCTGACTGACTCATATATAGAAAAATGAGAAATCGGCAGCGTGATAATGATAAATCAATCCCTGTGATTGAGATCGATGATCATTTTTCAGAGGACGATATCGATGATCTAATTGCTGAGGATGATATCGATGACCGGATCCCTGGGAATGATATCGATGCTGATACAACACAATTCGATTTCCTTTCGAATATTCCCCCATTCTTAAAGAGACAAGAGGGTTTTTCTAGTATACAACATGATCTTAAAAAAATCATGGGACATGTTAAATTTCCCTCTATAGAGAAGGATCAACCTTTTCCTAGCATAGAACCGGTTCATTGCAAAGATTATTTCGATTGGATTGAAAGATATTATCGGGATGTCCCCTATCTACAGGTACAATTGAACCGATTAGTCACTTGGAATTCAATGCTTGAGAAGGAGAACGCCAAGCTGAGAGCTTGTGTTCGATCGAACGTACATAGGGCTAACAAGCGCTTTAAGTGATATGAGAGTGTGGGCATTAAAAATTCGACAAAATTCGATACCATTATAAATTATGACCTGTCTGATGTCTCTCTGTCAAACTTATAAATTGGTAAATGGCTTGCTTGTTTTTTTCGATTTGATTATGTTTGAGAAATAATAGTTAGATTCACTTTTAATTTTATTTTTATTTTGAGACTAGCTACAGAATCGAAAAATTATGTAGCTAGTCTATTTAAATTATTTTTTGGGATTATTATCTAAACTTTGATTTCATTTTATCATTTCAGGTAAACAAAAAATTATGGTGCTATGCTTAAGGAAATGAATCATGGGTTAAGCGTTGAATAGACTAGTAATTTCCCATTTAAAAAAAAAACAATGTTCATTTTGATTAAAAGACTCCAACATGAGTATCTTTTTGTTACTTTGTTTTAGTAAAACAAACTTATTTTAAGAGATATGCCTCTATCTTGAATGATAGGAGCTAATAGATCAGAGACATGTTTAAATAGCTATGTTGCCTGGTGATAGGGGCATGTTTTTATGGACCATAGAATGAACATATATTTTTGAAATTATATGAGAAAGCAGTTTTCTTTTGGCTTTAGACCTATGTAAACTGTGCAGTGTTTTTTTTTTTCATTGTCTTCTCATGCCATTTTTTATATGAAATGTTATCTATGTTGAATTAGATTTTGTCTTTTCTCCACCTAATATTTTATATCATGATTTTATTTATGTTGTTCGTTATCTTCTGGTCTAGTTTATACCTGTAATTGATCATCTATTTCAATATTTTGAATTTTATGTTTGATGCTAAATGGTTGATAACACCATTACCGAGGGTTGATATTTCTCTCATTCTCATTTATTGGATATCTCAAAGTTACAGGATATATAATTATTTATATTTGTGTTGTCATAAACCCGCTCCAAAATTTGTAGCACTTCCTTGAATTTCTTTAGGAAGTATTATACTTCTTTCTGTCATAGGTTTTCACTTGACACAGGACAATAGGAGCTCACACAAACACAGAGAGATGATTTTATTTTATTAATGTTGACCAGCTAGAGGTTAGTCAATGTATTATTTATTTAATTTGTCTATATATGAATGCATAGTGATTGCATATTTTAGACGTTAATCAACTCTATCTATTTTCATTATATTATTACAATCATATCCATTTGTTGTTTATTAGTTTGATATTTAGAACATTAGAATAAGTTTTGTTCATACTTAATCTTGTTTAGAAACATTATCTCAAACAACTATTTTCGCAAGGCTTTGGTTAAACCTTGTAAATTGTATATAATCATTGTACATTAATAGTCTTAGTTGAACATTTGTAATTAATGTGTTGATTCTTAGAATTGTATCTTTAGTTAGTTCATTTCCTTTAGTTGTTTTTAGGACCCTAGTTGGCTAACAGATCCATAAAACCCGCCAGGTTAGATCATACCAAATGGCTTGGGTTAAATGGACAACCCCGGTTCAGATCTATCCTTCCCATTGATGGTGCATCATAAACATCCAACAACAACTGGTGCTAGAAGGAGGGCTTGGAATTCATTGATGGCATGTGGAGGTTGTAAGACTCCCCCAAACAATCGTTCTCCTGTCGTGACACATATTCTCTCAGACACTAATGTTACACTTGACCCAACTACTACCTCAAACACTACCCATGAGATTCCCATCGAACCAGTGACACCATCTACTCAAGGGATTGACATCTAAGAAATTGTTCGCCAGTCAGTCATAAGAACTCAGAGTGCTTTATCCCAAATCAGACAAATTGGTAGACAACTTAATCAACCCCTTGATTTCACAAATCATCAAGAACAACCTCAAGACACTGGTCTACCTGAAAACCCTTTAGGTGGTAATATTACCAATCATGTTGAAGCACGTCTCCTTTGTGTAGGAGGATTTGGTATCCCACCATCCCCACCTAGTTCTTCTCCACCCTCTTTAGAATAGGAATCTTCGAACAAAGGGAGTTCTTCATCTAAACCATATCAACCTTCGATTCCAACAACTCCCATGGAAAACCAAAATATTCCTACTAGACATTGGCTTGATCATGATGTTGTGGAAGTACCTGGACCCCAACACCCATTGCCTAAACATCCAGAGAAATGGCTTCCCAAATTTGATCTAGATTCAAAGCAGTCAGCTGAGGATCACATCAAGAAATTTATTTTAGTTGTTAGACTCTGGAGTGTTGAGCATGAAGATTTCATGTGTAGATTATTCCCATACACTTTTGAATGGAATGCCTCAACCTGGTATTTTGCTTAACAATCTAAAACCATCGTTTCTTGAGACAAGTTTAAAACCTGTTTTCTAGAAAAAATAGGAGATGATAAATATATAGAAGTCTTGGTAATGGAACTCTGTAGTTTGAAAATGAACCCTAAATAAAAACTTAAGGATTTCAACCAGAGATTTCTAACACTAAAAAACAAAATCCATGTAGATTTGATGCCCGCAGAAAAACTGATTGTTGCGTACTATACTAAGGTACTCCATAACAATATAGCCATATGGGTTAAAAGGTCCAAAAAGAACACGTTATTAGAATACTTTGAGGAGGAAGTATTGATTGAGAAAGACATTCTGAGCTTAAAATATAGTCTAAGTGGTGAGGCTGAAACAACTTCATCTTCTAAAAAGAATATAGAAATTCTCACTAGGTCTCCTCAAAAAAAAAATCAACAAGAAACATTAGACTTGGAAAGCTTGAAAAAACATTTCCATAAATTATCCAATCAGTTCGTAGACTTGAAAATATTCGATGAGGACCCATCTACAAGTAAAGGAGGTTTTAGACCACCTTTCAGAAAACCTTTTCCTCCAAACTGGCCAAACCTGACCACAGAAGGTGTAAACTTCGAAGGTCTACAATATGCTTTGCAAACAATACTGGAAGCACATCAGAAATATGTTTATTCTCCCTCTAAAAATCATGATGATATAGGTGAGGAAGAAACACCTGATGAGGAGGATTCGTCTCCTCCCATTTTCGGTAATTTGTCAGACAACATCTTTCAAGCAAATTTTGAAATTGTTCATCCGTATAACACACGAAGTAAAACACAAAACAAACTTTCACCCGAAACAAGTAAGAATGTGGTTTCAAAACAACCAAAGTAAACCAAAACAAGACAAAACTCTATGGCCAAAGTTTTAGAATATGATTTGATTGAAGATCTAAAAAAACTAAAGGCAAATCTATCAATTTTTGAATTACTTAAATTTCCTCTTATCTTACATAAAATGCTCCAGAGTATTGCTGCAAATAACAAAAAGAAGTATCCTATCAGTAGGAAATCAATAGAAAGTGACCCAAATAAAACTATAGATGTCCCCGGTAAAAAATTATCTGAAAATTAGGATAAAAGGGACATATTATAAAAAACTGTAGGAAACTTAGATAAAACTTTTGTAGGTACAACCATAAAAAATCAGCAGAATTCTGTTGTTTCTTTACGGAAAAATGTGCCTCATTTTTTATTAACTTTCAAAATTTTCAATAGAAATGTACAGAATTTTATGGCTGATTTTGGCGTGTCGTCAAATGTTATGCCTCTATGTGTGTGTCAGAAAATTAATGCTGAAGTCAAACCTTATGATTTAAAGATCATTCATTTACATCGAACTAATGTCAAATTCATTGGTGAACTTAAAAATGTGTTGATAAGATTGTCGTCCAATCTAAAAGTTCACCAAGTAATTGATATTATTGTTGTTGACATTCCAGAAGTGTATGGTTTATTTTTTAGTAGAGATTGTTCAGAACAGTTACATGGCTATTTTTTTATGGACTGGTCTCATTTATGGCTGCCATAAAATGGATAGCCTAACAAGATCAGAATAAACAAAGAACATTACCTCAAGTACATTGTGACAGATTTAAACGATCCAAATGAACGATTTACTACTACCATAAATTCGATTGAGATGTAGGGCATGACTATTGTTTTTGGTAATTTCATGGCTGAAATTTCTTCTATCACCAACCCAGAACAACAATCTGAGGTAACAACCTATACTCAAAGGACAACTTTGCCAAGTACCCCAAACATTGTTGATGACGAACAAATATGGTCCTTATATTTTGATGGATCCAAATCCTGGGAAGGGGCATGTGTTGGTTGTGCGCTTATCGACCCCACAGGTAACAAAAAATTTGTTTCTTGTCGATTGGAGTTTGAATGTACTAACAATACAAAAGAATATGAAGCACTTTTGCAGGGACTAAGGAAGGCACTGAATATGGACGTGCAAAACTTGTTAGTATTTGGTGACTTTGAAATCGTAGTCAAACATGTAAGAAATGAAATACATTGTTTATCACCACATTTGAATAATTACCAATCCGATGTATGGGGTTTAATGCATAAATTTCTCGCTTTCAATATAAATTCCATTCCTAGGTTGAGTAATTTGGAAGCTGATTTACTAGCTAATGTTGGTTCTAAATTGTTGTCGGCTGAAGGTATTTCTCCTAACACATTCTCAGTTGAATTGTTATTCAGGCCATCGATTCCTAACAACATCATAAACTGGAGAGTATTTGATGACGATCAATATATCATCATTTTTTTGCATATGGAAGCCACCTTCCAAGATGTAGTAATCAATTAAAGAACTCATGATGAAAACCTTGGAGATTTCATGGTAATATTCGATCCTCGATCTGTTGAATTATCATCCGAGATGGTAAAATCTATCCCCAAATATGTTGTTAGATTAGAGAAATTTTATGATCTACATGACAAGTTCATAGGGGTAGTCAATTGTGAAACAAACAGTTCCTCATTATTATACGAAACTATAAATTTAGGAACACGAGATAATCCTTAAAATATCAATCTGGGAAAAGGGTGTTCTGAACAAGAAAAGTCTTCTTTTATAAAATTGTTCAAAGAATTCAAATATGTGTTTTCTTGGACATATGATGATCAAAGTACTTTCTACCCAAACATAATACATAATGTAATTCCTATGAAACCTCAAACCCAACGTTTCCAACAAAAATTGATGAAAATGCATCCTAAATTAGAACCCATCGTAAAAAAGGAACTAAATAAATTACTCACTGCAAAGATCATTTTTCCAATTAGGCATACTCAATGGATATAGAAATTAGTCCCAATAAGGAAGAAGAGTGGAGAAATTTGACTTTTTGTCAACTTTCACAATTTAAATCGAGCCTCTAATAAAGACAATTACCCTGTTCCTCCAATGGATCAAATTTTGCAATAAGTATCTAGTTCTGAAATACTATCGTTATTAGATGGTTTCTTAGGGTATAACCATGTCCTTATGTCTCCATTATATCAGCTGAAAACCACTTTTCGTACCCCATGGGGCACCTACCTACGCCTACAGAAAAATGCCTTTAGGATTAATAAATGCCAGTGCCACTTTACAGAGAGAAATGGACATTGCTTTTTGTGGCCTTATCAATCAATCAGTTGTGGTCTTCCTAGATGATGTCACTGTATTTTCCAAGAAAAAGAAAGACCACCCGTCACATCTTAGGGTTTTGTTAGAATGATGTCACAAGTTCGACATTTCACTCAATCCTAAAAAATTGGTCTTTGCATTAGAACAAGGGAAATTTCTTGGGTTTATAGTCTCTAAAGATGGAATGATAATTGATCCCAAGAGAACCCAATCCATTGTCAACCTTTCCCCACGTTCTTCCAAGAAGGCCATGCAATCCTTTTTGGGTAAAATTAATTTTGTCAGACGATTTGTTCCAATTTTTTCTGAGATGGTCAGACCTCTACAAAATCTGATAAAAAAGGATGTTCTATACATATGGGGATCACAAGAGAGTCAAGATTTTGATTTTATCATAAAATCTATAATCGAGGCACCTTCCTTGATCAGCCCTGATTTTTCCCAGGATTTTACATTATATACATTTGCATCTGATAGATCTTATGCTATTGTACTCACACAGAAAAATGTTGAAAGCAATGAGATACCCATCTCATTTATGAGATTTGCCTTTATAGAAGAAGAACTAAATTACCCCATGGTATATCAATAGGCATACGCTATTTTTAAAGTAGTTAAACATTTTAGGTCTTACCTATTAAAATCCAGGACAAAAATTGTTGTTCCTTACCTTGATGTAAGAAATATGTTAGTGCAGAAAGAGATGTGAGAGGAAAGGGAAAATTGGATGACGTCACTTCAGGAATATGATCTCGAAATAGTACCTACAAAAATTGTCATAGGTCAAGGCCTTTGTAAATTGGTGGCTGATTCAGTTGAAAATTCAGAAAATCAAATAAATACATCAACTGCAAATCAACATAACGGAACACAAATTTGTTGTGCACAAACTGTACCCAATTCATGGTATGATAATATCAGATTTTATTTTCTACATGAAACTGCTCCTAGTAATCTTGATCCAAAAAACAGAAGATAAATAAGGCGTAATTCTGCATCTTTCCAATTAATTAATGATATATTGTTTCGAAATAATATTGACAGTGTTTTTTTGTGTTGCTTAGAGAAGGAGGAATCTGAAAGGGTGTTGGTTGAACTTCATTCTGGTGGATGTCGGGGGTCATTTTAGTGGGGATACCACTACTCACAAAGTACTAAGGGCTGACTACTATTGGCCTACCTTGTTTAAGGATGCTCATACTTTGTCCCACAAATGTATAGTCTACCAAAAGGCTATAGGACAGGTGAAAAAAACATCTTCTCCTTTGTAGCTCGTTCTAGTAGACACACCTTTTCAGTAGTGGGGCGAAGATATTATAGGACCGATTAAGCCCCCTTCCTCATAGCAGCAAAAGTACATTCTCAATGAAACAGACTATTTTACGAGATGCTCTGGATCCCTACCATTAAAGGTAGTCAACACAAATCAGGTAGTTTCATTTCTAAACTCTGATATTATCACTCATTTTAGAATTCCTGAATGTTTGGTTTTTGACAACGCTTCTTATTTTTCCTCCCTGGATATGAATGATTTTTCTTTATAAAAAGGGATCAAACTAAAATAATCTACCATCTATTACCCTCAAGGAAACGGTTTTTCCAAATCAACAAACAAAAAGATAATCAATATCTTAAAGAGAACAGTGTTAGAAAACCACAAGAATTGGCACAATGCGTTGTACAAGGAAATTTGGGCTAATAGATTAACTTCAAAAGCCTCCATTGGTAATTCTCTCTTATTCCTCATTTATGGAAGAGAATACATCCTTCCCCCACATGTCTTGTGTTGGCACACATAGGGGAAGACCGAGGGTTCAACACTTCAACAACGCACCAACAAAACCCTAACTATCGACCCTTTCGGCAACAACTGCGAAGCAGATGAAGTATCACCCGAGGTAGAGGAAGGGGGGTTGCAGGACTCAAGTGTCTACAACCTAGCTGGTACACGGATCTATGATTACAACACTTAACAGAGCACTTTATCCAATAACATGCATTTTATGATTCTTATTCACTTCGCAGGTTAAACCCTAAATACAAAACATCGCTGTAATAAATAGATCAACACCTCTAAGAACTTAGCATCAGTTCAACTCTAACATTCATTCACATCATAAAGCACTAAGAAATCATAGATCTATATATCATTCATCAAGAACAATACACTAAGAAAAAATAAGCATAAACAGCATGAACAACATAGCACAAAGAACATCGATGCATGGTATACGTGGTTCACCCCAGTGTGGGGCTACATCCACCAACTCTTCTTCTCTTCTTTATTAGTCTCTTTCAATCTCCTTACAGGCACCCAGCTACAGAGCTAACTCCACATAGGACAGGAGATCTATGCGCACCTCACCAAATCCTCCTTCCTCGAGTTAGGTCAAGGCACAAATCCTTACACATTCTGTGCACAAAACACTTACAAAGTGCTTCCACTTAGCTCCGCAAGATTGAACACAGTCTTTCACAAAGCCAACTAGATAAGCACTAAGTCAATCAATGACTATTAACCAACTAAATCTCTCACTTAAATCACCTAACTACTTATTTATATATTACAAAAAGGGCCTAAGCATGGGTAAACCCATGGGCTGACATCCCATACCCATTACACAAACCCTTAAAAAACCCACAAAATGGGTGAGATCCCATGATCTCCACTTTTCTTGGGCACTCCATCTTCGACCATCCTATCGAAGTCCCAAAAATGGTCAAGCACGACCAAGGTTCTCTCAAAACTTGGTCGAGGCCCAACAGGTCCCCAGCACTCAGCTATGACTTGTCCTGAGTCACTCTGATCTGGGCTACACTGCCTTGAAGGCCTAGAGCTTAGCTCGAGCTACCTCGACTTGTTGCTTCGCCAAAGCCTCTTGCTCGGTGAACTCTTGAATGGCTTTCTCAGTGATATTCCCTTCTAGGCATTGTTCCACTATTGTGACCACCTATTCCAAATGTGATCTGTGTCCCTCGATCTCTTAAAAAATTGTGCAGGTTTCATCCTGCACTGGCTGGAGTCTCTATGTCACCTCCATCACTATGCTTTGGATGGCAGTGACATGCTGCTGAACTGCGTGTTGATCCTGCGACCTCTTCATCTTCTCCACTGCTGTAAGCAGCTTCAACTCTTCTTGCATAGTCGATGCCTATTTATTTTCTTCCTGGAGTTTTGCCTCCATTCTCCTCAACTCTGGGTCTTCTGCAAGGTGCTCGTAGGTCTGCGCACTTCGGCAACTAAGTTTCTTGCATTCTGTGGCCAATGCTCTGATTCTTCCTACTACACTCTTGGAAGTTTCTTCCCTCTAATATCTCACTTCTTGCAGAGTGCTTGGCATTGCTTACAGTTCTAACTCTGCTACTCTTGCTTGAAGTTGTTGAATGGCTTCAGCTAGCTTCTCCACTTGGCTCTCAATTGTCTCTTCTTCCATATGGACCAAACCCGGCACTGAGCGGAGTGCTCTAGTCACTGCCTCTCTAACCCCAATCTACTCCATGAGCAGCTGGTCTTTTTCTCTCTGGATCTGCTCTCTGTCTTCCTCGAACTTCACTCTAATGTCATCTTTCTCTTGCTGCGCAACCCGAAGTTTCTCTAGGGATTCCTCCTTTTCTTGTTTCAAGGCCTCTGTGGCATGTTCTTTTTCTTCCTAGAATCGACAAAGGTAAGCCTCTATCACATCTTCTATCCTTCACAATTGGGTAGGCTCATCTCCCAATTTTGTACCTTCTGATGAAGACTACGCAATAGACACTGCATAGCTCGAATAGATAGCTTGTTCTACCCCTTTTAGCTCCAATTCAATTATGTCATACATCGTCTCCTACTTTGCTTCATTTCCCTGCAAGATATCCTCCGGACCATCTACTACAACTGCAATGATGAGGTCAACATCATCCACTGTGAGCACATTCTGCGACTGAGGCTTATTGGCTCATGACTTCTTCCATGTTGAGGGTTTCTTTGGATAAACCTGCCTTTTCTTTGATGTTTGGACCTCTGTAAGGAGGTCCTTTGGCGGTGTCACTTCATCCTTTTCTTGCTTGTCTTCTTCCCCTTCCTCCTCTGGGTTTACTTCGTCACCTCCTCCTCCTATAAGGGAGTCAAATGTATTTTCCTCTGATGCGTTGTTTATTTCCTGCACTTCCTCCTTCTTGTTCTTTGTCTTAGTGTTGCTCGATCCATCATACTCTGTATGGGTGACCAAAGGGCTTCCAATGATGTCGGGGTCAGAGAGATCTGTATCTTCTACTGGGACCATGAAATTAGTTTTCCATTCCTTGGTTATCTTCTCCATGTCTTCATTAGTCAATTTGTAATAGGACTGCATCTCCTCCTTACTTTCATCCTGACGCGCAGTGATGTAGATGAAGTGGCGGTCTCCTCGAAACTTCTCTAGTCGCCTATAAGTATGCAAGGTATTTGGAGTCATTTGGGGGAATGATTCAATGGCATGTGTGAGCTGTAGGTAGTAAGCATGGAACACCACATTTGATTTCCACTACTTCACCATATCTCTCGTGTACCACAAGGTGGTGACCTCATGGCCAATGGTTCTGATGGCTCAACTTCAGGAAATGTCGCTCCCTCTGAGATCTCCCAAGTGACAAATGTTATGAGAATCAACAACCAACCAAAGTGGAATTGGTAGCCTTAGCCCTGCGCTTCGCGATAGTCCTTCTGCAATTCATTTGATGAGGTATCTTTCCCAGTTCATCTGCATCCCTTCAACGCACTTCCCTGCGAGGTCAACTACGAACTCCGTGACCTACGTAGGACGATTCTTCCTGACGAGCTTGTCCACTATCAACTGACAAGATAGGCATACTATGCCATCCTGGATGGAGGATACCTTGTAGCCTCACTTCCCTTTCTCTACATTTCCATATGTGTCCTTGATTCACTACGCCAAGGAGCGATTTGCAACCTTCCCTGGGTAGAACTAGTGAGGTTCTGGTCCTTGCATGCTCAATCCGGTGATCATGTGGATCAACACTATATCCACAGTCATGTTCCTATCTATCCATAGATAGCCTCCATGGTAGCACGACATGAGGATTTTAACACATGTGTTAACCTCCTGATGTCTATCGAAGTGGGGGATCTTCATCACGTTCAGGATCATCAATCGTGTGATCTCTTTTATCCATGGCTAGGGAACTATATTTGTCTTCTTCCTAGTCATATTTGTCAGGATCCTATGTAGTGTGAGCAATGAATAATTCTTCTGGTATCCTAGGTTGTAATCACTGATATTGAGAGCTGGGATCTATCCCAACTACGGTCCAACAAAGCGTATCCCCTTCGGGAGGTATGCAGTGATAAGCGTGTACTCAAATTCACGCACGACATTGTCACGACTAACCACACCAACCAAAGGCAAGATGTAGTCAGGAAAGACCGACGAGATCAACTTCGCATTCACTAGATTGTCGTGGTGCTAGCTTTGTTTCTTCGTCGCAGTTCTGCTAGACCATTGTGCATTCGAGGGGGATGCTTGAAATCCTCCCGTCGATTATGCATGTATACCTGCAGAAATGACCTTCTCACCCATAAGGTCGATCAAGATTTCTTCTATCGATTTCTCTACTATGCTAAGGTCGCCTGAAATGCATGCTCGTAATCAATTAACTTGGGTAGGCGAACATACACTCAAGGTAAGAAAAATGGGTGGTGATGTCTCAAAAGCACAACTTGATAACAATCAGTTCTTTGTTAGCTCGGATAATCATAGTTTGCAAAAAGTGGTCCTGACACAGCGTCCGACGGGATAAATAAGCAATGGTGTAACAGACACCTCCAACGGGCAAGAATGCCTCAATCAATACGATTCCATCCATTGTGGCATGGTCCCAATGGTCCAATGGTGATATTTCCGGCAATAACTGTGGTTCTAGCCATTCCGGAGAGTTGTTATAATGGTTGGGACACCTCCAACAGTCATATATCTTTGCCTTGGAGAAGTGTGATTTTGCGTTGTTCTACTATTCCGGAGAGGTTCAAGTTCCGTAAGCATTCCTTCTGCGAAGTTGTCTCTGGAATTTCCTGCAATATTTCTAACTTTTCTTTCTTCTTACTGAGATTTTTGGCCTTCTTTCCTATGATCTGATTATTTGGGTTCCTCTTTCCATTCGCATTCTTTTCTTCCCTTAACCCAGTAACTTCGCACTGTTGATGGTCTTCCAACGATTTCAAGGGTAATAATATTTCCGGGGTGAATATACTTCTTTCCTTCATAGACATGTTCTTCAAACTTTCATGTGTTCTTTCAAGTCTGACAACTAATTCTCTGGCCCTCTATCACTTCATCTTATTCTCTTGTTCTTCTATTAGTTGCGCTATTTTCCTATCCATGAAGTCTCTTAATTCTTTCTTTTTCTATTTTGTAGCTTCCTCCTCTTCTTTTCTTCGGGTCTGATCTTTCTCAATCCAAGTCTTTCCTAACAAAAGTGAAAAAGGGTCGTTGCTCTCAAAAAACTTAATGAATTCAAATTCTTCTTCAGTTGATGTTCCATGAGAAATCATACTTACATTAGTAACTCTTCCACTTAGGGTTATCAACTTTCCTTTAAACAATCCTATCCTTCCCAGTGAAGGAATTATAGTAGGTTTTCCCAAAATTTCCCAAGTACTTTCTGAAATAACATTCACATGAGTTTCCTTGTCCAAGACACAGTCTATGTCAAAGTCTCCTATTTTGGTTTCTATGCACTGCTTCTCTTTTAAGATCTCTAGTAAACTGATGTCGTTGTGATCATTCAATGTTTCTTTCATCTATAATAACATGGTCTCTGATTCTTTCTAGTTCTCTAGCATATCCTTGGCTTCTTGACCTTCTTCATGGGTTTCTTGTCTCATATTCATCTTTTAAACTTTAGCAATCATTCTAGGGAAATCCAAAAGATCATGATCAGTAGCTTTACAACAAAGACAAATAGGACCTCTACTAGGGAATTCCTTAGCAATATGTCCTAGTCTTCTGCAATTATAACATAGTGTCAATCCTCTCTTTCTTTTAAACGATCCCCAACCTTTTCTATATTTCACACTAAGATCACAGTGATGGACCTGCAAAAAATTCTTTCTAGGTTCCTGCATCCACTTGTTAGTCCAAAAATTCTTTCTATGCATAGGAATAATATATCTTTCACTATTTCTATCAAATTTATTCAGATCAAATCTTCTTTCTTCTAGTTGTTCCCTAGTTTTCAAACTCGGACAAAATCTATCAAACATACCTAGATTCATACTTTCAAAAAAAAAAATTCCACTTATCTTACCTTTATCATAGCACAAAGCTTTAAGATCTTACATATTTCTTCAGATCGAGCTTCCTTCTCTTAGCACAGAGCTTTGCAAGTCAAGTAGAATACTGTGCACTACAGAAATAGATCTATGCACATAGCTTTCTCTTTTGTTCAATTCCCAGCAATCATAGTTTCAGGTCCTGACAATGGAACCATTTTTTGGCACACACAGGGGCAGACCCAGGGTTCAATGCTTCAACAATGCACTAACAAAACCCTAACTACTGACCCTTTCAACAAAACCTACGAAGCAGATGAAGTCTCACCCGAGGTAGAGGTAGGGGGGTTGCAGGACTCAAGTGTCTACAACCTATCTAGGACACAGATCTATGATTACAACACTTAACAGAGCACTTTAGCCAATAAAATGCATTAATTTATGATTCTTATTCACATCGCAGATTAAACCCTAAATACAGAACAACGCTCTAATAAATAGATCAACACCTCTAAGCACTTAGTATCAGTTCAGCTCTAACATTCATTCACATCATAAATCACTAATAAATCATAGATCTATATATCATTCATAAAGAACAATGCACTAAGAAAACATAATAATAAACACCATGAACAACATAGCACAAAGCACATCGACATGGGGTATATGTCGTTCACCCCAGTGTGGGGCTACATCCACCAACTTTTCTTCTCTTCTTTATTAGTCTCTTTCAATCTCCTCGTAGGCACCTAGCTATAGAGCCAACTCCACATAGGACAAGAGATCTGTGCGCACCTCTCCATATCCTCCTTCCCCAAGTTAGGTCAAGGTACAAAACCTTACACAGTTTGTGCACAAAACACTTACAAACTGCTTGCACTTAGCTCCGCAAGCTTCAACACAATCTTTCACAAATCCAACTAGCCATGCACTAAGCCGATCAATTACTAGTAACCAACTAACTCTCTCACTTACATCACCTAGCTACTTATTTATACATTACAAAAAGGGCCTAAGCATGGGTAAACCCATGGGCCGACATCCCATACCCATTACATAAACCCTAAAAAAACCCACAAAATGGGTGAGATCCCGCGATCTCTGCTTCGCCTGGGTGCTCCGTCCTTGACCAGCCTATTGAAGTCCCAAAAATGGTCAAGAACGACCAAGGTTCTCTAAAAAATTGGTCAAGGGCCAACATATTGCTTCATGCTCTGCAATTTTCGCAGAAATTTCAAGAAGAAGAATGTCCTCCTATAGAAAATCAGATCAACACTTTATTAAAATTGGAAGAAGTAAGAACACAAGCAGAATAAAAATTGGATCAACATCAAAAAATTGTAAAGAGATGGTTCAATACAAGTTCATCCTCTGAAAGAAATTTTAATGTATGGGATTTGGTCCTCAAATGGGACAAAGAGAACGAGAATAAAGGACAACATACCAATTTCTAAAACCTGTGGCTAGGGCCTTTTTTCATTTCTGAAAAATTGGGTCCTAGTTCCTTTCAGTTGCACAACTTAGAGGGATAGTCACACACTTTTCTAGTGAATGGCCTGCCTCTAAAAAAATACTTCACCTGAGAAAAACAATTTTTTCCCCTTGTAAATATTTTTTAGCTTGTGTGTTCTTTTGTTTTGTTTTTCTTTTATTCAGTTTGGTTTTTGTTTCCCCAATAATTATTTATGAATCATCATTTATTATTGAGGAGAATTGGATATTTCATTAGCAGCAGTTTGATAACAGTTCAAAGCATCTGGACATTAAGTTCTAAACTCAGATTAGTTATGGTAATTCTTTGTCCAGTCATTGTTCCTGGTCCTTCTTGAAAACTCAGGGAAATACGATTATCTTTAAAAAAAACTTCTCACATCATCCCTATTTTAATGAAAACAACTTGTAGTGTTTCCCCATCCCGGATATGATTTCTTGGTTGAAACCTAAATGTCCAAATTATGATGAAAGCTATCAAAGAACAAAAAAATAATTTTTAATATCGGTCCTATCATTTGCCTGGCTGGGAAATATTTAGTATGACCTCTCTCTCTTGATATCATGAAGTTTCGGAAAATATTATAAACATTTTTAGAGAGTTGGAAGCAATGTGATGTGTGGGAATTGTGCGTAAACCCATCGGGATACTGAACAGGTCTGTTGTTAGTAGGTAAATGCACACATGATACCAAGACAACTTCGTCGGGGTACTGAGGACTGATGGCAGTGAAGTGATGTCGGGTTTGAAGATCCTCGGGCATGTTTTTAAATTTATCAGATGTTAGGATGCTCTTATCATAAATGGACTTATCTTGGATAGGATAGAAGTACTAGAGTGGGTTAAATGACATCCCTGTCGAGGTTATAGACACCTTCTAGAAGTAGTGTCCATGTCAATGATACTGGAGTTATATGTATAAACATCACTACCCTTGTGATCGAAACACAATGTCAAATTACAATTTTTGGACATAACTTTATCCAATACTATGACTGTATTATTTTTTCGAGTTAATGTCGAAATGATCGATTTGTATTTTAATTGTTTCTAGTAATTATTTCCGAGTCATATGTTCCCTGATATAAACTTCCGATGATGCATAGATAATTACTTCTCCCAGCATGTCTCCATTGTTGGCAGCCAAATAGTCACGACAATTTTATCATTGTAAAATGTTGTCTTCATGGGATAAAAAAATTTGTAGCTGCCTCCTTCTCCTTGCAAACATTTCTATAATCTTTTTCTTTTGAAAATATTAGTTGGACTAGTTGTGTGTATGAGTTCATTATTTTTAATCTATCATTTTTCTTGTTCAATTTCATGACTGAAAGAATGAAATTAGAACAAGCTTTGGTTTGAAGGCATCATACAGTTTGTGGATTATTCTTTTTCAAATAGGATAACACCTAAGGGAATACAATATTTTCATAAACCTATCATTTTATTGGTTGATCCCTTACCATAGTGCATGATTTGTCCTCCTTGGTTTATGAATTAGGCATTCTACTCCTTGATTATTTTTGGTTTTCACATTAACATATCTACGATCATGCAACAAACAAAACTTTGGTTTATTTTGAAATATGAATCCTACCCCTAGCAATCATATCACAGTCTCGTTGTCTTGGTATAGGAATGACACTCATACCTTCAAACATCACTTCTTCATCCTGCATAGCACAGGCATGCCTTCATTGTTTCAAGTGGAAAGTTTTGGTGCTTGGGTTTGGCATTCATTTCACAGAGTGGTTTTTCGTTCTAAGCATCCTCTAGTTTAGTATCCACTCAATTCTCCAAATCATTGCTATGGTGGATTTCTGAAGCCTTAGGTATCAGGTTTATCCTTAATATGTAGACCTCATCCTATATGTTGTGTGTTGGAAAACATACCCCACCTTTCGATACTCCTGTTGTTTCTATGTGACCATATCGATGGCGCTCGTGGTGAGGATCGAGCCCAATGGTTCAAAGGCTCTCCTCTCACATGACGATGTCATGGAAGACCTTGTGGCTTATGGCTGGGATGGGTTCATAAAACGATTTGAGGGTTTCAACCTCAAAGTGGCTCAAGCCTTCGCTCAGACTTTTGATGGCACCAGGGCTAAAATTGGGGATTTGCAGTTAGAGGTGACCAGGGGTTCGATTGCAGAGGCTACTGGATTGTACCAAGTGGGAGATCGATGGTTTAAAAACCTCAAGTTTGAAGGTGTGCCTTGGCATCTACTCATGGACTCCAATAAATCGTGTTACTGTGCAAAATGTAGACCAATTGTTCTTTTTAAACAACGATGGCATGGATTGCTCTTGATTCTTAAGAAATTTATTACCTGTGAGGGTACATACAGTCTGGTCTTCTTATATCATGTCCACTTACTGATGGTATTTCTAGGTTTCAATTTGAATATGCCATTTTATCTACTTAAGAGCCTGTAGAAAATGGCAAAGTTCTACCAGAGACAAAACCTAAACGCACAGTCAAGCCTTTTCCATCATGGCCTCAACCAAATTCTTGGGATTTTGCATTTGTCTAAAGCTAGGGATAGTTGGGAAAATTTCATATATAGAAATGGGTTTACCCTACCTGAAAATCTAGCAGACTTACCTAGGGATTTCGATGAACCTCCCAGTCTATATCGATCAAACCCCTCTATGGAAAACCTACATGTCAATATGCAAGAAAGCCCTGCGTCTATAGATCAAACCCCTATTTTTATCTAGAAGCCACCCAAAAGAAAAAAACCGAGATGTGATTTTGTTCCCAGGAAATATTTAGAAGAGGTTCCGGATGATCTAAAGTATAAAATTATTAATATTCCTAACCCTTAGCCAATTCAGGTTGATTTAAATGAACCATTTGTCAAGAAAAAGGGTAGGCATAAGAAGAAGAGTAGTCTAGATATCAATTTTTAAAATAAGAGACATGGCCGACTCATATCTAGAAAAATGAGAAATCGACGACATGATAATGAGAAATCATTCCCTTTGATTGAGATCGATGATTGTTTTCAGAGGATGATATCAATGATCTAATTGATGAGGATGATATCGATTATCGGATCCCTGGGAACGATATCGATACTGATAGAACACAGTTTGATTTTATTTCAAATATTCCTCCATTCTTAAAGAAACGGTATGGTTTTTCTGGTATACAACATGATCTGAAACAAATCATGTGGAAGGTTAAATTTCCTTCTATAGAGCAGGCTCAACCTTTGCCTAGCATAGAACCGGTTCATTGTAAAAATTGTTTCAATTGGATTGAAAGATATTATCGGGATGTCCCCTATCTATAGGCACAATTGAACCAATTAGTCACTCAAAATTAAATTCTTGAGAGGGAGAACTCTGAGGTGAGAGCTTGTGTTCAATCGAACATACACTCACATGATACATAATTATTTATCTTTCTGTTGTCATAAACTCACTCCAAAATTTGCAGCACTTCCTTGAATTTCTTCAGGAAGTATTATACTTGTTTCTGTCATAGGTTTTCACTTGACACGGGACAAGAGGAGCTCACACAAATGCGAAGAGACAATTTTTGTTTATTAATGTTGATCAACTAGAGGTTAGTCAATGTATTATTTATTTAATTTGTCTATATATGAATGGATAGTGATTGTATCTTTTAGATGTTAATTAGCTTTGTCTATTTTCTTTATATTATTACAATCATATCCATTTGTTGTTTATTAGTTTGATATTTAGAACATTAGAATAAGTTTTGTTCATACTTAATCTTGTTTAGAAACATTATCTCAAACAATTGTTTTCGCAAGCCTTTGCTTAAACCTTGTAAATTGTATATAATCATTGTACATTAACAATATTAATTGAACATTTGTAATTAATGTGTTGATTCTTAGAATTGTATCTTTAGTTAGTTCATTTCCTTTAGTTTTTTTTAGGACTCTATTTGGCTAACGGATCGATAAAACTCGCCAGGTTAGATCATACCAAACAACTTAGGTTAAATAGACAACTCTGGTCTGGATCTATTATTCCCGTTGATGGGTGTCATAAACGCATGTCAACACTACGGAAGGGAAATTTGGTCAGATCCTAACACTGGGCTCTACCTGAACTACTAACACGCATGAGCCGTAAGGATGTGTGGTACCTTGTACATATTGTACAGTCTAGTTTTTTCTTTTTCAACTTTTGTATTCAATATCACCTCTTATATTCTGAAGTTGCTATCTATATTGGATTTATTAAATTCTAGATGAATTTTATTGGCCTCATATGTAGGATCTTGGAGACATTTTTTTCTTTGACATTTTTTCATCATACCGATCCGTTCTGACAGGTATTGATGTAATTTCCCCAACCCCCAATTGGTCGGGAAACGTCACTCCATAAAAATCTGTTACTCTGATACCATTTATGTAACATCCCCAACCACCAACAGGATGGCCATGCTACCTCATAGAAATAACAATTATCATATGCATATAAACATAAACATAAACAGACAACATATTATCCTAATACACAAATTAATGTGGACATAATAGTAAAAGAATACATGCAGTAATCACAAGAAAAACCCATAAATATAAAAACTTATACATGAAATATGTTGATTAAGGTTGGTTTTCATCGATGTCGACCCTTGAAGAAAGATCGATAGCACAAAGGTTTGGGTAATGGACCCAAGTTTGTTTGATGTAAATATGACTCATTATTGTATTGTCACAGTTGATACGAAGTACAAATGGATGAACTCCAAAGTGGTCCCCTTATGGTGAAATCCCTCACGGGAAGACACTTTGTTGATTGACTTATCCTAGAAGTATGGTTAGAGAATCCATTCCTAATTGTGGAATAATGAGATGAAAGTCAGTGAATTTTTCAGTGAAACTATCCTAGATGGATAGTTCTTGTCATGCCATTTTCGATGGTATGTGGAATGTCACATAACTCCTCATGGTTAGAGAGTTATGGCCATATGAAGTTGAAGAACCCTCATGAGTCATATAGAAGCCCCCATGAGTCATATAGAAAAAGTGCGGCAGAAAAAGTGCTATAGAAAAAGTGCGACAGAAAAATCGTGGCAGAAAAAGTGCGGCAAAAAAATAACCGCAGAAAAATAGCAGAAGAAAATTTGTGGCAGAAAAATCGCGACAGAAAAAGTGCAACAGAAAAATAGCGACAGAAAAATCACGGCAACAACATGGTTGGGGTCTATTTATGAGAGATATGGCACATCTTGTTTGAGGTATGTTTTGTGAGCTAGGGTTTATCTCTTGAGATTTTATTGGATGTTTAGTATTGCTGCATATATCAGATTTGTTGAGGGATATAGTTGGTATTTTGTTGTTGTATTTGGCATATGGGCATTGGTCTTTTGGTTGTGATGTGTTGTTGACGTTGTTTGTTTAGATTGAGGCTACATAACAGTGAGGTTGTGGCACATGTTTTGATGTAAGTGTTTATGGTATTTGGTTTATGGTATTTGGTTTATGGATAGAGTGATGAATTGTTAGATAAATTTTGATGGTTATATTGGTGTATGTCTTTAGTATATGGTTGAGGTACATGTTGGGTACATGGTTGAGACAATTGGTTGATGTGTTGGCACATACATGAGGTGTATAGTTGATGATGTTAGTACATCTTGATGATTCAAGGTTGATGCATGGTTGATGCATTGTACATGTTGGTTCAGGCTATTGGTACAGGTTGTTTGGTGCAGGTTGATTGATACAGGTTGTTACAGGCTATTGTGATAGGTTGACACTGGCAATGGTTGATTCAGTGATAGTGACATGTTGTCTACATTTGGAATTTATATTTCAGGGCGGTTGGACAGGGCAAGGACAGGTGGTTGTAGCCACCTTCCAGTTGTAGCCGCAGAACTTAGGGGGTTGTAGCCTCCTTCTGGTTATAGCCAAAGAATTAGGGAGTTGGAGGTCCCCTCAGGTTGTAGCCTAAGAAACTAGGGGGTTGGAGCCTCCTTCCAATTGCAATTGGAAAATAAAGGAAGTTGGATCTTCCAATGAATGTAATTCTTCAAGGCATATAAGAAAATTCATTATGTCGTTTTCTCCCGCTTTGTGTTTCCATGTAAAAACACTGGTGTACTATGTATGTGTATGATTGCTCATTTGCTCATTTTTTATTTACTCTGCAATTATTGGATGATAATGTTATATTGATATAACACTTGCATTATATGATTAAAAAGGATTAAATTTCTCTATTACTGATTCACCCCCCCTCTCAGTAATCCAAAAATTGGTATCAAAGCGAGTTTTTTCATGTAACGACCCTTGATTATTAAGTATAATTAATTTAATAATATAATCCTAAAAGATTAGCTAAGCTGTATTTATCTCTTAAAATAACATTTCTAATTGATTATTATTAAATAGTTGTTCATGATGGTTAATGATTGATTTAATTATTAATTAATTCATTAATTAATAAAATATTAAATTAAAGGTGGATAATAAAATATATTATTAATTTAAGTTACA
>ML778820.1:1741863-1769377 GCA_009831015.1 Picea engelmannii
CCATGTTCTTGTTCTTTGTACCATAAGATACCTTAACTTCGGGACAAAGTTTCCTGAAGGGTGGGTGTATGTAACGACCCTTGATTATTAAGTATAATTAATTTAATAATATAATCCTAAAAGATTAGCTAAACTGTATTTATATCTTAAAATAACATTTCTAATTGATTATTATTAAATAGTTGTTCATGATGGTTAATGATTGATTTAATTATTAATTAATTCATTAATTAATAAAATATTAAATTAATGGTGGATAATAAAATATGTTATTAATTTAAGTTACATTCTCGAAAATGGAAACATATTAATGAATTGATAACATATTAATGAATGGATAAGATATCTAATGAATGGATAAGGTATTTAATAATGGGATAAGGTATTTAATAATGGATAAGATATTAGGTGGGGGAGTAAATGAAGGGAAGGCGGTGAAGGAGGAATAAGGGGGGGAAAGGAATTGGAGGAAGGAGGCATTCTACAGGGGGAAGTTGGCCATGAGTTTGGAGAGCTCTGAGTATTGCAGAGAGCCGAGAGGGGCTGTGAGATTGTTGTGCTCAGATTGAGGCATGAGATTTTCTAGTTGTGACATATTGATCAGGTAGGCACTGAGTTGCTAGAGGTTTTGGGCTCGGAGGGCTAGGATATCCGTAGATATCCTGGAGCTAGGTCGTTTTCCTAGTTGGCAGGGTGGACAATAGTTTTGGGCAATTTTTCTGTGTTTGCAACAGGAGTGGACTGTGTAGTAGGTAGCAGGAGAGCAACAACAATAAGGCAGCTGGCAATGGAAATTAGCATCAGATCCAGGTAACCTGTTGAATTATGCATTTATTTATTCTGCTATGAATTCATGAATCTTTGATGAATCTAAATTACTGAAGTCGCTGGTATGAATATCAATTTTATGCTGAATAGAGATTGTCTTAGTTAAGAAATAAATTGCTTATGAGAATAACGATGTTTAGATATAGAGGTTTTGGGCTTCACATTTCAGAAATCGATTTAACCACTAAAAGGAAGATTATGGAGAGAAACAACTTGTATAAAAAGGGAATACCACAGTTTGATGGACAAAATTATGCATTTTGGAGGATAAGGATGAAGACATATATATAGGAACAAGGATTTGAAATTTGGCAATCAATTGTAGATGGATACACATTACCAACATTTCTGCCAACAAATGACAAAGCAGTCAAACTCAGTCAGAATAATTCCAAAGCCACAAATTCACTTATGAATGGTGTTAGTGAAACAGTATTCACCAAAGTGGCACATTGTAAATCCTCTAAAAAGATTTGGGACAAACTTCGAAATATTTATGAAGGAGATTCAAAAGTCAAAGCAACAAAGCTTCAAACTTACAGAGGTCAGTTCGAACAACTTAGGATGATGGAAGATGAGAATATTGTAGCATACTTTTTATGAGTTGATGAAATAGTAAATGAAATCATAGGATTGGGAGAAGAAATCGAAGAATATATAATTGTTCGAAAGGTACTAAGATCTCTTCCTATGAGATTTGACCCTAAGATATCATCACTAGAAGAAAGAGCAGATATGAACTCAATAAGCATGGAAGAATTACATGGAATCTTCACAAAATATGAAATGAGAACTGAACAGGAAAATATAGATACAAAAGAAGCATCCTTCAAAGAATCTAAAAATTCAAAGAAAAAAGAGAAAGAACTTAGTAGCAAAAGTGATGTCTCAGAAGATGATGAATAAGTGGCCAACTTTGTCAAAATATTGAACAAGTGAACCAGCGACAAGTATAGAGGTAAGATTACTTTGATTTGTTTTAATTGTGATGGTATTTTTGATTTTGATAATAAATTTCCTCATAAGAAAAAGAGAAACGATGAAGGTTACTCAAATAGCAAACAAACATATAAAGGAAAAAGAACCACAAAGAAAGTTTTCAAGAAAATCTTATGCACCAAAGAAGACATCTCATCATTAGATGAAGATGAAGTGAGTTACAGTGAGACATAAAGAGTTCTATTCATGGCATTAGAAGACTCTTATAAAGAAGAATCTGAAGAAGAATATGAAGAATCTGAAGAAGCATATGAAGAGGAAAAAGTTGACTACCGAGAAGAATTGATGTGTTCCATAGAAGTTATCAGAAGAGAAAAGAAGAAAAACAAGAAACTACAAGCAAAACTAGACAAGAAAGAAGACACTCAAGAACTAGAACAAATGATCAAAAATTTAAAGGTTCAAATAGAAGAAGATAAAATAATTGAAGAAACACTCAAAGGACAACTAGAAGAAAAAATACAAGATCATTGGAAATTTGGAAGGAGATATTGTCACGTTAAGAAAGGATCTTCAAAAGAAAAATATGCAGAACAAATCAAAATTTTTGGATGACATTATCAACAATCAAATGTTAATATTATGGTAGCTGTGGGAGGTATTTACCTCCATGTGTGAGCCTGACAAGATTAGAAGACTCTGGGAAGCAAGAGAAACCCTAATGAGTTGGCTAATAACCCTAGAAGCCTTGTCGGCTCAAGAAGATAATTTATATTAGGCTATTAGCCTCCAAGAGAAGAAGATGACCAAAAATAATAATAATATACTGAACATAAACTTATCCAGAAGGAGAAGTCAGCCCCAACAAAACTGGCAGATCTACTATAAATACAAAGCGCCAGTTCTCATTTGCAGCATCTCAGAATTGAAGTTCTGCAGTTTGGTGCACACTGCAGTTGCAGTCTTGTGCGTAGGTTTGGAGGAAGAGTTGGTGCAGCTGCAGCAGCAACAAGTTCTTAGTATTGGCTTGACTATCTCTTGGCTAGGGTTTGGAACATCTGATCGGTCTTTGTTGATGCGCTATCCTTGGGGAAATATGCTCTATCCTTTGTTTGGCTATCTAGCCTAGGTTTTTCTTCTGGAGGAATTCTTAGTCAAGGTTAAGGTGCTCGGAGGGAGGCTTCAGCCTATGGTTGGGTGACGAAGGTATCATCAATGGTAAAATGAGCACACCATATTCTATATTCTAACAGGTTATGGGCCCACACCCCTTCAGTCAGCCTAAAATGCTGGAAGGAAACATAGCCACTAGATATTGAGCTCGTTGAGGAACTACCGCTAGGGTTACTAGCAGGAGCAGCTTCCAAAAACACTGTAGCTAGGGTTACTAGCAGAAGCAGTTGCAAAAACTCTAAACCTCTTGTTGAGGCACCTTAAGTGACGAGATTGACCTAATCTTCAGATAGATCAGTGTTCCCTAGCCCAGTGCATCTCTTGGTACTCTCAGAAGGCCAAGACATGAAGTTTGGATTTCTGGTCAAATCTAGGGTTTGACCAAGTCAAGCAAGCCATGGAAAACTCTATGAATTCTGAGAACAAGCTATATGGAGCCTCTAACTTCAGAGCATGGAAGAAAAGGATTGACCTCATATTTACTAAGTATAAAGTGTTGGATATTGTGAAAGGAAAGTTCGTGAAGTGAGAGTTTGAAGAAGGAGGAGAGAAGGAACTGCAGGACGTTGCAGCTATGGAGAAGTTCAAAGACATTGACATCAATGCCATGAGTATCATAGTGGATTCTATAAAAGACCACTTGATACCCTACATCTCCCATCTTGACTCATCAAAGAATATGTACGATGCCCTAACAAATCTCTTCTCAGTCAGAAACATTGGACAAGTTATGAGTCTGAAGAATGAGCTCTGTGACATGAAGATGAATGATGACGATAACATAACATCATAATTTGTAAGGATCTCCTAGTTAAGAGATCAACTACAAGCTATTGAAGAGATCACTTTAGAAAAGGAATCGGTGAACTTAGTACTCAATGGTCTTCCCAAGACATGGGATGCATTTGTCGCAAGCATGAACACAAGGAAGGAGTACCCAACATTTGAAGAAATTTGGACATGCTTTTCTCAAGAAGAATCAAGGTTCAATGCAAAAGAGAAACCTCAAAAGAAGTACGATGATCAAGCCTTCACAACAAGATTCAATAACTTCAGGAACAAAAGGAAGTTTGGTTCAAGGAGGAAGCCAAATCAAGAGAAAGACATTTCAGAAATACAATGCTTCAACTGTCAAAAGTAAGTTCACTACAGAAATCAGTGTCCTGAGCTAAAGAAAAGGAAGGAGAAACATGAAGCATCGATTGCCGAAGAAAAGGAACTGACAAAGAAGACTAAGCAGGATGGAAGAGACTTCTTCTACTAAAGGTAACAACACTCTTCTTATTTCCTGTACATATCTTGCTTGCATCGTCTTTGTACATATCTTGTATATCCATCTCTTGGAAAATAATGTGTTCCAAGAAGAACTATACTTATGAAAGAACAACCAGATAAGAATGAATATCATTAGATAATACACATGAAGGGATGAAATACAAATCATGTGGAAGCTACTGCAAGATAAGACGAATCAATCATGAAGAGACTTAGAAGTCAGACATCAAGAGGAATTGGAGAAAGACTTATGAAGACAACTTAGACGGAAGCGTGGACTTTGTTAAGACAAAGAAAGCCAATTATATATTGCAGAAGACAATAAAGATGCAGATGGAAGTATGGACTCTATCAGACTGAGGGAGTCGTTTATATGCACTCCTACATGAAGCAAGGATTAGGAGGGAACTAATCCTATGATCTATTGAAGATGATGAAATGTGTATATCCATGGTAGCAGCTATGAAAGACGGTAAATATTTAATTCAATCGTAGAAGAAGACCTCTTCAAAGAAATCCTTAAAGTATTCCTGGTTGTCCATCCAGATCCGTGATCCTATGATAAAAGGAAGAAGTGGAATCTCTAGAACATGGAATCTCCATGAATCCAAGAGATAATGAAAGAACATGAAGATTCCAAGAAAGAAAGAAAATCCAGAACAACCAGTCATTACATCAATAATCACAAGATTACCAAGCCTGATATGAAATCAATCAAGAAGAAGAACTGAAATTTGTGATGAAGAACAGTGTATGGAAGACTTATGAATAAAAGCATTGCGAGATCCAGAACCATAGGTTCTCTCAGATGGAGGGAGAAGACTATGATGATTACTTTTTCCAGTACACTAGACTTATCTCTATATAGGTCATTATATCATCCACAACATCCATGAGTTGGAGTTCTACATCAGATGAATGCAAAGAATGTTCTCAAGAGAAATTGAATAAAGAGCATATGAAGAGTAATCTCAAGACCTTGAGGTATACCAGAAAGAGACTCTTGTATGCAGATAGAAGAAGATAACTTGGTGGATAACCTCCAGTGCATAGCAGAAGCGTGGTGAAGATTTCCTATAACATCAATATGACTACTCAGAAGATTAGATTTCATGATGATAGAAGAAGTGCCACATGGATATGTTCCAGTTCTCCAACTATAATATACTCTATTGTTCAGATCTACATGAAGCCTTCACAGTATTCCAGACTAAAGAACATTTGAAATCAATCATTACATTATCCATGATGAAGTCCAGAAAGGAGAGGTAAAGATCGATTATATTCCCACTGATGAGAAAACAATTGATATTCTGACAAAACCTCTATCTAGAATCAAGTTTATATATTTCCAAGAGAAGACGGGGATAGGGAAGATTCTCCAAGCTAAGAGAAGGTATGAAAAATATTTATTTTTGTGATTTAAATAACTCTCTAGTTAAGAGGGATCATTTATCTTTGTAATTGAAAAATAGTCCAGATTGGACAGATGCTTTCCTATTCAGAAAGTGGACTGAGATTTCTGGCGGACAGTGACTTCCCGTTGTAGTTAACATGGGAGGCAGACTGATTGTTGATGTATCATAGACAATGACTTTCCACTGTGGTTAATATGGGGAGTGTTCTAGGACAGTCATTCTTCTTGGCAGTCACTCTGAGTAGTGGTCAAGTAGAATGGTCCACCTCGTCGGGCAGTCATTCTTTCGAAGTTCACAGTTGTGAGTAGCTTTGAAGAATGGTTCGTTTTGGAGGTTGATGCAGGATAGACATTCCTCGAGGGTTATACATTCTCTCTAGGTTACACTTTTTTTAGTGTCAGAGGAATGGCCTAGGGTGGGGAATGGTCCGGATAGTTATTCCTCGAGGGCAGACACATTCTCTCCAAGTTACACTTTGTTTAGTGTCGGAGGAATGGCCCAGGGTGGGGAATAGTCTAGGCTCAACAATCAGGGATAGTCATTCCTTAGGGAAGACTCATTCTCTCCAGGTTACACTTTGTCTAGTGTTGGAGGAATGGCCTAGGGTAAGGAATGGTCCAAACATTTCTTAGGGTTTATACATTCTGTCCAGGGTGCACTTTAATTAGTGTAGGAAGAATGGCCCAGGGTGAGAAATGGTCCAGGCTCAGAAATTAGAAATAATCTTTTCCTCCTTGTTTGTGAAGAATAGGGTAGATAGCCCATTGCTGATGAGGGAAGATATTCTTTTAGATCTCACAAACATGAGTGAAAGATTTGCCCAGAGAATTCAATTTATCTTTAACAGTATTTTCTATGCAGGATGGCATCAGATGATTGTTATGGAGACTACCTATCTCTAGACAGTAGAGATATACTACTGTGATGGATATGTTCCACTATTCATGAGGCAGATATTCTTTCAGAGCTCACAGATGTGAGTGAAAGACTAGCCCAGATAATTCAATCTATATCATAACATTGTTTCTATGTAGGATTCTATCAAATGTTTGTTATGAAAACTATATGATAGTAGATGAGGACTATTGTGGTGAATATGTTTCACTATTCGCAACCATACGTTGATGATCAAGTACTTGTGTGTTACTTGATGTGGTAGTGAACCACTGGATTGTAGTTATGTACTAATATGAATAAACACAATTGTGTTCTATCCTTGTTCTAATTTCCTTGAAGACTATCAGCATTTTATTGGAGATAATGATCATTCAGATGGATGATGAACAGAGGTTTTCTAGACAAAAAATAGTTCAAAAATTTTACTCCTCTTGCATCACTCTATGGTGAGAGTGACTTGTCCAGCATCATATCTAATTACTCAGATGAAGTATGGTTTCGAGAATTGATGCAGCTGATGGTGATGGTGATGCTCATGATCTAGTCATGAAATAGTCTAGATGATTATATTGATGCTACCAGGTAAATGGTATATTTTGTGCTCAAGTCCATTACCTGTAAATACCTCTCTATCTAGGAGGGAGTGTTAATATTATGGTAGCTGCGGGAGGTATTTACCTCCACGTGTGAACCTGACGAGAATAGAAGACTCTGGGAAGCAAGAGAAACCCTAATGAGTTGGCTAATAACCCTAGGAAAGCAAACAAAGACTAAATTCAAATCAAAGGGATATTGAATGACAATACCACTGGAAATTGTGCATACTAATCTAGTTGGACCAAGTACAACAAAGGGTTTAAAAGGTGATAAATACTTTATGTTATTAGTTGATGATTATATAAGAATGACTACAGTTTTCTTTTTCAAGAATAAGTCAGAAGCTTTTGAAAACTTCAAGATCTACAAGAAAATGGTTGAAAATGAAATGGATTCAAAATTCAAATTCTTGATATATGATAATGGAGGAGAGTTCACTTCAAAGGAATTTATGGACTACTAAAATAGTTATGGAATAAAAAAACAATTCTTAGTTGTTAGGACACCTCAACAGAATGGAGTTGTTGAAAGAAAGAACAGGACAATACAGGAAATGGCTCAAACAATGTTAATGGATTTCAAATTGACAGATATTTTTTGGACACAGGCAGTGCATACAATAGTTCACAATCAAAACAGAGTAATTCTCAGAAACAACATTGACAAAACTCCCTATGAGCTATGGAAAGGAAGACCATCAAATGTGAATCACTTCAGAGTTTTTGGGAGCAAATGCTACATCAAAAGAGAAGATTTCATAATGGGAAAGTTTGACTCTTGTGTGGACAAAGGAGTAATTGTTGGTTACTCAAGTAAAAGGAAAGCATACAAGTATTACAACCTGAGATTGAACAAAGTTATGGAAAGCATCAACGTAACAATTGATGAGACAGGTAGACAAGAATTAAAGGAAGAAGAAAATGAATCGATGGAACAACTTTACGAAGAAGAAGCAAAAGATGAAAAGGAATTAGAAGGGGAAGATGAAGAAGATCTGAAAGAAGAAAAAAATCAAGTTCAGGAAGTGCCTCCAAAGACACCTAGCAGATGAGTACTTGGAAGTATAGTGAAATGTAAAAGAAGGAAAACTGACGTAACTAGAGACTATCCTATCACTATCACCTCGATAGGACATCTCTTTCTATTTAGGGTGGTAGGCCCAAGGGAGACATCCCCGGTAACCTAGAATTTTTAGAAGGAAAAGGGTAAAGTCTAAGATATAGGTTTCTCTCTCACAAGTCACCACCGATCAGAAATTCCGACAACGACGCCAAAATGTTATCGCACAGTTTGTACTTGGAAGTAAAGTTAAAGGTAAAAAAAGGAAAACTGACGTAACTAGAGACTATCCTCTCACTATCACCTCAATAAGATATCTCTTTCTATTTAGGGTGGTAGACCCAAGGGAGATGTCCTTAGTGACCTGGGGTTTTGAGAAGGAAAAGGGTAAAGGATAAGATATATGTTTCCCTCGCACAAGTCACCGCCGATCAGAAAGTCCGGCTAAATGGCCAATAAAGATAATAATAACTAGAAATGTACCTGTGCAGAACAAAGAAACAAGAAACTATATATTTTCAAGATCACTTGTTGGTTAGTAATTCATATAATTGGAGACTTTCTGAAATAAATAAATTGACCGATAATATTGATGAAGCAAATCAATGATGTATAGCAGCAATGATCATAATATGTTACCTTCACAATAAATGCTTTTAGGAGGCTTCAAAATGAACAAGAACGATTTATCATCAATATTATAATACCAACATTCATTAGAAGCAAAGACTACTATGCATTATCCAATCTTTAAATTGCTTAAAGAAGATAAATGCTGCAAAGTATAACTATAAGTCAAATAGATAATGACAAGAATGGAGTTAGTAGGTTAGGGTTAGAAGTTATTAGTAGTTGCTCAAAGATTTTGGAGGTTGTGATCAAAACACTCAAGTAAAAGGTCTTAGACTAGTGCATTCATAGGGAAAATGGAGTCAAAGATAATGGAAAGAGTTGAAGGAACAATATGATAATAGTAGGGCTAAAGACAAGATAATTTAATGGTGAAGTGTTGGTAAGCCAAGGCTTCAACCATCAAACCCTAGGGGAAAACAACTTACTAAGGGGTAGGCAACCCTAGGCCTTAGCACGCTTTCCTCCTTCTTTAGGTCAATAACAAGGTAAAATTGGCTTGGATGGAGAACAAGAGATAGGGTGTTGCAATGGCAAGGCCCTAGCAATGTCTCCAACACAAAAAAAGGATCCTTTTCATAACCTTGTAGGGAATTAAAATAAGGACACCAACATGTGCTTATTTCCTAGGGTTTATTCCAGCAATTTTATTAACAAAATGAAAGTAAAATACTATAACCATTCAAGTAATGGAAGGATTTCAGAAATTCACTTACATTTACCATGCATTCATCAAGCCAAAACCTAGTTATAAACCTTCCACCAAGAAAAATGCGAAAAATAACCAAATAGATCCTGCCTCAACAAGTGCACACTATAATTTTATCCAATAACACTAAGAAGGGCACACATTTCAAACCTCACACAAGTGTGAGTGAAATATGATGAAGAAAAGTGAGTTTTAGCTCTCTTACTTATACCATACCAATGACCTTAATTAAATTTTAGGTCACAAAAGGCTGACAAGGAAAAAAATACATAATAATATTCTTTTACATTAAATGTCATGATGAAACCCTAAATCAAGCATAAATGAAGAATTCATGACCTTTTAGGGTGACATTGTCCTCCTTGAGAAAAACCTTAGGCCTCCTTGGGCCATCAGAAGCTCCCACACTTGCCACAACTACCTCCGAAAACCTCCACAGGAACTGGATGACATCATGAGTTTCCCAGTTGACGTGATGGGCCTTCCAAGGTCAACGTCCTATTGGAAAGGGCACAACCCCCTGGGTACAGGCCTGCTAAGTTGCCTCTGGTGGAACATTCTTCTCTTCTCTGGTGCAAACCCTCTTATCTGTCTCTACCCTCTATTGGGGTCTCAACATCCATCTGGTGGGATTTCAACCCCATGGAGGTAAGAAATAATCATCTCCCCATGTGTACCTATCCATCTGGGTACCTTCCATCAGGCATGGTCCTGAAACATCAACAAATATGCCCTCCATGGGATCATAAGTCACATGGATCATAGCAATGTCAATCACATCTAATCATCGATTTTATTAAACATGTGCATAAAACCGCTTTCACCCGGACAAGTTCTCAAATACACTATACTAATCTACAAGCCAAGTTTAGAGGAATTGATAGGGATCCCTATTGGGCCAATTCTCACTAGATGTGGGATGTTTTCGGGAGAAATCAAATCCAAGCCATGTGAATGGATGAGGTGGATAAGGGATGTATGGGAAAGGGGTGCAGTGATAGAAGGGAAATGCATGGCTTACCTATGGGTGCCTTTGTAGAGGGTGATTTGCACATTTCATGGATGCAAATGTTTCCAATCCCATTCATGCCTTCTGTATTTTTTTTTTATTGCTTTTTCTTTCAAGAAGCTAATCAGGGGACACTACCCTGGCATGGTGACCAGTGGTGGAAATGTTACCCAAAATCACTTTCATGAAAATGAGAAGGTTGGCTCGTGATGAGACCCCCTTTCTCTTGGATATGCCACCAAGAGCCACTACCCTGACATGGTAACTGGTTGCTAGTAGTTTTATACCACTAGATTCCCATGGACCTAATAGGCTGGATCATGATGAGACCCCCTATCCTCTGACTAGGTCTTGTTTTATTATTTTTTTTGGGTCCCTTTGTTTCTTGATGAGAATCTGTTTACTGCTTTCTTAGGGACACCTAGGCAAAGCATCTCAAGGTTTTATTTTTAGGATTTCATCTTTTTCCATCTACTTTTATCCTCTGGGCCTTTATCCCCTTCTTCCCACAAGGCAAGGTACAAACCTTAAATATTTGGTCAAACCAATGCCCAGACCAGTGTAATGGGATGGATGAGTGGGCGAAATATGGAAAATGGTAAGTATGGTGAGAGAGGACAATGTATTTTCATGAATATCCCAGTGGAAACTCAAAACCTATGGGCACAAGCTTACTAGGGAATCCTGTCATTCCCCCAAGATAAGGTCAATTGGATAGGTATAATACCCAAGAACCCATTAGAAATGAATGGAAATGAATGCACATATTCAAAGGTTTTGAGGATCAGAGTGACACATACCATGATGCTCAGACTCATTACCTCATGGAGAAAGATCCATTTCTGCTACAGGACTAGGCCAAGGTGATGGATGTTGTTGCTACTAAAAAAGTGGAGGCACAAAAGAAAAGAAAATATGGGCCCTCCAAGGTCATTCTCAAGTTGATTTGGCTCTCGGTACTCCATGTCTAGGACCTGTGGGCCTTGAGACATAATCTCCTTAGTTATCCCTAAAGTAGGGGATAACATCTGGCTCCAAATCGGGGACATGTGCTCACCATAGAGCGCATGAGAACCTCGGTATCTATGGAATAAAATGTAACCTGCTTGATCTCAACACAAAACTATTAGCAATCATTTGGGGTGTAGATATCACCCCAGCTCATATATAGATAAAATAAAATGAGCATATATAAAAATGTGAAAGAAAACTATTCTAGCATGGAATGAAAATGGTATGTACAATGAATGCAAATTCCTACCTACCTACCTGCACTTACCTTTGAATTCAGTTTCCCCACCTTGGTGGGGCTTGAGGAGGTTCCCGCTGACTGGTAATGGACGCCTTCTTCCTTCCAATTTGGATAAATAGTAAGAATCATCAACTAATTTTCTTTCAACTTTGAAAGACCCAAGCCAAAATTGAGCACTTCCCTTAACATTAGTTGGCTCTCCTTTCTTGACATCCCATAATCGATACTATGTCCCCCTCCTTGTAGTCCCTGAATTTGAATTTATTTTTTACCTGAACAACCCTCGTATATTGTGTAGTGGGGGGAGGGTGGGATTCTTCTATGAAGACTTCATGCTGGTATGGCTGAATCAATACAACACTTTCTCCCTTCTTTAGTAATCTCACAGCCCTGACTTATTTTCCTTTATACTTATCTAGGAGTTGTTGGAACTCTTCTCTCTTGGGCCATTGTATTTGATCAAAGTCTTCCTTTGTTGCAAAGGGAATATCATCGGGACAAAATTCAAGAAGACTTTCCATAATTTTCTCATGTGATTTGTCATCTTTGATGGGGTCACTGGTCCTGGTCATTTGCACTTTCAAGAGACAACCTATTGTTCCATTGTTCAAAGGTATATTCACATAAGTGAGGTCCATCTCAATAGTACTCCTGAGTATTGAGGTAAATTTCCTAGATAACAACATCCCCCACACATCTGGGATGTCTACTACTACTATGTCAATGTGGATCACTCTCTTAGGGTATTATTTAAGGCAAACTTCCACATTTTCAATCACCCCATGTGTGGGTATGGATCTAGACTCAAAGACACACACATTTTTGTAAGGTAGTGTGAATTTTAGGCTCAATTTTTGCATCACCTTGAGAGACATCATGTTGGTGCCAACCGTTGAATCTAGCATGCAATTGTTGAGGCTTTTATTATTCATTAGCATGGTCATAAGAAAGGGTGGGTGTTCATCATACTGGACCATAAAGTTATCAGCTTGTAACATGATAGGGCGTCCATAGGTCCATCCGATCCTTTGAAGAAATTATCAAATCGTTATTTAACAGATGGTACCTTAATGACTTCTCTTAGAGGGATGGTCACATGCATCTTGGATTGTGCCCCTTTGAATTCAAAGTTTAAGTCCACCCTTTAGGTTTTGGAGGTTTTAGGAAGGATAATGTCCAAAGGTGGAGGATTTTTTTGAGTTATTGTAGGATTGGTAGGGATAGTTTGGTTTAGCTTCTTCCATCTATACACCTAAAATTCTTGTTTCCTCAACTTATCCTTTGATTCCTAGTCAAAGTTGTTTATTACTTCCATTCTAGCCTTCTTGGCTGCCTATTTTATGCCCTCTCGGTGTTCCTCGAGAGTGATATTTAGGCAAATCTGGGGGCATTCCATAGCATGGCCCACATTGTTTACTTGGTCATGGCCTCCATTATTGTAGGGACATTCATGTTCCTAGTGTGTTTCACTACACTGCAAACACCAAGGATTTTCATCCACGACATTTGTAGGAGAAAAAGTATTAGGAACCTCTTGATCATTCTTTGGTCTATAAACATGGTTCCCTTTTTGGAATTGGCCTTTGTATGGGACCCTTGGTGCTTGGTTCTGGGCTCTTTCCTGGTTGACAATCCTATACATCATTGGTTCTTGATTTTTCATCATGCCATCCATGGTCATTTGAAACCTTTCCAAGCTAGCACAAATATATGAGGAAGGCTCAACATTGTGGACTATCTTGGGTTTAGTGTCCATTTTGACCCTTGGGTTTGAGAAAGGCTCAATTTTGGATGAGTGGAGGTTGTCCTCAATATTCTTCGCTAACTCTTTGGCTTCATGGATTGTTTGAAGGTTCTTATCCCTGAGGACATAACCTATTTGACCAGTAAAGTCTTTGGTGTAAATGTAAACACGGAAGTCATTCGCTGGATGATGACTCATAAGGATCTTCTGCAACAGGGTTTCAAACCTAGTGTGAAACTCTCTAATGGTTTCCAAAGGGTGTTTAGCATGGTCAATAGGATGTTAGGGTCTTCTTTGATACTCCATGTTTTGAGAAAGGCCTCTTCCAATTTATCCATGGTCTTAATACTACCATCAGGGAGACTATGGTACCAACGTCTTGAAGCATCAAGGAGGGTGGAAAAGAACAATTTCATGACTAGATCTTCAACATCATCATTAATGGGGTGAAGCTAGAAGAACGCCCAAAAGTTGCTCATATTTTCTTCAGCACTGATTGCATCAGTACCAGTGAACTTAGGCAGCCACTTCTCATACTTGTGTGGCATCTGCCTAGGGTAGCCTAGTATAGCTGACATGTCTAGCGGTTTGAAAAGATTGGATGACCATTGTCTCCAGTTATTTTCTTGGTTTGTATTGTTGGTCTAAGTTCCTACGCTAGACATTTTTTTAAAGGAAGACGTACTCCAAAGAGTGATTTTACTACAAGAGAGTTTCAGGGAGGCTTTTGTTTGAAGGATTGAGGTGGGTTATTGTACCTCCTTGTGGATTGTGGAGTCGTAATTTTCTTGAAATTACAAAAGAAATAAGGGAAACACCCTTAGTGGATTCGCCAAGTCATCTTTGCAAGATAAGGATTCTTGAGGAAAGTCTTACCGAAAAATTGTCGTTCTTGAGGATAATTGACTCAGTGTTCCCTAGAAACGACGCCAAAATGTTATGACACAGTTTGTACTTGGAAGTAAAGTGAAAGGTAAAAGAAGGAAAATTGACATAACTGGAGACTATCATATCACTATCACCTCAATAGGATATCTCTTTCTATTTAGGGTGGTAGGCCCAAGGGATACGTCCCCGGTGACCTAGGGTTTTGAGAAGGCAAAGGGTAAAGGCTAAGATATAGGTTTCCCGCTCATAAGTCACCACCAATTAGAAATTCCGGCAATGGTGCCAAAATGTTATCAAACAGTTTGTATTTGGAAGTAAAGTGGAAGGTAAAAGAAGGCAAACTGATGTAACTCGAGACTATCCTATCAATGTTAGCTCAATAGGATATCTCTTTATATTTAGGGTGGTAGGACCAAGGGAGACATCCCCGGTGACCTGGGGTTTTGAGAAGGAAAAGGGTAAAGGATAAGATATAGGTTTCCATCTCACAAGTCACCACTGATCAGAAAGTCCAGCTAAAAAAGCAATAAAGATAATAATAACCAGAAATGTACCTGCCCGGAACAAAGCAACAAGAAACTATATATTTTCAAGATCACTTGCTGGTTAGTAATTCATATAATTGGAGACTTTCTAAAATAAAGAAATTGACTGATAATATTGATGAAGCAAATCAATGATGTATAGCAGCAATGATCACAATATGTTACTTCACAATAAATGATTTTAAGAGGCTTCAAAATGAACAAGAATGATTTATCATCAATGTTACAATACCAACATTCATTAGAAGCTAAGACTACTATGCATTATCCAATCTTTAAATTGCTTAAAGAAGCTAAATGCTGCAAAGTATAACTATAATTCAAATGGATAATGGCAGCAATGGAGTTAGTAAATTAGGGTTAGAAGTTATTAGTAGTTGTTCAAAGATTTTGGAGGTTGTGATCAAAACACTCAAGTAAAAGGTCTTAGACTAGTGCATTCATAGGGAAAATGGAGTCAAAAATAATGGCAAGAATTGAAGGAACAATATGATAATAGTAGGGCTAAAGACAAGAGAATTTAATGGTGAAGTGTTGGTAAGCCAAGGCTTCAACCATCAAACCCTAGGGGAAAACAACTTACTAAGGTGTAGGCAACCCTAGGCCTTAGCATGTATTCCTCCTTATTTAGCTCAATGACAAGGTAAAATTGGCTTGGATGGAGAAAAAGAGATAAGGTGTTGCAATGGAAAGGCCCTAGCAATGTCTCCAACACAAAAAAGGCTCCTTGGCATAACCTAGTAAGGAATTAAAACAAAGACACCAGCATGTGCTTATTTCCTAGGGTTTATTCCATCAATTTCATTAACAAAATGCAAGTAAAATAATATAACCATTCAAGTAATGGAAGGATTGCATAAGTTCTCTTACATTTACCATGCATTCATCAAGACAAACCCTAGTTATAAACCTTCCACCAAGAAAAATGCCAAAAATCACCAAAAAGAGCCTCCCTTAACAAGTGTGCACTAGAATTTTAGCCAATAACCCTAAGAAGGGTGCAAATTTCATACCTCACACAAGTGTGAGTGAAAGATGATGAATAAAAGAGAGTTTTAGGTCTCTTACTTATACCATACCAATGACCTTAATTAAATCTTAGGTCACAAAAGGCCAACAAGGCCAAAAAATCATAACAATATTGTTTTACATAAAATGTCATGATAAAACCCTAAATCAAGCATAAATGAAGATGTCATGCCCTTTTAGGGTGACATTATCCCCTTTTAGGGAAATGTTGGAATCTTAGAGAAAAATGTTAGGCCTCCTTGGGCCTCTAAAAGCTGCCACACGTGCCATAACTACCGCAACTATGTTGGACACGCCTACCACACTTAGAGGGGGGGGTGAATGAGTGTGGGGATATTTTTCCCAAAACTTCCCTCTTACACATAAACTACTTAGTTAACATTCAAAATTTTATCATTACTCATTGCTGTCATTTATAATCAGTTAGATGTGAATACATATGAACAACATATATCAGCAACATATCATTGTTGTTGGGAAAAATACCCTACGGACTAGGAAACTAGGGTCAGACTTGCATGCAGATTTTGACCGAAAAGAGATTACTTTTTTACCTACCACCCAAGACTTAAAACCCTCTTTCACAGTAAATGCATGGAAAAGAACCACTAACCTTATTACCAGTGTTCGATGTATATCCTTCGTTGCTCTTTGATTACTTGCTTGCGCTGCTCCTTCCACAGATGACTTGCACTCAAGACAAACAACAACTATGCATGCATGCTACTTCTCTACTCAAGGGTTAGAAATCAAGCATAAATTAGCCAAACCATAGACAATTCATGCATTGGGATGGGAAAAGTATTCTTTTTATTACTGAAAATGAATCAACTTACAATCAAAGCTGAGACTAGCCACTGCTCCTTGAACCTGATCTTGGGCTCCTCTTCTTCTATCCTTCAACTGCTTTGCGTTAAATATCCTTTGGCATGAGGAAAGGCTAAAGGGTTGGGAAAATGGATTATGTAAATGGGCATAGTTTCTTCACTATATTTTTTCCTCCTCCAAATGGTACCCCTGCCCCTTCTTTTATAGGCTAGAAGGAGCTAGGGTTTTGGATGAACCCTTGGCCATGCATGGCCGGGAGTTTCAGTTAACTGACCCATATATTTTTGTTCCATCGACAAATTTCCTTTTTTCATGATTTGTTAGGTACACACGGGCTGTAGTGATCCAGCCAGCGTGCACACACATGCAGTAATGGGTTAGGGCGCGTGGGCCTTGACACAAGAGGATTTCCAAAGAGTTGTTCATCAGATGTTTTGGCAATGAAGGGATATAAGTTGGCCTGATCCCAGGTAAGCATGTGTGGTGCAATTTAGGGTTATAACAGATGCCCCCTAATGTGTGAAGTCACAAGAGAATCTGATGGCCGAAATACATTACCAATCTTTACTGACGTGCTAAACGAGTGAGCCCAAGGATCAGGAACTAGGAGGTTCTGTCTACAAAATAAAAAATGTCTCACCGAAGTGGGCATACCATGCTCGGAATAAAATAGAACCATGGATACCAATCAAATACACTGTAGATCCATGTCAAATAACTATAAAGAGTAGCCGTGAATAATACACAGCGGAGCTACATCTCGAAATAAAAAAGATATACCTATAGAGTACCCATCTTCCAGAAGCTGATTCGACCTGATGGATATACTTCAGAGCTCGAGAAACAACTTCAAAATCTTCTAAAAGTTAGGTAGGAGTGTAATATGAGTGTACGACTGCATTACCCAGAGGTCTTCGATGGCTCGTCGGTTATGGACTTGATAATCTTGATGATCGGACTGAAGGCTTCAGTGATTTCGAACAAGGACTTGATTAGATGTTTAGGATGGTCGGGTATGTGGACAAGAGACATATTGCAAAGGGGTCGACTCAGGCTTAGTGACAAACTTCCCTTGGACAATAGCATGACAAGTGATAAGACTCAGGTAGCATATATGTTAATCATATGTCTACGAAGCAGGAGGCAACACAAACTCTCCATATGTTTGGAAGAGTAACGAAATGGTGGAGGACACAACTCTTTATTGCGAGAAAATCTTCCTAAGGTCATACTACATCCCATAGTATGATGATCAAACGGACAGATGTGCTTTATCCAAGGGCGACTCATTATGATGCCAATAAAGAAAATACTTTTCCCATCCTCTTTTTGGGGTATATTTGATTTTTTTGTTCTTTTTGATATTTTTTTGAAAAAGAATAAAGGAATATTACGTTATAGTGGAGGAACGAGTACTGCAAACATACAAGATCAAGGCACAAGGACAAGACTGATGTCCTGGGAAAATGATACTCGAGAAAAATCCTCCAGCGGCCAAAGGTGTTAAGACACAGAAACAAACTGTCACAAGGCTGGTAGATAAGGTATGCAAATGCGGTTGATAGAACACACAATGGTAACGTCCTTCGATGTAATTTTAACGAGCCCATAGAAGGTAAGCTCGGTGGTTTTTCATATTTAGAGAGTCTGAAAAAGCATAAAAGGAGACTCCGCAGGGGTACCTTTTTTGATAATAGTCTAGTCGGTTCGAAAAAGGGATAAACTAGCACCGATTAGACATCAATTCAAAACCATTTTAACGAGTGTGACAAGGACAATATCACTCGTCTATTTTTTCACTTTTAAGGAGTCTGAAAAAAGATTAACTATGGACTCCGTCAGGAGTATTCTTCTGGACCAATTTAACGAGTGTGAAAGAATAAGGTCACTTGGCGATCTTTTCAATTTTAGGGAGTCTGAAAAGAGCTTAACTATGGACTCCATGGGGGTTTCTTTTTCATAAGTTTAGTCCCTCAGGCCCGAAAAAGGGATAAAATTATACCTGAGAGTACTCTTCTAAAGAACAGAAATTCGATAGAGTATACCTTTGTTCGTATAGTTGACCATCCGGACCGAAAAAGGGGTAAACTACCACCGGACAGACATGACTTCAAATTTCAGTTTAACGAGCGCGAAAGGCCACAAGATCACTCAGAAATCTTTTCATGTTTAAAGGGTCTAAAAAGGGATTAAAAGAAGACCCGTTTAAGGAACATTCTTTTGGACCAATTTAACGAGTGTGAAGAAACAAGGTCACTCAGCAATCTTTTCATCTTTAAGGAGTCTGAAAAGGGTTTAAAGAAGACTCCACAATGGTTACTTTTCTCAGTTAATCCGAACGAGATCGAAAAGCATAAATGCAGTCTCGCCGGATGTTGCTTTCAGATCTCAAAGCGAGCTTGAAAAAACAACAAAGTTAGATCATGATCAACACTTTGTGGGTCAATTCCTGGCATCTCCTCAGAGGAGCTGTATGCTCTGAGGAAAGCATTGTCTATGATGCCAGGGGTTCTGGAGATATTGATAGGTATTGGTTCAACAATGGTTGCCATATTTCCCTCAACATAGATCTTGTGTGTAGTTAAGGGATTAGTATGACAAGACTTATTTCCAATCATAGTCACGGTGAATTCTCCTTCTTTGATTCGGCTTAACTTTGGGAGGAAATATGATCTGTGATGAATATCTTCCCAAGGTTTATCTGGACTAGTCATTGCTTCGATTACTGCTTCGTCATAAGGCAAGACTAAGTCTAACAAATCGATGTTAGCGAGAGAACCCTGAGCCCAAATAGGCTCTAAAAATGGATCTAACTCTTTTGTAGGAGTCAGATCAGGGTTAGCTAAAGATTGTTGGACTAAAGAGTACGCTACCTCAGCGACAGACAAGGGCATGACCATGCCTAAGTTCCCTATCTCATCCATCGTGGATGATGGGGAAGGAAGAATCCAAGGATCCTCAAAGTAAGTCGTGTGGAATGATGAAACTTGAAAAATCTCAACCTTATGGTGATTAGATATAAATTTGACATCGTCATGAGGAGGTGGGTAATCGAAGGTACCCATCAAGGATGGGCACAAACCAACTCCTACGTTAACGACCCCTGGTTGAGGATTATCAATCATAGGGACCGTGGATGCCCCCAAAGCTGGGTCAGGTATGGAGAAAGACAATTGATCGATGGTCACTATCCGACCTTCGTGTGGAAACAACAAGACTCAGAAAACTGTAGAAACCACAGCTTGCATAGCATAAGTCCAACTCCGTCCTAACAAGAGGTTATAGTTGAGGGGAGCATCGACTACCTCTACTTCGACACATATGGTCTTCCCTCCTAATGGCACAGGGAAAGAAGGAGCGATGCCATGTGGTTGGAAAGAATGACTGTTGAAAGCAGTGGGGAGAGTAGGTGAAGGAGACAAAGCGGGCTGGACAATGGCCTTTCAACATGCTAACAACATAATGCATGTCAAGGCACCCTCGTCGACCACTGTGCGGAAGATATTCCATGTAAAAGTTTTCGTGGGATGAGCCACTACTATCTAAAATGCTACGTGGTAAGGCAGACGAGGTTTTAAGTCGGTTGTATCTAACATGATGGTACCCGGATTACAAGTCTCAGTAGAGCACAAAGCGGTTAACAAGGCTTTCCTCTGAGCAGGGCAGCTTTGGAGGACCTCCAAAGCAGACATCGCACAAGGGGTTTGTGATAAATCCTCCACCATAGAGTAATTATGGGCGGCCCTTACATTTGGGTTGTGAGAAGCTTTCTTAAATGCACCCTTTGGAATGCGTGTCATTGTTTCACCCAACGTCTTCTCGATCTATAGAGGAAGATATGGGAGATCAGTTTCTATACCCTTCTCAGAAGTGCTTGGTTTACTATAGTCGTGCGCTCTAGTTGTTATGAAAGCATCACCCCTAACCATATATACGTTCGCGGATGAGGGATTGTTTGGAGGAGGGAAGGTTTCTTGGCTATCCCCTTCTTTGCTTGTAGATTCTTGAGTTAAATTTTTCCCATGTTGAAAGGGATTAGTCAACACTGCTTGTTGTTGCTGTGTGACAAACTTCTGGGCCTCTATAAGTCGAGGACAAAGATGGGTTGGGTGGTCTTCTGTATACAAGTTGCATAGATAACTCGCCTTTTGTTTTTCTGTGGTGTCCCCGCCAGCATTATCAGTGGGTTTTTTTATCCCCCTTACCCCTTTTTCATTGTTTTTTCTTCCCTTCAAGCTGCTAGGTGGCCTTTGGGTTAGTCGACTATACAGAGTGTATGTCCGACATTTGGGTAGGGGGAGCAGCCAAAGCAGTAGTTTGGCTAGCCACTGTGTGTTGTATGGATAACTGTTGCAATTGTTTTTTCAATTGCTCAGCGGGCTTGGTTTGTGCTAAACCAATAATACCATCGGCATGTGGTCCAGCTCTCTGTCTAGTTTTATCTAGGATCGAACGTGGCGCATCTGGCAAGATGTTGTATAATAAACCAGACTGAGAATAGATGAGCTGAAACTGTTGATCCCTCATGATGGCATCTTCTTCGAAGAAAACTCCGGAAGTCACGGCATCTTTGGATAACTGAGGGACCAAAGACTTAAGGAACCACTCAAGAAGGAATGCTGGTGGGACTGGTACTTTGATTAGACTCTTCCGGCGTCTCCACTCTCGGATATGATCAGAGATATGGTCCGCTATTGTCTATTCGAAATTGGCGAGAAGCTCTGTGCTAGCATCGTATCTCACAGGTAACTAGAAATGGTTAAGGAAGGTCATCGCCAGTTCGCCAAAAGAAGAGTATCTTGAGTGATCGAGCTCGATGTACCATTTCGCGACACTCCCAATAAGAGTGTGTTGAAACAATTGCAACTGTACGGAGTCATATTTAAATGAGTTAGATGAACACCAAAGATGGAAGGTAGTCACATGATCACCTGGATCTTCATTAGGCTTGGCCTCAAAATTTGGAATGTCCGAAGGCAACTTCGTTGGCATAGGAGGCCAACGTGGATCATGACAAATAGGATCATTTAACAACCTTGTCAAATATGGCAAGTGTAAAGTCGCCAGGAATGGTAGTTTGGGTTGCTGCTGATAACTTGGGAAAAAGGGTCCTGGAGTTTGACTGGCACCAGGTTGCCAAGAAAAGTTTGGCTGTTGGCCCAGATTCTAGTAGAAACCATGGCCCTGACTAGCGTAAGGATTTTGCATCTGTGGAGATATCATCGACTGATTTCCTATAAAGGACATAGGATGTTGGGCATGCATTGTGTTCGAAGGACTTTGGGAAGGATTACCCCATGTCGGTCCTGATGGGAGAGGCACAGTGGTCTGTCCAGGGTTCCATTGACTATGGAAAGAATTACCCCATAACAACATTCCAAAGGAGGGAATGGATCCTTGTCCTGAGTTCCAAGGTCCTGCTATATGTGCCCCCTGCGCAGGAATAGTACCCTACGCAGGAGTAGATTGTCCAAAAATGGGATTGCCCCTAGACGGGAAAGAGGTTGATGAGAAAGTGTTGTTACCAAACATCTCATTCCAAACAAACGGTGTCGAACCTTCCGACATACTATGCGCAGGTGTTCCTTGACTCCCTGCTCCAAATAAACTAGTGTGTGTAGGCTACTTGGCGGACTGCTGATGCGGACCACCAAGCGAAGGGGACGAAGGAGGGATATGACCTTCGACGTAAGGAAAAGCATTAAAAGGGACAGGAGTGCCCCCAAGTTGACCTTGTAGAGGAGCGTTAGAGCTCCCTGCCCCCAAACCCAAAGTCTATAAAGTGGAGTAGGTTAGTGCAGGACTTGTACCCGAACTAGGCATACCATATGAGAACGGAGGGCCTGTCGCAGTAGGTGTGAAGGGGATTGTGGCCGCCGCCATAGACGGGTTCGGTCCACTGTGCGACGTAGTTGCGGCTGAGACCATGGTGGCTCGGACTGACAATGGTAAGTTAGGAGATGATTCTCCTGTGGTAGCAACTATGGTGGGAATGGAAGAATTCCCAGAAGAAGTAACACCGTTTGTTTCCATCGCTGTGTGAGGCACTGACTAGCGTTCGTGAAATTGGATTGGTGCAATAAACGCTGCCAAGATATCAGTGGTTGGGGTTTCAACCGAGCCAAGAGTGGTGGTTGATTCCTCTGGGATTTGTTCGAGCACAAAGGTTTGTAACCCGGTCGCTTCAAAAGACCCTTGTTGGTCTAGCTTCCGCCTTAATGGTGGCGGGGGTGGCTCCAGTGTAACCGGCGGCAGGCCCAGAAGCCTTCGTGACCGATGGAGCTCGGGATCCTCCACTATGTGAGAAGATCCAAGACATGCTAATGTATTCTACATGTTCAAAAGTAACACACACTAACAAGAAGCCAATAAAAGATAAGACAAGCAATCACTAAACTATTTGGAAGAACAATTACAACAACCAACACTAGAGCAACTTACTGGTGCAAGTGCAACTCGAATACGGAAGCACCCTCTAGGTATACTCTGCAAAGCGTGGCCTGATGTCTATCCTAGGTACTGTAGTATACCCCTGCATTCACCCGTGTATGTCCCTAAAAAGATTGGCAACTAGGTTGCCAGCACGTGAACAGTCACCAGGTGGGTACAGTTCAAAGTCAGGTAGACCACAATGAGCGGGGTATCAAGCCCGAAACCTGTCAAGGGTATCAAGAGAAAATGGTTCAGAAGACAACTGAGGACCTCGAATGGATTTGAGACCCACGAAGCCCCGTGGAAAATGCAAACAACGGAATCCCAAAACAAGCCCTCGATATGTGTTCTCCACTATGATTGGTCCGGCTTTGGAGGGGTTATCTCTGCTACCTTTTCGCACGCGACCTCGTGTTTATCCCCTGTGTTAGAGGGGGTCCCGGATAACTTCCATGAAACTAGACTTAGACACTCCCTATCACAGACTCTAATGTATGGTTTTGAATGGCCTTGGAGAGTTTCCTCTCCAACCTAATCCAAGGCCCTAGTCTTGAACTAGTTTATGAACCCTACAAACAAAAAGTCTAATAGATTTTAAATTAGCGTTGCTTTTAAGGATTTTTCTTACGTCAAAGGGTATGAAGGTGAAACTGATGATGTGTAAATACTAAAGAAAAAATGAATGAAAAAAAGATGGAAACAAAAGACTTTTACTAAATGCAAAATTTCAACAACTTTTCACAAAGAAAGATTTATTTTTTCTTTTCAATTTTTCTAAGATTTTATACAGCAATCATAAAGGAATTTCGCTCGACTACGAGCTACTTATGCTCTAAATGCACTGCAAAAACTTATGAAATAAAAGACTTCTCCCTAGCTAAGGATGTAGAAACACACTCTTCAAACAAAGAATAAAATGAAAAGAGATTTATTTATTTATTTAAGTGCTAGTAAAGCAACAAAGGGAAAATACCGACAAGAAAAAAACCAAGAAAAACAAATTATGGCTTAAAGCACAGATCGCAAAGAATCAGAGCAAAGACACACAATGCAATAAAGAAAACAGAGACTCTTACGCTTGTCTAAAAACCATAATATTTTTTTTTTATATTTTTTGTCAACTATGAACTGAGAAAAAGCAGGCTAAGGGTAAGATGACCTAACCTACTGACTGTTCAACCCTAGACTCAAGCACCTGAGAGGAATACTTCTCATCAAAGGAGGGGATGACTTCCCTACCCTGAACAAAAAGTAGCCTATCAAGCACGCTACTTTCACTAAAACAGCACGCATGCAAACGCGTGCTGAGCTGAAATAGGAAGCGTGTACACGCGGGCTAACCTTGTACAGGCCACGTGTATGTCTAAAACCTAAGACAAAAATGAAAACAGGCAGTTCAGACCAGGAATAGGCCTCTGGTATTGATAACCAAGGTCCCTTGAAGGCTTGGATGCTCTTTCTAACAGAAAAGAAAAATAATGCAAGCAATAATAAGGTGAAAAAAGCAATCTGAGATAGGACTGTGAACCAGCAAGTCTCAGACAGGATTCCAGAAAACCCCCTGAGAATGTATAATTTTGACAGGGAAGAGGAGGAATGCCTCTAAAGTTCTCTGAACTCCTACACGCTACTACTATCTCTACAGCTAGCGTTCACACGCGGGCTGTAAGAGGATAAGGTGCGGGTACACGCGTGCAGGCCTTCTGCAGGCCACGTGTACCTCTGTGTGTCCCGACAACTACCGTCAAGAAAAAGTCATGGAAAACTGGTATGAAGAACTAGGCTCCCTGCTAGCTCAGACCTTACAGAAAAAGACAGACAGAGAAAAATTGAAAACCTAATCTTTAAACTACCAAAAAAATAAATCTAGAAACCCTAAAGAGTATTCTCCCTATTACGGTCGCCAATTCTGTTGTTGGGAAAAATACCCTATGGACTAGCAAACTAGGGTCAGACTTGCATGCAGATTTTGACCAAAAAGAGATTACCTTTTTACCTACCACCCAAGACTTAAACCCCTCTTTCACAGTAAATGCATGGACAAGAACCACTAACCTTATTACCGGCGTTCGATGTAGATCCTTCGTTTCTCTTCGATTACTTGCTTGCGCTGCTCCTTCCACAGATGACCTGCACTCAGGACAAACAAAAACTATGAATGCATGCTACTTCTCTACTCAAGGGTAAGAAATCAAGCATAAATTAGCCAAACCATAGGCAATTCATGCATTGGGACGAGAAAAGTATTCTTTTTATTACTGAAAATGAATCAACTTACAATCAAAGCTGAGACTGGCCACCGCTCCTTGAACCTGATCCTGGGCTCCTCTTCTTCTGTCCTTCAACTCCTTTGCGTTAAATATCCTTTGGCATGAGGAAAGGCTAAAGGTTTGGGACAATGGATTACGTAAATGGGCATAGTTTCTTCGCTATATTTTTTCCTCCTCCAAATGGTACCCGTACCCCTTCTTTTATAGGCTAGAAGGAGCTAGGGTTTTGGACGAACCCTCGGCCATGCATGACCGGGAGTTTCAGTTAACTAACCCATAGCTTTTTGTTCTATCGGAAACTTTCCTTTTTTGGTGCTTTGTTAGGTACACGCAGGCTGTAGTGAGCCAGCTAGCGTGCACACGCATGCAGTAATGGGTTAGGGAGCGTGGGCTTTGACACAAGAGGATTTCCAAAGAGTTGTTCAACATATGTTTTGGAAATGAAGGGATATAAGTTTTCCTGATGCCAGGTAAGCATGTGTGGTGCAATTTAGGGTTATAACAATCATCAACGAATCATCTCCACAAGGAACAGAAAGAACACAAGATGTATGTACACTTTTTCTTTTTATTATGGACTTCAATTCGGGGGATTTTCAACAACAACTGAATAGAGTAAAAATCTACAAGAGCACCAGTTCTATATGCAAGAATCAAATTACATTCGCATCACCAACTGAGATGAGGCAACAATCCTCAACAGTTATTAATCTGTCAACATAAACAAGTGCATCAACCATGCACCAACCTGTGCCAAACAACCTGTAATCAACCTATACCATAAACAAGTGCATCCAACCATGTACTAAGTATATACCAATCAAGTGTCAAATACTCATAAACAATGACTCATCAATATGTACCAACATCATCAACTATACACCTCATGTATGTGCCAACTCATCAACCGCTTGTCTCAACCATGACTAGTTTTGGATTAGTCAACAACCCCAACTTGAAATAATCATAACTTTGTACCTGTAATGAATAAATATATGAAACTGATACACAATGTTGTTCAGTGTGTTTTATGTAATTTCTCTAGGTGGAACTACTTGGAACCTCTCAAAAAATGCGTTATAGCAAAAATGGCATACCTTGCTGAATTCTGGTTTATTCTAGAGAGCGGCCTTGTAGAGCGTGGCTTGCACAAAATATTCATTGAATTGATCTAAAAATATTACAAAACATACAACAGCCTGTACCCTAACCAACACATTTTGTATCACTAAATTTGGATCGGTTATGAAGACGTTATGATGTTTTTACCTGAAACACCTATTTTTGACTAGTTTTAGGACTAGCCACAAACCCTATTTTCCATGGAGTGTAACTCCAAAAATACAATGACCCAAAAGCTGAATTTTTTACCACAGATACTTGGGTATGTTGTCTCAATTTCATAGCAATTTTGCAGTCTGAATCATTATAGAAAAAAATTTATAGCGAAAATGGTGAGCTGACCTGTAAATAACATACCTTAGAAAGCATCATCAAAAGAATTTATCCTCCCTTCAATTTCAGCCCTCTTTTCTTCACCTTCCTTATGAAATTTGGCTTAGATATCCTTGGTTAACTCAATTGCCTATATATCTTCAATATTCTCAAGTGTTCCACACCAAAAATGCTCAAGAAGCTCTCACAAGAAGCTCTCCATCAATACTCCAAAAGATATTCTCACGAGAAGCTCTCCATTGATCCACAAAAGGATGATCTACAGGAGACCATTGATATATTATTTATAATTTCATCCTCTAGGTCACTTAACCCATTTTTTGGTCACTTAACCCATTTCTAGGTCACTTAACTTATTTTCCTTATTTTAGGGTTAGCCACTTTTCATAAATAAAAATTTCTCCAATATTTTATCATTTAAATATTCCTTCTTGATTTTCTCATCTTACTTTATCATTTCTTGATTTTTTTCACTTCTCTTTATTATTTAAATAATCCACCTTGACTTTGTCACCTTACTTTATCATTTAAATAATG
>ML778820.1:1769427-1857021 GCA_009831015.1 Picea engelmannii
ATTTAAATAATGATTTCTTCTTTTAGGTCACTTAACCCATTTCTAGGTCACTTAACCTATTTTCCTTATTTTTAGGGTTAACCACTTTCCATAAATAGAAGGTTCTCCAATACTTTATCATTTAAATATTCCTTGTTGATTTTTTCACCTTACTTTATCATTTCTTGATTTTGTCACTTCTCTTTATGATTTAAATAATCCACCTTGACTTTGTCACTTTACTTTATCGTTTAAATAATGATTTCTTCTTTTAGGTCACTTTGACTTCTTTGACCTTGGGGGATTCATGCCTTCATGTGGGGGTCCTTCATCTTCGTAAGGCCATAACTCTCAAACCATGAAGATTTATGTGACATTCCACATACCACCGAAAATGGAATGACAAGCACTATCCATCTAGGATAGTTTCACCAACAATTTCCTTGATCTTCATCTCATTATTCGACATACAAGCATGGGTCCTCCAACCATTCTTCTAGGATAACTCAATCCGTAAAACGTCTTCCCTTGAGGGATTTCACCATAAGGGGACCACTTTGGAGTTCATCCTTTTTTGCACCTTATCAATCATTATAATAAAATAATGAGAGCAAGGGTCCTCCAACCATTCTTCTAGGATCACTCAATCTGCTAAGTGTCTTCCCGTGAGGGCTTTCACCATAAGGGGACCACTTTGGAGTTCATCCATTTTTGCACCTTATCAATCATGATAAGACAATAATGAGTCATCTATACATTTTTCCAACAATGCATCATATACCAATGAAACCACAACGATCCATCTTCATCATGTATCAATGACAACTCAGTGATCCATCTTCATCATGTATCAATGAAAACTCATTGATCCATATTCATCTATGCATTCTCATCACGGAAAATACATATTATATTACATCAATCATCAATCAATCAATCCTTTGAAATCAATCAATCACTTGACATCAATCAATGACATCAATCAATCAAACCATTCGCATCAATGACAACGTGATCCAACAACTGCCTCCCAAAACCTTCACAAGCACTAGATGATGTCATGACTATCCCGGGTGATGTCATGGGCCTTCCAAGGCCAACATCCTAGTGGAAAGGGAACAACCCCCTAGTTACAGGCCTGCTAAGATTCCTTTGGTGGAACGCCCTCCATGGGCTCATAAGTCACATGGATCATAGCAATGTCAATCACATCTAATCATCAATTTTATTAAACATGTGCATAAAAACCCTTTCACCCGGAAAAGTGCTCAAATACATTATACTAATATGAAATACAAGTTTGGAGGAAGTGACAGGGTTCCCTATTGGGCCAATTCTCACAGGATGTGGGATATTTCTAGGAGAAATCAAATCCAATCCATGTGAGTGGATGAGGTGGATAAGGGATGTCTGGGAAAGGGGTGCAGTGAGAGCAGGCAAATGCATGGCTTATGTGTGGGTGCCTCTGTAGAGGGTGAGTTGCACTTGTCATGGATGTAAATGTTTCCAAGATCATTCATGCCTTCTGTCTTTTTTTTATTGTTTTTTCTTTGAAGAAGCTAATCAGGGGACACTGCACTGGCATGGTGACCAATGGTGGTAATGTTACCCACAAGCACTTTCACGAAAATGAGAAGGTTGGCTCGTGATGAGACCCCCTTTATCTTGACTATGCCAGCAAGAGCCACTACCTTAGCATGGTAACCAGCTTCTAGTAGTGTCATACCGCTAGATTCCCATGGACCTAATAGGATAGCTCGTGATGAGACCCCCTATCCTTTGACTAGGTCTTGTTCTATTATTTTTTATGGGTCCCTCTATTTCTTGTTGAGAATCCTTTTACTTCTTTCTTGGGGATCCCTAGGAGAAACATCTCAAGGTTTTATTTTTAGGCTTTTAACTTTTTCCAGCTTCTTTTACCCTCTGGGGCTTTAGCCCCTTCTTCCCACAAGGTAAGGTACAACCCTTAAATATTTGTCCAACCCAATGCTCATACCAGTGTAATGGGATGGATGAGCGGGATAAATATGGAAAGTGGTAAGTATGGTGAGAGCAGATGATGGCTTTTCATGAATCCCCGGTGGAAACTCAAAACCTATCGGAACAAGATTACTAGGGCATCCTGTCATCCCCCAGATAAGGTCAAGTGGATAGGTATATGACGCAAGCACCCGTTAGAAACAAAAGGAACTGAATGCACATATTCAAAGGTTTTGAGGATCAGAGTGACACATACCATGATACCTAGACTCATTACTTCATGGAGCAAGATCCATTTCTTTGACAGGACTTGGCCGAGGTGATGTATGTGTTGCTGTTGAGAAAGTGGAGGCATAGAAGAAAATAAAATATGGGCCCTCCAAGGCCATGCTCAAGTCGATGTGGCTATCATTACTCCATGTCTAGGACCTGTGGGCCTCGAGACATAATCTCCTTAGTTATCCATAAAATTGGGGATAACATTATCCAAAAGGAAAGGATCTATGACTTATTGCCTACACAGATGCAGATTGGGCAGGTTGTATTGATGACCGATGAATCACCAGTGGAGCAATGTTATACTTAGGTGAGTGTTTAGTATCATGGCTAAGAAAGAAACAATCATCGATATCTTTTTCTACAACTGAGGTAGAGTATATTGCAGCAGCAATATGTTGTACGTAGGTTCTTTGGATGAAACAAACTCTGACAGATATACAGGTTGAGTATGATGAGCCCATTCCAATATATTGTGATAATACAAGTGCCATCAATATTTCAAAGAACCAAATGATGCACTCGAAGACAAATCACATTTCAATCAAGTATCACTTTCTACGAGAACAGGTTGCAGAAAAGAACATCAGAGTTGAGTTTGTGGGCACAAAAGAACAAGTACCAGACATCTTTACAAAACCACTTCCATGGGAATCCTTTGAGTATCTTTGCCATAGACTCAGAGTTATTTATACTCCAAAATGAATTCTTTTGATTGTTTATCTTATGTGTCTTATATGTACATGAGGAAGCACCATAAAGAGCACATTTCAGTCAGAAGAAGCAGCCCCATATGGAAAGTGTTATCGGACTAATTGGTAGGTGCAGACATTAATAGATCTCCCTAGATCCACATGGATCTAGAACAAAATAGGACAGGAAATGACTCTTTCCCTATGTTTTGACCATTGAATTAACTAGTAGGAAGGAACAAGTAACATACCTTTATATCGCTTCCTAAGGTCTCTGTTGCTTCTTCTTCACTCCGGTGCTCTCGTTAGGTCAAGACCAAGACAACACAAACCAACCAAAGTGAAGATAGCATAATATATTCAACAGTCAACTTATGTGTATGATCAATGAATTACACAATAAAGTGAGAATAGCTTTATGGGAAAGGGACATGCCACTGTATCATATTGATTGAAAGTAAAGATTACAACCTGATTGCCTTGATGTAATAAGCTTCCTTTCGATGGCTTTTGGCTCCAACACACACACTTGCTCAATCCTTGTATGAATAAAATCAAATCCTCTTGATAGACTTGCTAGAGTCTCCAAGCTGTTGTTCAAGCTATGTCCTTCATACAATTCTTTCACCAATTCTCCAATGAATCTTGCTTAACCTTTTCCATGAGAATTCCCTCAATATATAAGAGAGAATGAGATAGTTACTTGGATAAGAATGATCCCAAAATATCAGGGAATCCAGTACAAGGATAACCATTCGAATGCCAACCCATCCTTCTAGAAGATTCCCTTCTAGAAACATCGAGAATTCATCTTTTGCCATGCTTTAGGAAGAGTTCGCACCCTGACTATTCAATGCAGTGTGTGAAGTTCACACCCTGGCTTAAAGCAGCCTACGAGAACGGGTCATTCTCGCACCCAAATATACTAGCAGCCTGTGAACCTTCTTCAAAAATGAGTTTTCTGGGAAGAGATGAAAGTAACTTTTCTTAGGAGAAAGTTCTTATGAAGAGCCTGAGTACACCACCATCAATACATCATCATGATGACCAAAATCATGGGTAATAGAATGCCCCCCAACGTATGAGGTTGGAATCAGTGACAGCCAAAAGACTTTGTAAGCTGCATGTGTGTGTTGGAAACCAGGAGCACACCTAATCGGAAACCTGCGAACAACCAAGCATCTGTAGAATATCATATATACCAATTCTAAGGTAGGCATTCCCATACTCAGATCATATACAGATGATATTGTAGAGATAGTTCATGGCCACCAATCATACACTGTGGATCCATGACGTCAAAATATAGCATAGCCATGAAGAATACACTGTGGATCTATGCGAGAAATTTCAAATTGAGACGACATAGCCACGAGACATACACAGTGGATCTATGTGTCATAGATTATACATACTCCATTGCAACCTGGACAAAAGAGATGGTATCTAGGGTCTTCAATCTCGTCACCCAAAGTACGAATCTAACCATGTGATTATATGTGTTGAAGTCGAACATGGCAGAAACCACTTGATTACCGATCATTGATGAAACCGTTAACGAGTGCGAGGGAAATCACCATTGATGTCAATGACTCCCAAGGTACCCTAGTACAATCCATCGAGTGTGAATGAATGAGTTGAAGTTGAACATCTGATGGAATCTTTCGATCAGGGGTCAATGATGTAATCCCACTGTCGAAAGCGAGGAAACCTGCCATTGAGGCATGCAAGCTCCAAGGTACCAAATAATTTCTAAGTCTTGATTCCAAATAATGAGCTGAAGTCGATGGAACAAAACTCGTCACAGGAGGGCCTTGATGTATCCCCCATCAATGACATGAAATGAGTAACAGATTTTGAAGGTGAAATAGAGTATTATACAAATTGAACCGGACACAGGGAAGGCTGACACAGAGAGAATGGACAATTGCAGATGGCCGACTCAATATAGGTTTTAGATGGAATTCTCTTGAACATATGAACGATACGACCAATGATTTGGCAGCATCGACTCAAAGATGACACAGGGAATGACCTTGTAGCAAATCGAATGAGAGACAAATGGATTTCCCAAACCAACTTTAAATGATGAATAGGGGGTGTTATGTTCAAGAGTGACACTTACTGCCAATCAATACAAAGATGAAAACATATCCCTTTCCAAAAATTTCCTCCACCATTTCTCGCGAGTACCTCTTTATTTTTACGCAAGCTTGAGGAGGATAACATATGCTTGTTGATATAAGATCATCCTTCATACGAGTCCCTCAGAGTATGTTTAACGAACCCTAAGAAGGAGTGGTTCGGTCCCATTGCAGGTCTGTAAATGTTTGTTTAACAAGTCCAGAGATAGAAAACTCGAAGGTTTTTCAAGATTATAGAGTTTGGAAAAACACTTAAAAGAGAACTCTCTCAGTTCCTTTTTCATAAAATAGTTTGGATAAGACCGAAAAAGAGATAAATTATCGCTCACCAGACGCTTACTTCAGATACTTTATCGAGCGTGAAAATAGCAAGGTCGCTCGACGATCTTTTCGTGTTTAGAGAGTCTGAAAAGAGCTTAAAGAAGACTCCAGGGGGGTTCATTTTTCGTATAACCTTGTTGAGCTTGAAAAAGTGATAAAAGTATGCTTGATCGCGTTCTCATGTATTTGCGAGCGCAAGAACGGACAAAGACCATGCTCGAGGTTTTATACAAAAAACCATAAAAAACAACCAAAACACGCGATGACAAAAAAAAATATGTCTGCATCCCTATATAGGAACCTCGAAGTCATTATGCCTGCAAAAGTTACACTCAAAAGGACATTAGGGATTAGGTTTTAATAGGTAAATAATCATAAAAAATCAAATGACATAGCAAAAGTAAATAAAAAGGAGTAAAAACTCTTTTTACCATATCATTTTTACCTTTCCACTATTTGAGCTCAAAAAACCCCTCTTTTACCCTCAAAGTTCGGTGTTAGTTTGTGGGAGTTACGAGCGTCCATTCAACGAGCCGTCAATGACTGTGAGGTAGGCTCTTTGTCCTTTACACTTTCATGGTTTAATTTTGCATTTCCATTGGTTAAAAATTCATTTAAGAGTTGATTTAGTGAGACCTACTTGCGCGCTGCCATTCTCGCAGGTGGGCTACACAGGACCTGCGAGAATGGGGCATTCTCGCAAGTGAGCCCATAGCAGCCTGCAAGGTTCTCACACTGTGCACAAAGGGCACCTGCGAGAACCGCAAAGCTCAATTTTTTTTTAAAAATTTACCCAATGAAAGAGAACCAAATCATGAAAATAGTTGCTAATCTTCCTTTTGTGCTTCTTATGCAGATAATTAGCCATCGAAATGGTTCTTGAATGGCACAAAAGGGAGCACGAAGAAGACAATGAAATTGCCAAAAATCATCCACCTACTATTGCTGCTTTGAGAAACTGTGTCCTCCTGAAGTACTTTCGTATCCCGGGCATGAAGGCCCAAGTCAGGTTGTTAGAGTACCTGGTGCGTATGTGGGACCCTGATCAGCAGGTATTTCATGTGGGGGTCCACACACTGTCCTTAGATATTGAGGACATTTACTTTTTGACTGGACTATCACGGCATGGGCACTATGTGAGCTTGACTGGTAGCAGAGGTGGTGGGTTGCCCATGAGTGAGTACTGTCATTTACACTGCGTTCCCGAGGCAGAGAGAAAGAAAGGAAAAATAGCTATTTGGGGGGTACGACATTTGACCCTCCGTACTATCCTATTCACCATAGCTCGGATGGCTAGGAGTTCTGCTCCTCACATGGTGCTACAGAGTTACTTCCAGTATGCCATCGCGTGTACTGAACCTCAGATGTTCAACTGGGTGGATGCTGTGCTTCGTAGTATAAAAAAGCAGTTGACCAAATGTAGATGAGGCGACCTGAAGAAATTCAGGTACGAATATTTGTTGGTGTCTTTCTTCCTTGAGAGGGTTCCATTACTGAGACTGCAGGTTGAGTGGAATTTACCAGCTCCCATGGATCCAAGGATGCTGAGATGGTGTCGGCTCATGGCCCGACACGTAGCAAGACCGATCATCAAGTATGATGATACCTTCTTTGATTGGCTTCAACCACAGATGTTGATGGTTGATGACTATGCTTATGCCAGGTTGGATTTCCGAGGAGATCCAGATTTAGTACTACCAGAGGATGCTCAGTGGGGGGAACTTGGTAAGAAGGACACAATTTTTTTCCTTTTTAAATGTTTTTGTGAATTTTAATCATATTCAAATGTTTTTGTTTTATATGTTCGTCCAATGACTAAATACACAATCGTTGTTGATGTCACATATGTTGGACCTTACATACCTCTTGATACTTCTCCCATTCAATGATGAGGAGAGGTAGCGACAGCGCCACAATATGCTGAGGATTATCAAGTAGTGGAACAAAATCTAGAGGGCCTGACTGCAGATATTCCAGACATGCCTCTTGAAGAGGTTCCACGACGTGATCAGCGTCATACTGTAGGAGTGTTGGCGTCCATGAGTTGACTGCTCCATAGGGTTTCATGAGCAGTCATGTGTTACCATGAAGGTCATCCATGACATCACTTTGTAGAAGCTATGAGCTTCAGATTTTGACATTTCAGTCTTCGGACAAACTTTTTGTAAAAACCTCTTTTGATCGTTATATATATACAGACGACTTCTACCGGTTTATCATGTGTTGTGTGAAAATTGATGTGATTGATTTATAAATGATTCAAATGTCTATCTAACACATAGTTAGCCAATGCATCTGTTAATGTATTTAGACATCTAGGAATATTTTGATATTCAATATAATTAAAATAACGCTTCAAGAGGCAAATTCTCAAAAACACCCATAACAAAGTAGGACTTCGAATAGTATAGACATTACTTAACTGTAGTACTACTAGCTGTGAATCAAGTCGCACAACCAAATGACGAATTTCGAGCGAGATAGAATCAACCAATAATTCAATAATGACGCTATACTCTACAATGTTGTCGGTCGCACAACCGAGACACACACCTCGTAAGGAGACAAGTTTGATTGTAGGGGTGTAAATTGCCCATGCAACGGAAGCAAGGTTCTGAGTACTATGACTAGCACCATCAGCGAAGCCAATATAAGGTAGCAAAGACTCCGACATCTAAAAATCAAACACAATGTCACATAAGGGTAGAGACCAGATAATGAAAAAAGCAAGCTATAGTAACACACAAGAAGTATGATACAATAAAAATACAAGTACTCATGCACAAATGATTTTATGCATAGTACTTCTTCAAGTACAACCCATTCCTAGGTTCATTCAAAGGGATACCATCATAATCTACCAACTCATAAGCTCCTTTTTTCAAAACTCGTCGAATGATATAAGGACCTCGCCACATGGCTTTGAATTTCCCAGCTCCTAACATATCTCGATCTTGTTCATAGAGAAGAACAAGATCACCTTCGAAGAAAACGCGAGGCTTGACATGCTTGTCGTATTGGGCCTTGACACGTTTTTTCTGAGCTTCTATGACTAGGGTGGCATCACGTTGAGTTTCATGTAATCGCATAAGATACAGTAGATGTTCTTCCTCAGCAGAAGTGTTGGGTAGGAGTTCAAAAACTAGTTTTAAAGAGGGTATCTCGCATTCAATCCAGAGAATGTCTTCCACACCATAGACTAACCGAAAAGGTGTAAACCCAGTAGCGGACTTGATGGATGTCCGGTACGCCCACAATGCCGAAAATAACATTGTGTGCCAACTTGTTTTATGAATCCCTATCATTCATCGGAGCATATTTATGAGAACTTTGTTAATCGCTTCGACTTGTCTGTTGGCTTGTGGATAATAGGGCATTGAGTTATCATGGCGAAGACCCAACTTTTCTGTAAGTTCGAACATCATAAAATTCTTAAAGTGGCTACCATGATTAGTGATGATAGCTTGGGGAACACCAAAAGGAGCTATGACGTGATTAAAAATGAACAATTTTGCGGTGTTTCCAGTGTTGTCAAATGTCAGCATCACCTCAGCCCATTTCGTAAAGTAATCAACGACTACAATAATGTAACCATGCCCCCCGGCCGAGTGAGGGTGACATGTAATGAAATCAATGCCCCATTTCGCAAAGGGACCAACTGAGACCATAGGGTGAAGAGGAGATGGATGTGACTGAATCTTAGTATTATAGGTCTGGCAGGCATGGCATTTCTAAATGGCGATGATGCAGTCGTTAAACAAGGAAGGCCAAAAATACCCTGCTCGTAAGATCTTTTGGGAAGTAGCATACCCAGACATATGACCACCACATGCTCTAGAATGGCAGTCATTCAGAGCTTTCTCAGCTTCATCAAACATTAGACAACGTCGAAAAACAGATTCAATCCCCCGATGATAAAGAGTATCCCCAAGGATAATGTATTAACGAGATTAGTATCGTATTCGACGTCGTTCAGTACTAGACAAAGTAGGGCGGAAAGTCTAGGTTTGGATATATATAATGATATCCCCATACCAAATATCATCAGTACTAATAAGGAAAAGAGATTCATCAGGTAATGAATCAGCTGCTACAGTTTCCGTTGCAGAATGGGGAAAGTCGCATATCAACTCAGCAAAAACTAAGGACTTCTTGGATTTGGCGCGTTCGAATTCCAAGTCAAACTCCTGGAGTATCACAATCCATTTGGAGTACTTTCCCCCAAGCAATTGACGTGTCAGAATGTGTTTCATAGGGTTGCAATGAGAAATCACTGTAGTCTTGCGTGAGAGAATATAGTGCCGAAAGCGTTGGATGGCTTGGATGGTAGCCAAGGCCAGTTTCTCGACATGTTGATACTTGATTTCAGTCGGTGTGAGACTTCGAATCAAGTAGTAAATAACATGTTCGTCGTGAGCATCATCCTCTTGGACAAGAACCATGCCAATGGTGTAATTTGAGGTAGCAAGGTAAAGGAAATAATCGTGACTGTAATTGGGGGGAAAGAGAAGCAGAGCTCGCGTTAGGGACAACTTCAAAGCTTCAAAAGCATTGTTGGCAATGGTATCCTAGAGGAACTCTGAATCCTTTTTTAATAGCCACGCAAATTCACGAGTTATCTCAGCATAATTTGGGATAAAATGATGAAGAAATTTTGCTTTCCCCTGCAAACTTTGCAACTGGTGAAGGGTAGAAGGAGGAGGGAGATTACGGATCACCTCAAACTTTAAAAGATCCACCCAGATCCCTTGACGTGAAACGATAAAACCTAGAAGATGGTTGGATTCTATGCAAAAAATGCACTTATGAGGATTCAAACGTATACGATAGAATTGACAACGAACGAAAATGGCCCAGAGGTGGGTTGGGTGATCGACTCGGTGCATTGAATAAGCAGGTAAATCATCCAAATAGGGTTGAACGATGTGCTTGATATCATGGAAATCATAAGACATATCATGTTGAAAAGTGGCACCAACGTTCTTGAGACCGAAAGGAAGTTTCCGATAGGCAAAAGTACCCGAAGGAAAAATAAAAGCAGTCTTATGTTGATCCTCGGGAACAATGTTGATTTGATTATAGCCGGAGAAACCATCCATGAGAGAGAAGATTTCACTTCCGGTGCAGTCATCGACAATCTGATCGACGAAAGGGGTAGGAAAGTTATCTTTTGGACAAGCTTTGTTGATATCCCTATAATCAACGCATACACGAATGGTGCCTTGTTTCTTGTCAATCAGGACAAGATTTGAAACCCAGTCTGTGAGATCCACCGGATAAATAAAGTCGGCTTTCAGAATTTTCTCAACTTCGAGCTTGATAGCAGCCGCTTTACATGGGTGAACTGGACAAAGGAGTTTCCAGATGGGTTTAGCATCGGGGTATGTCTTAATCTCATGTATCACAATCTCAGGGTTGATACCCAGCATTTCTTCGTAGCTCCAGGTGAATATGTCACGAAACTCTTTGAACAAGGACGTATAGGTGACTATTTCGTCAGGGGAACACGAAGCTCCAATATGGACATTTTCAATGATTCCAGGTTTGACGGATATGTCAATGAGAATAGTGGACGAGATATTGCTTAATTTCCCTTCAGAAAACACATCGTGTGCAGACTCAGGAATGGTCGAGATAACGACAAGGGTCGATAAGGTCAAAATTTGTTGGTAGTTCTCAAGAGTATGTTGCTCCAGAAAGAGGATGGAACGATGATTCCCATCGTCCCAAGGGGTGTCCTCCATGATAGACATGATCATCTCGTCTATAAAAAATGACACGAAAAGGATCAAGAGACAATGCATCAAGAAAAGGGGTAGAAGGTGTTGTCGATTGAATGGCCTAATAGGCGGATTCAACTGGACTTAACGACATTTCGTCGCTGAAACGAAGATGGTCTCCGGGGTCAGGTACTATCCAGGGGTTGTGAGACACAGGAAGTTCATGAGGTGAAGTGGAGATCATGTTGATAGAAGCAACAGACAAGCGTGGAACATCGGGCGGTGGAATGGGGAAAGTACCCATTAACGAAGAGTCCTTGAGAAGGCCGACTCCAATGTTCTCATAACCCGGTGGGGTTTTAGTAATAAATGGTATGTTGCCAGTACGGGTATCAGAATTGAATAAGGCTAGTTAATCAACGGTGACAAACTTTCCTTGATGAGGAAAATGTATGACACGGAAAAGGGTTGACACAACTGCGTGCATGGAATCGATCCAGCTGCGGCCAAGAAGAAGATTGTAATCAAGGGGAGCGTCAAAGACTTCCACTTCGAATTGGACCGTTTTACCTTCTAACATGATGGGAAACGAAGGAAGAACACCGTAGGGCTTAAACCCGGAGCCATTGAAGGCTTTAAGAGTGTTCTGGGATTCATTCAAAGAAGGAGAGCCAATGGCTTTCCAGCAAGCAAGCGACATAACACATGTCGAGGCACTCTCATCGATAACGATTCGACAAATGTTTTTGTCAGAGACAACCACTTGGATCTGGAATGCGAGTTGAGGGGGTAACCTTGGAATGTGATCTTCCAAGTCAAATATTTTTAAATTCGTATCCATTGGGTCAATTCCACCGATAGCTTTCAACAGTGCCTTCCGTTGTGTGGGACAAGTTTAAAGGACTTCAAGGGCTGACATCGCAGAAGGTGCTTGGGCCAGATATTCCACAATGTTGTAGTTCTAAGCCGCACGAGCATGAAGATTGAAATCCAATTTTTGAACAACACCCTTTGGGGGGGGGTCGTAGAACTGTGTCGAGGCTCGGTCGTTCGAGATGAAGAGGACCGTTGGTAGGTGGAGTCGCTAGAGAGGGTTGTGCCGAGGAAGGCAGTAGATCATCAACCTTCTCCTTAGAGGGAGAATAATCTTTAGCTCGAGTAGTGAGTGCAACGTTGTTCTACTTAGAATCGCCAGTACACATCAAAACATAAGAGGTGGTAGAAGATGAGGGTTGGTCATGGATGACCAACTGAGCCTGTTGTTGAGATGGGAAGGGTTGGGACAAAACGACCGGTGCAGGGGGTTTTGGAGCTCCTTGAAGGAACTTAGTGACCTCGGCACGTCGTGGACAATCCTTCGTGTAGTTATCATCACCACAGATAAGACAAGGGTATCGTGTTTTGCGCTTATCCCGATCATCAACAGGGGTAGTTTTGGTTTTCTCTGCTTGAGAATTATTTTTGCCCTCCTTATTCTTACCTCTCCCCTTTTTAGATTTGTTTTTATCGACTGGGGTAGATTGAATTGGATTTACCTCTGAATTCTTACCGGTGGGAGGGGTAGGAGACAGATCATTTTGAACATTAGAAGAAGAAGATTTTGTGTTTGTGCTTGAGGAAGAATGCAGTTGGTCCTGGGAAGAGCCAATCACACCATTAGCTGCATGCAAGGCAACAGGAGTAGTCAAAGTGATGGAAGTATTAGGATGAGGTAAGTCAGGTAGTAAATCGTAAAGGGTTCCCATTTGTGAATAAACGAGGTCAAGATATTGAGCACGACTTATATCCTGCTCTTCTGTGACTATGCCGCCCATGGAAATGTCCTTACTGATGTCGTTCACAAATGATTTTGTGAACCATTCTGCTAGCAATTGATCGGGGAGCTCAAGTTTAATGAGACATTGTCTCCTTCGCCACTCATGGATGTGATCAGATATATGAGTGCCTTTGTTCTGTTTGAAGGAATTCAAAATCTTGGTCCCCGTGTCATAACGAATCAGAAACTGGTAATGCGTAAGGAAATCCATAGCTAGGGTGTTGAAGTCAGAGAAGAAACCTGGTGGCAATTCGATATACCACTTCGCAGCAGAACCTGTGAGGGTTCGTTGAAAAAGACATAAAAGAATAGAGTCATCCAACAACGATTTGGATGAGCACCATAGGTGAAAAGTCATAACGTGATTGTTTGGGTCCTCTCTCGCTTTGCCTTCGAATTTAGGAATGTTCGATGGAATCTTGGCGAGGATAACAGGCCATTGGGGAGAGTGACGAATAGGATCATTTAAAATTCTTGACAAATCTGAAAGATCCAAAGTGGCTAAAAAGGGAAATTGTCGATTCACCTATGGGTATTGGTGGCTTTGGGGGGGGAAGCCCTATCGACAAACCAGTAGGACCATAAGCAGTCTCCATATAATTTGAAGACCCAGGCATATTCGGTGGTGGTTGGAGAGGATAGTAGCTCATAGAAGTATACCCTGGAACAGGGGCTTGAGTTTGAGCATTCGCCCCCCAAATGGGATTGAACGAACCTGGATATGGTTGGCCCATACTAGGGGGTGTTACGGACACAGCTGGAAACTGTTGCCCCCTAGTCGTTTGATGAGGATGTTGGATCAACTAATTCCAATACTACGCCAAGGACGGAGGTATGTTTTTCCCATAAGGTGGGGTCGGTCCTCCCATTGAAGGTGGTGTTCCAATTGCGGGCAATGTTCGAATTGGGAGTTGCCCACTGAGAGGGGATTGTGTCATACCACCTTGGTGAAATTGTCCACCAACCGGAAACTGGTAATTTGCAGTGAATGATGGAATAGTGCCACTAGGATTAGGATTGCCAGTAGAAGATGAAGAAGGTCCTCCAAAAGGAAATTGAGGGAGTGTTGGAACAAAACCGAGAAGAAAGTGCCCAAAAGAAGAAGGACCACTAGGAGAGCCGGATGGAGTTTACGCAGTAGTAGAAATGGAAGCATTCAATGTACGGTATCCAGGTGGCAGCATCAGAGCGACATTGGGCATTCGCGGTGTGTTGATGGGAGCAAGACTAACCGCAGTAAACCCGGTTGGAACACTCAAAGTAGCTGTGAGATGGGCCATTTCGGCAAGGACGGTAAAGTGATAAGTGGTAGTCACTGGTATTGTCTCTGTACTAGAGATTTTAGAAATCATAGGTGGGTTGATTTCGGAAATCACAGGTGAACCTGGACCAAAAAGGTCTCATCGAAAAATGCCCGTAGACCAAAAAGGATCTTGTTCCCCAGGTCTAGACGGAGATCCAGAATACACAACAATTAAGTCTCCGAAAGAGTTTGATGGCATAAAACGTCTCTCAGAATCGGGGTGAAGTCGAAAGTCCTCTCAAGTATTTGTAATTCGAAAATGTTCTAGAGAGTCAGTGAATTCCACTTGTGGTGTGGTGACAACTGTGACTTCACTTTGCCGAGGAGAGCCCTCAGGTGTACTTATAGGCAAGGGTTGAGAACCGTCCATATGCTCTAGAGATAAACCCTTCATTCTACGTGAACGACATGGAGGAGCTATTGTAAATGAGTGACAAAATTCATGAATAAAAACCTATGGTCACTTCGAGAAAGAAACAACATGCGGTAATAAACAAAATCTAGAAAGAAACACTAAGCAAACAAGACCTTCTAATTTCGAAGCCACTAGTTGGTGATGAAATCCAACGTCACAACAATGAGACGAGAAGGGGCTGGGCTAGGGTGGAAAAGTTACGTTGATGACCTGCTTAACGGACTTACACCCTGGTGCAAGCTCCCACACATAATCATGGGTATACCCTCCAAGGAGCCCGAGTGATTTTGGTCAACGTCAATTCCAGGTACCGTGAAGACTTTCCCCTTCACAATCACCTCGTGTAAGAACCTAGAAATATAGGCCACTAAGGTCACCACCAACAACAATAAAGCCTGGGGGGACAGTCGACAGTCTGATCCACATGCAAGGGCAGGGTATCTAGCCCAAAATCAACTCAAAAGGCTTCCACTCATCCTTGTGGGTATACCTCTGAGTGATCCCTGTAATACGTGCAATCTCTACACTGATATCAACAAAGCATGGTGAGTAACTCTGCCAATATCAATGCGACCTCGTGTTTGACCCTTGTGTGAGAAGGGCTTCCCAGGACAGAATGTTGCAAATGGAATTTAGCACTCCCTAACACAATATGCTATTGTATGTTTTGTGCTTTTGGAGAGTGTATCTCTCTTCCTACTCCAAAGCACTAGCCTAGCTAAGTGTTGGTGTAATAGAGCCCTAGAAAAGAGTTACTAGTTAAATTTTATGATTGCGCAGTGTTATTGAGCGCTGTTGTTTACTCAAAGGAGACGGAGATGAAACTGATGTTGTATAAGTCTCTGACCCAACGATGCATGGACGAGAATGAAATATATCACTTTTCATTCAATGAATCCAATGTATGGGAGGGAAAGAGAAATTTTTCCAGATCAACCTCAAACTACAATGCAAAATTTCCTTTAAAATGCAAATGGAACAAATCACGCATCAAGAACAATTCTCTATTGCTTCTTTTTCAACAAATTCAACAATTGATTTTCAGTGTTTTCAAAGACAAAAAAGATTTTTTGAAAGAAAAACTTTGTTCACTTTTCAAAAAGGACCCACACCAGGATAGTGAGAGTACTGAAAATTAAAAACCAATGAGAAAGCAATGATAAACACCCAAATCACTCTTTCAATAAAAACAAAAATAACAAGCAAACCAATCTAGTCTTTTCAATTGCATAAGAAAAAATGATCTTTCAAACAATAAGCAAATGATAAAGACCAAGAAACTCAACTTTCAACCGATCACTGGTTCTTAACTAATCAAACATACTCAGATTCTGAAATCAGAGAGTATGGTTTTGCCAAGAAAAGTCAATAAACGAAAGTCAAGACAAAAGTGACAAGAAAAGCCTATGAAAATGTAAGACTGTTCATGCATGAAAATGAAGAGAAGAAGAACATCAATCAATGGTCCAAGAAACTCTTATGAGGCACCTAAACTGGTCTGGGCAGTTGAAGATGCCAAAAATCAAATCCAAATTTTTGAAAAAATGAGTTCGCAGGATGAGAGTGTTACACAGTGCTAGAATTAGTGATTCTCGCAGGTGACCCTTGAGCAGGGTGTGAGAACCTCACACTGAACCTAAATGTAGAGTGAAAAATCTATAGATTCTCACAGGCTATAGTGAAGTGCAGTGCGAGAACCTCTGAAACTAGTCAAATTTTTGGGAAATGAAGCAAAATTTGAAAAGGCCTCTGGACCCAGAGGGTCTATCAGGATATCCTGAAGACTCAGAGATTGATATAAAAGGAGAAAAGTAAGACAAGATAAAATGTCCACAGAAAAATACCAAAAGCCACAAAGAAAAAGGGATTCAATTCCCAGTGGAGTCGTCAATTTTGTTATCGGACTAATCGGTAGGTGCGGACACTAACAGATCTCCCTAGATCCACCTAGATCTAGAACAAAATAGGATAGGACATGACTCTTTCCCTAATTTTTGACCATTGAATTAACTAGTAGGAAGGAACAAGTAACCTACCTTTATATTGCTTCCTAAGGTCTCTGTTGCTCTCGCTTCGCTTCGGTGCTCTCATGAGGTCAAGGCCAAGACAACACAAACCAACCAAAGTGAAGGTAGCACAATATATTCAACAGTCAACTTATGTGTATGATCAAGGAATTACACAATAAAGTGAGAATAGCTTTATGGGAAAGGGACATGCCACTGTATCATATTGATTGAAAGTAAATATTACAACCTGATCGCCTTGATGTCACAAGCTTCCTTTTGATGGCTCTTGGCTCCAACACACACACTTGCTCAATCCTTGTATGAAGAAGATCAAATCCTCTTGATAGACTTGCTAGAGTCTCCAAGCTGTTGTTCAAGCTAAGTCCTTCACACAATTCTTTCACCAATTCTCCAATGAATCTTTCTTAACCTTTTCCATGAGAATTCCCTCAATATATAAGAGAGAATGAGATAGTTACTTGGATAAGAATGATCTCAAAATATCAGGGAATCCAATACAAGGATAACCATTCGAATGCCAACCCATCCTTCTAGAATATTCCCTTCTAGAAACATCGAGAATTCATCTTTTGCCATGCTTTAGGAAGAGTTCACACCCTAAATATTCAACACAGTGTGAGAAGTTCTCACCCTGGCTTAAAGAAGCCTGCGAGAATGGGTCATTCTCGCACCCAAATATACTAGCAGCCTGCGAACCTTCTTCAAAAATGAGTTTTCTGGGAAGAGATGAAAGTAACTTTTCTCAGGAGAAAGTTCTTATGAAGAGCCTGAGTACACCATCATCAATACATCATCATGATGACCAAAATCATGGGTAATAGAAAGATACATTTTCCATTGATGACAAAGGGGGAGATATTTATTAGATACAGAGGACAAAGGCATGGTTCCAAGGGGAGCATGAGTAATATGATTTCAGTATTTCATCATAGTGTTGCCATCAATTCGAAAGGGGGAGATTGTTGATTAAGGTTGGTTGTCATTGATGTCAATCCTTGAAGAAATCCTGGTAGCACAAAGTTCTAGGTAATGGACCTGAGTTTTTTTTATGTAAATATGATTCATTGTTGTCTTGTCATGGTTGATAATAAGTACAAATGGATGAACTCCAAAGTGGTCCCCTTATGGTAAAATCCCTTATGGGAAGACACTTTTCAAATTGCGTTATCCTAGAAGTATGGTTAGAGAACCCATGCTTAATTTTGGAATAATGAGATGAAGGTCAATGAATTTGTCAGTGAAACTATCCTATATGGATAGTGTTTGTCATGCCATTTCCGGTGGTATGTGGAATGCCGCATAACTCCTCACGGTTAGAGAGTTATGGCCATATGAAGTTGAAGAACCCTCATGAGTCATATAGAAGACCCCAAAAGTCAAGTGTTTGCAAAAGAAATTATTTAAATAATAAATTAAATGGAGAAATCTCTAAAATAAGGAAAGTGTAATGCTACATGAAAGTGTAACTAAGAAGCAAAGCTCTCTCATTTAAACACACTTGAATATCAATGAATATCTAATTTTGTGAAAGGTTATTTGGGTAGGTATTATTGATAGAGAAAATTTGCAGCAGAAAAAGTGCAACAAAAAAATCACGATAGAAAAATCGTGGTAGAAAAAGTGCGGCAGAAAAATTGCAACAGAAAAATCGCGACAGAAAAATCACAACAGAAAAAGTGTGGCAGAAAAATCATGGCAGAAAAATCGTGGCAGAAAAAGTGCGGCAGAAAAATTGCAACAAAAAAAGTGCGGTAGAAAAATTGCGGTAGCAACATGGTTGGGGTCTATTTATGAGAGATATGACACATCTTGTTTGAGGTATGTTTTGTGATCTAGAGTTTAGCTCTTGAGATTGTATTGGATGTTCAGTATTGCTGCATATATTAGATTTGTTGAGGGATACAATTGGTATTTTGTTGTTGGTATTTGGCATATGGGTATTGGTATTTTGGTTGTGATGTGTTGCTGAAGTTGTTGGTTTAGCTTGAGGCTACATAACAGTGAAGTTGTGGCACATGGTTTTATGTAAGGGTTTATGGTATTTTGTTTATGGATAGAGTGATGAATTGTTAGATAAATGTTGATGGTTATATTGGTGTATGTCTTTGGTATATGGTTGAGGTACATGTTGGGTACATGGTTGAGACAAGTAGTTGATGAGTTGGCACATACATGAGGTGTATAGTTGATGATGTTGGTACATCTTGATGAGTTAAGGTTGTTGCATGATACATGTTGGTTCAAGTTATTGGTACAGGTTGTTTGGTGCAGGTTGATTGGTATAGGTTGTTACAGGTTATTGTGACAGGTTGACAGTCGAAGTGGTTGATTAAGTGATAATGACAGGTTGTCTACATTTGGAATTTATATTTCAGGGTGGTTGTATGGGGCAAGGATAGGTGGTTGTCACCGAAGAACTTAGGGGGTTGTATCCTACTTCTGGTTGTAGTTAGAGAATTGGGGAGTTGGAGCTTCTGGTTGTAGCTTGAGAAACTAGGGGGTTGGAGATTCCTTCCAGTTGCAACTGAAAAACAAAGGAATTTGGTGCTTCCAATGAATGTAATTCTTCAAGACATATAAGAAAAAAAATTATGTGGTTTTCTCCCACTTTGGGTTTCCACGTAAAAACACTAGTGTACTGTGTATGTGTATGATTGCTCAATTTTTCATTATTTATTTACTCTTCAATTATTGGATGATAATGCTACACTGATATAACACTTGCATTATATCATTAAAAAGGATTAAATTTCTCTATTACTGATTCACCTCCCCTCTTAGTAATCCAACACGATACTCATCCATATAGCATGTACAAATACACATAATGTAAATGAACAGAGAAATGGTTACTTATATTTTAATTGAAACACACCAATTATGTGCAAACCTTCCACAAACCTCCTAGCCATAAACCATGTTTCTCATCACTCTCAGTACTAGGTCACCCACGAGCTAGAACTAAACTCCACCAGTAAAGGGATTCCTAGGCTAGGTAGTGACAATCGAAAGTTGCACAGTACAACAGGAAGGATTTCCTCTAAGGAGTCACTTACACCCATAACTCACAGACTCTCATTCCCCACATGTATGTCCCACCACAGGAGTGTACACCTTCACTGTCACACAGTCCATTGACTGCTACACCTCTCTTTTCGAGGCTTCAACAATAGGCCAGATCAAGAATTCTCATATCTCTATGGTTCTTACTTGACTCCCTCTAGGAGAACTCACTTCCTCAACACACTCTCTCACCTGGAGAGAGTTTCTCATAGGCCTAAAAACCTGCTTCTTCACTCCCGCTTCTCAACACACAGGAAATCTAATGACAACAATAAAAATTGAACGTGTAAAAATGTTGAAACATAGGCTATCCGCAGGGTACGGGTTCAGTAAGATATCAGTTCTATTGTAGAGGTTCAGGACGGTTTGGTTCAAAAATGGAGGAAATGACTGACTGCATGCTTGCCTAGTGCATCGATGAATCCCCCCAACAGATGGTTGTTCAAAAACACAGGTATTCCAACAAAGGATAAACACCTTCAGTAACCACTCACATAACCAGATCAAAGATCAACACACCGATATTTTCACGTGGTAAAACCCCTACGGGGAAACATCCATGGCCCCAACCAATGCGGCCACTTGGAGCAGTGACGCAGGGGCACGCGCCACCCAGGCACGCACGTCCTTGCACAGGACCTTCTTATTCTCGGCCCGAAGAACTCGAAGGTTCTTCTATCTCCCTATCGGGAGATCTGCACCCACAGAAATCTGTTCTGAGGTCTCCCCCTTGCCACTGGGAGATCCGCTAAATCTCGCGTCTCACGAGTTCATAACTCAAGCCTCCAACTTTTCCTTTCAAATATTGCGATACCCGAGTTGGCGATACGCGTATAGCTCCTTCCACATACAACCATGGGCTAGGATTAACTATTAGCACCTTTCGCAACTTCGCGACCTTGCAACCTCGCTGGTTGAACCGTCGATTTTTTACCCTCCTAGTTTGCGAGTCCTCGAGATGTGCGGTCCCACCTTATGCTCTGCCATGCGTCCACAAGAATCTCGGCTACTCGGCACTTCGTGGCTTGGAATTCCTTTGTGCCACCTATACTCCACTCACGCCTCACTATGGCCCACATTGCTCCAGCTGTCGGGATATCTCTGTCTCACAACCTCACGATCCCCGTGATCAAATTCTCGAACCTTTCCTTGCGAGGTTTCGAGATACGATCTCTCGCTCAGATCCAACGGTTCTCCTCTTCTACGGATCCAATGACTATCCTCCTCTCGCTTCCTCGCGACCTCATGACTTGGAGTACCCAAATGTTGGAATCTAAACCTGCGAGCTCCCGAGCTTGCGAGATCCATCGATCTCTCGCCACCTCTCCCCCTCATATGGATGGCTACGATCCTCTCACTCCTTCGTCACCTCGCGCCCTCGTGCCTCGCGACTTTGTGCACCCACTACTTGGGTCTTTACCCTGCGAAATCCCAAGTTCACGAGATCACCGATCTCTGCCACCTGTCCCCTCAGATGGACGGCTCCAAATATCTCACCACTTCGCCACTCGCGACTTGGAGTACCCAATACTTGGGCTTTGAACCAGCGAACTCCCGAGTTCGCGAGGCTTCCCGATCTATGCCACCTGTCCTACGTAGATGGATGGCTCATAGCCTCTCGCTACTTCACTGCCTTGTGACCTTGTGTCTCACAACTTTTATAGCCAAACACTTGGGCGTTCACCCTGTGAGCTCCCAAGATAGCGAGATCTCTCGATCCTTGACACCTGTCCCTTCAGATGGATGACTAAAAATCCCTCGCTACTTCGCCACTCGTGAAGTCGAATGACTTTCTTTTCGCGCCTCCAATGCCCAGATCTGCGAGATGAGAATCTCTTGACACACGTCCCCCACAATGACCGGCTCTGATCTTATCGCGTCTCACGATCTCGGTGCTCTGGCTGCACAACCTTTGGGATTCGACTCCTGAGTCCCTGATACACGATATCACGTGTAGATCCTACGACTCCTGTGACTCGGAATCAACGGCCTGCTTCTCCTGAACTTCGGATCTCTTCGGAATCTTCTCGCCATAACGTTCTTGCACCTCTTCGAGATCTGATGATCCTCGGAATCTCGCGAAATCTCTTCAGAAGATTTCAACCATCCATTCTTCCTTATGTAACCCAAAAAAAAGAAAAGGGTATCTCTCCATGAGATTCTTTCACCGCTTCGCCAACTTGCGACATTTCTCCCCGACTTCAAGTTACACTTGTCTACGCTGAATCATCAGCGACTCAGAGGTCTATCCCTCCTAAGCTTTGTCGATTTACTTCAACCTCAACGAGGTTCCTTGCACGCACTCCTTGCGGCAATCCTGTGAACACTTCAACGTTTCGAGCTTCCTTTGACTCTGCATATACCCTAGCAGCAGTCCTTTGATACTTCTTCTCAGTTTCATGACTGAGACTCTCCTTAGCCTGCGCACTCCTTGCATGGCTTCAACAAACCACTTCCGCTTCTGAGCGAATTGAGAACAAGAGTTTAACTCCCGAGCCTTCTCTCAATGCACTCCTTGCGGATGACTCAACTGCACTCCTTGTAGGAATCCTTGCTCAAAGAGAAACAATTGTAACTCACCTCACTTCCTCTCAGACTTCAATCTCAACACATGAAGCCATACACACATCATGATAATAATGTATAATAGGAAGAAATATTCATAAGTAGATCATTTCACACACATACACAGAGAATAACACAACAACCATGAATCTGAATCAAATTCTTCTATTAATTCAAGATATGTACATAGGTGTTCTTCTACAATTCTCTGCTATTCTCCTATGCTCTAGAATCTTCTTCTTCCTGTTGCTTAATGAACTCTCTCCCAATGATACAAATGAGGGTTTCTATATTCGGTTTTCCCTCTTCTTTCAAGAACTATCTAATCTAAGAATTCAATTCTATCTACCTTCAACTACTACTATAAATGCCTCTGTCTATCTCATACGAGAGCGTATGGATCGAGGTCTGAGTACATTTCTTCCAAGGTGCTTAAATTAAATGATCTCATTTATATTTAGCACATCAACTTCAAGAGATAATTTAAAATTCAAAAACTTGCGCTGGACGTCTTCCAGCTGTCTTTTGCTTCCACATTGGTTTTGCTTTTCGTGAGGGATTCTCCTGCATCATACTCCCTCGCTTGAAAATTTGCATGGGATCCTGTCCATGAGATCCTGCACGGTATGTCCATGCTTCTGAATATTTTCTTCAGTCTTTGAACTGGCATCTTCAATTGGATGACCTTTCCACTTGACCAAATATTCAAAATATTCTTTCCTCCTGGTTTTCTTACCCACTCTTTTACTCAGTATTTGCTCCATCTGTGGCTTCTCTGCAACTGGCATCTACTTTTTCCACTGTACCTCTGGTTGATCATCACCTTCTACTCCTTCTCCATCATCCTTATATGGATATAAATCTGAAACATGAAATATCAGAGATATTCCAATCTGATCTGGTAACTCAATTTCATAAGCATTTTGTCCCATCTTCTTCAAGACCTTGCATGGCCCAATTTTCTTCATCTTCATCTTTTTATATGTTCCCCTTGGGAACCTTTCCTTCCTCAAATGTGCCAGAACTAGATCACCAACCTAAAACTGAAGTTGTCTCCGATGTTGATCTGCTCTGCGCTTGTACTCCTGACTTGACTTCAATAGTCGCTCCTTCACCTGGCTGTGAAGTTCCTTCATCGCTTCAGTGAATTCTTCTGCACTAGCACTGCTAGTATCAGTCTATTCTAAATCCCTCAGTTCGGAAACTCCTCTTGGCTGCATTCCATATACAATCTGAAATGGACTTTTTCCTGTGCTCCTGTTCACTGAATCATTGTATGCGAACTCTGCTTGTGGTAATATGCTATCCCAACTGCTATGGTGCTCTGTCACCAAGCTTCTCAACAAGTCTCCCAAGCTTCTGTTGACCACATCTGTCTGCCCAACCGTTTGAGGATGATAAGCAGAACTAAACATCAGATTAGTCCCCAGCTTCTTCCACAATGTTCTCCAGAAATTCCCTATGAATTTTGTGTCCCTGTCCGAAACTATGCTTTTCAACAACCATGAAGTCGAACGATCTCTTTGAAAAACAAGTTTGTGATGTGAGTCACATCGCTGGTCTTCTGGCATGGAATAAAATGTGCCATCTTAGAAAACCTATCAACTACCACAAAGATTGAATCAACACCTCTTTGTGTCGTCGGCAATCCCAATACAAAATCCATTCTAATTTCATCCCACGGCTTGTCTGGTGTGGGTAATGGCTGATAAAATCCTGCATTCTGCTTTCTTCCCTTTGAATGTTGGAAAATCCTACACCTATCCACAAATTTCTTGACTTCTGACCGCATCCCTGGCCAAAATTATGACTCGCTCAGTTTTGCAAATGTCTTATCATGGCCAAAATGTCCTGCCAATCCTCCACTGTGCTTTTCCTTCAACAAGTTCTCCCTCATGGAGCAATTCGGAATACACAGTTGATTTCCTTTGAACAACAATCCATCCTGGATCACATACTCTATCCACTGGCTTCTATCTCTGAGAACTGGATTCTCAGCTGCTTCATAAGCCTCCTTAAAGTCTGAATCATCTGCATACATGTCCTTAAGATCATCAAAGCCTAACGTCCTGACTTTGAATTCCTGCAACATCAAACACTTCCTGCTCAAAGCATCAACAACTTTGTTAGCAGTACTCGAAATCTATTTTATCACAAAAGTGAAATTTTGCATTTATTCTACCCATTTAACATGCCTCTGATTCATCTTTTCCTGCTGAGTCACAAATTGTAATGCATGGTTATCACTATATAAAACAAATTCCTTTGGAATCAAATAGTGCCTCCATTTCTTCAATTCCTGTATGATGGCATAGAATTCTTTATCATATGTGGAGTACTTTTCTTTTGCCTCATTCAGCTTCTCGCTGAAATATGCAATCGTCCTATCTTCTTGACTCAAGACTGCTCCTATGGAAAACCCGCTTGCATCACATTTCACTTGAAATGTCTTTTGAAAATCTGGCAACACCAAAATTGGTTGCTCTGTAATATTTCGTTTCAATAAATTGAAACTCTTCTCAGCCTCTTCCGTCCAGTGAAAAGATTTATGTCTTTTCTTCACTGTATCCATCATTGCTGCACTAATTCCACTGAAATTTCTGATGAATTTTCGGTAGAAACTAGCCAGTCCATGGAAACTCCTCACCTCAAATACGTTCCTTCGTGATGGCCAATTCTTGATTACCTCCACCTTATCTGGATCCATCCTCAACTCATTTGCATATATAACAAACCCCAAATAAATGAGTTCTATCTTCATCAATGAGGACTTCTTCATGTTTATCAGCAACTTCTCCTGCTGTAATTTCTTCATCACAATAGCCAAATTCTTTAAATGTTCAGCCTTTGTCTTGCTGAAAACCAATATGTCATCCAGATACACGATGACAAATTTTCCGATGAAATCCTTCAGGACTTCATTCATCAACCTCATAAAGGTACTTGGTGCATTCGCCAAACCAAATGGCATGACAAGCCATTCATACAAACATTTGTTTGTCTTGAATGTTGTTTTCCATTCGTCATCTTCTCTCATACGAATCTGATGATATCCACTCTTCAAATCTATCTTTGAAAAAAAATTTGCCCCACTTAAGAAATCCATCAGATCATCCATTCTTGGTAATGGGAATCTATACCTGATAGTTATCTTGTTGATGGCTCTTGAATCAGTGCACATCCTCCAGCCTCCGTCTTTCTTCGGACTGAGTATTGTTGGAACAGCACACGGACTCAAGATTTCCCTGACCAAACCTTTTTCCAACAACTCCTGGACCTGTCTTTTAACTTCTTCATTCTGCTGCGGCGTCAATCTGTACGTTGCTTTGTTTGGCAAACTAGCTCCTGGTATGAGGTCTATATGATGACTCACACTCCTCATTGGTGGCAACGAACGAGGTAATTCGTCCACCAAAATATCAACGAACTCTTTCAGTAGCTCCTGAACTTCCTCTGGTAAATCATCCACTCTTGTGCTAGTCAGAACAATCCTCGGCTTTCTCACCACAAAGAATATTGGATCCTCCTTCTTCTTAACTTCTGTAAGAAGTTCCTTCCCACTCATGAGAATCACTCTGTTGCTTATTTCCGGTTTCACTTCTTTATCTTGAATCGGACACAACATATGAGTCCTCCCATTCTTCTTCAGGGTATAGGTATTCATCCTCCCATCATGAATTACATTTCTCTCATATTTCCATGGTCTACCCAGCAATAAATGACAGACATCCATAGGAATAACATCACATAAAATTTTATCATTATATCCTCCTATCTTGATGTCAACTAAGCACTGTTTAGTGACATTTACCTGATGTCCCTTCTGTAGCCATGAAACTTTATATGGAATTGGATGATCAGTTGTCTCCAGCTCCAGTTTTTCTACCATCTTAGTTGAAACAAGATTATCGGTGCTTCCGCTGTCCACAATGACTTTGCATACTCTATCTTTGGTCTTGCAAGCAGTCCTAAAAAGACTGTTCCTCTGTGCTAGATTCTCCATCTCTTTCTCTGGAGTCAAAAGGACTTTTCGCATCATCAGCGATCTTTTGCACTCAGCGTATTCTGCCTCATTATCTCACCTCTGTGCCTCGGCGATGTGAGTTTCTCCAGTTTCTTTCCTTTTCTCTGGACATTCGAATGACTTGTGTCCATTCTTTCCACACGTGAAGCATGTGATTGCTCCACCTCTTCCTCTTCCTCTACCTCTGGTACAAGGAAACCTATCATTATCAGCATATCCTACTTTTTGTTCAATTTGTTGTCCTCGCTGCTCAGCATATGGTCTTCTCTGTGAGGTTACACCTCTTTCTGTTTGAGTCTGAGGTTTCTTCCAGTCATCCTTGGGCTTCTGGTATTTATCTTGGGCAACTGTTTTTCCTTTGGGCTGACTCCTAGCTCTGCCCCTCTGACTTTGTTTATGGCTCAGCTTCTCCTCCACCTTCAGAGCCAATTGGTAAGCATCCTCCATAGTTTAGATTGTTGCCAAATTTAGTTCATCCTGAATTTCATACCTCAGGCCATTCAGATACCTGACCACCTTTTCGTCACTGCTTTCACGATGACCTGCTCTGATATTCAACCTGTAAAATTCCTTAGTATACTTCTTTACTGTCATCAGCTTCCGTCTCAGGTTTTGCATCCTCCTGAACAGAGAAATTTGATAATCTTTGGGAATGAATATTGCCTTCATCTTTGCAATCATCCTGTCCTAGCTCTTTATCTTCTGCTTTCCTTGACAACGCCTGTCAGCTTGCAGTTCATCCCACCACAAGGCTGCATGTCCTTTTAATCTTGTGATGGCATGTCTAACCTTCTTATCATCTTCGATATCTTCATAATCGAAGTAAGTATCAAGAGCTCTAATCCAGTCTAGCAGCTCTTCTGCATCCAGACTCCCTTCATAAGCTGGAATGTCCATTTTTGTTTTCGAACTCATCTGAGTGATAGCCTTAATTAAACGCTCATTGGTTGCATCCTCTGCCGAGATTTCTTCTCCTCCATGTCCAGTATCCTCTTCACCTTCGGATTCACTGGTGTCTCCTGCATCAACTTTTCGTCTCCACGATGTCTCCATGTCCTCCATTCTGGCACGAAGATTTTGAATCTCTCTCTCCATATCTGGATTCTGTACTTGTCTACCTCTGTCTCTGGACATTTCTCTTCCCCTGGACAATTCCCTTTCCTCCTCTGGATCGGGTGATTGTCTACCTCTTCTCCTTGGAGGCATGGTGAATTCTCCTTTTCCTCTTCTACAGAAAGCAAAGAAAATTGTTCTATGCTCTGATACCACTTGACGCAGGGGCACGTGCCACCCAAGCACGCATGTCCTTGCACATAACCTTCTTCTTCTCAGCCCAAAGAACTTGAAGGTTCTTCTATCTCCCTATCGGGAGATCTGCACCCACAAAAATCTGTTCCGAGGTCTCCCCCTTACCACCGAGAGATCCGCTAAATCTCGCGTCTCGTGAGTTCGTAACTCAAGCCTCCAACTTTTCCTTTCAAATCTTGCGATACCCAAGTTGGCGATACGGGTATAGCTCCTTCCACATACAACCATGGGCTAGGCTTAACTATTAGCCCCTTTCGCAACTTCGCGACCTCGCAACCTCGCCGGTTGAACCGTCGAGTTTTTACCCTCCTAGTCTGCGAGTCCCCAAGATGCGCGGTCCCACCTTATGCTCTGCCATGAATCCACAAGAATCTCGGCTACTCGGCACTTCATGGCTCAGCGTTCCTTTGTGCCACCTGTACTCCACTCACACCTCTCTATGGCCCACACTGCTCCAACTATCGGGATATCGCTATCTCGCAACCTCGCGATCCCCGTGATCAAATTCTCGAACCTTTCCTTGAGAGGTTCCGAGATACGATCTCTCGCTCAGATCTAACGGTTCTCCTGTGCTACGAATCTAACGGCTATCCTCCTCTCGCTTCCTCACGACCTCGCGACTTGGAGTACCCAAATTTTGGACTCTAAACCTGCGAGCTTACGAGATCCATCGATCTCTTGCCACCTGTCCCCCTCAGATGGACAGCTACGATCCTCTCACTCCTTCATCGCCTCGCGACTTTGTGTACCCACTACTTGGGTATTTACCCTACGAACTCCCAAGTTCGCGAGATCATCGATCTCTACCACCTGTCCCCTCAGATGGACGGATCCAAATATCTTGCCACTTCACCACTCGCGACTTGGAGTACCCAATACTTGGGTTTTCAATCAACGAACTCCCAAGTTCGCAAGGCTTCCCGATCTATGCCACCTGTCCTACGTAGATGGATGGCTCATAGCCTCTTGCTACTTTGCTGCCTCGTGACCTTGCGTCTCGCAAATTTTATAGCCAAACACTTGGGCGTTCACCCTGCGAGCTCCCGAGATAGCGAGATCTCTCGATTCTTGACACCTGTCCCTTCAGATGGACGGCTAAAAATCCCTCGCTGCTTCACCACTCGTGAAGTCGAATGACTTCCTTTTCACTCCTCCAATGCCCGAGTCTGTGAGATGAGAATCTCTTGACACGCGTCCCCCACAACGACCGGCTCTGATCTTATCGCGTCTCGCAATCTCGGCGCTCTGGCTGCACAATCTTTGGGCTTCGACTCCTGAGTCCCCGATACACGATATCACGTGTAGATCCTACGGCTCCTTTGACTCGGAATAAATGGCCTGCTTCTCCTGAACTTCGGATCTCTTCGGAATCTTCTCGCCATAACCCACTTAAACCTCTTCGAGATCTGATGATCCTCAGAATCTCATGAAATCTCTTCAGAAGATTTCGACCGTTCATTCTTCATTATGTAACCCACGAAAAAGAAAAGGGTATCTCTCCATGAGATTCTTTCACCGCTTTGCCAACCTACGACGTTTCTCCCCGAATTCAAGTTACACTTGTTTACACTGAATCGTCAGTGACTCAGAGGTCTATCCCTCCTGAGCTTTGTCGATTTACTTCAACCTCAACGAGGTTCCTTGCACGCACTCCTTGCGGAAATCCTATGAACACTTCAACGGTTCGAGCTTCCTTTGACTCTACGTATACCCTAGCAGCAGTACTTCGATACTTCTGCTCAATTTCATGACTGAAACTCTCCTTAGCCTGTGCACTCCTTGCATGGCTTCAACAAACCACTTCCGCTTCTGACCAAATTGAGAACAAGAGTTTAAATCCCGAGCCTTTTGTCAATGCACTCCTTGCGGACGACTCAACTGCACTCCTTGCAGGAATCCTTGCTCAAAGAGAAACAATTGTAACTCACCTCACTTCCTCTCAGACTTCAATCTCAACACATGAAGCCATACACACATCATGATAATAATGTATAACAGGAAGAAATATTCATAAGCAGAGCATTTCACACACATACATAGAGAATAACACAACAACCATGAATCTGAATCAACTTCTTCTATTAATTCAAGATATGTACATGGGTGTTCTTCTACAATTCTCTGCTATTCTCCTATGCTCTAGACTCTTCTTCTTCCTGTTTCTTAATGAACTCTCTCCCAATGATACAAATGAGGGTGTCTATATTCGGTTTTCCCTCTTCTTTCGAGAACTATCTAATCTAAGAATTCAATTCTATCTACCTTCAACTACTACTATAAATGCCTCTGTTTATCTCAGATGAGAGCATATGGCTCGAGGTCTGAGTACATTTCTTCCAAGGAGCTTAAATTAAATGATCTCATTTATATTTAGCGCATCAACTTCAAGAGATAATTTAAAATTCAAAAACTTGTGCTGGACGTCTTCCAGCTGTCTTCTGCTTCCACGTTGGTTTTTCTTTTCATGAGGGATGCTCCTGCATCAAGTAGTTTATTAATGCAAAGAAAAAAATTACAGAGAGATTTTACAAGAGAGTTTCTCACAATCGATCATCGGAAAATGACCCTCCATGCTCTTTAAATAGAGATCATGGACCAATCGGGTGTTAAGCCACGGATCAATGGTCATTAAGATCAAGGAGAGTATGAACCGTCGGATCACTCTATGTCAGGAACATATCACGACCGTCGGATTTCCTAACTACAAATGCATACTAATGCATACTAAAGAAACATAGTAGAAAGCACACTTTTACCTAAAGACACAATAGACCAAGTAGATCTTACTAGCTCCTAAGTGTCTAAATATCCTAACATCCCCCCTTAAGAACAACTTGGGATAGGATTGAAGGATTTACAATAGTGACACAATAGGAGAAGGAAGGAGGCATTAGAGCCTATCTCCCCTTAATGACAACTTCCTGAACTCCTAACATAGATCAAAGTTTGGAAAATTTCTCTTCTGTAAGAGACTTTGTGAAAATTTTTGCAACTTGATCTTTTGTAGGGAAAAAGAGAACTTCAATAACTTGATCATGAATGAGCTTTCTAATGAAGTGCATGTGTAGCTCGATGTGTTTTCTACGTTGATGTTGAAGTGGGTATTTGGTGAGCTTGATGGCACTCTCATTGTCACACCAAAGGTTGGTCGGATGCTGGTGATGGAATCCAAACTCTAAAAGGATCTGTCGAAGCCACAGGGCTTCTTGACTTGCATTTACTGCTGCTCGGTACTCTGCTTCTGCTGAAGAAAGTGCAATAGCCTATTGTTTCTTATAGGCCCAAGTGACAGGTCCTGAACCAAGGTTGAAAACATAACCTGCAGTAGACCTCCAATCATTAGGGTCGCCGACCCAATCTAAATTAGTGAAACCAACCAATAAAGGAGTCCCCACTGAACTGTAATGTATCTCGAACTGAACTGTACCAAGAACATAGCAAAGTATCCATTTATTTTCTTTCCAATGGATTTCATGGGGTGTTTTCATATATCAGGCAACAATACCAACAACAAAGGAAAGATCAAGATGGGTATGTGTCAAGTATAAGAGGCTACCAACTAACTGACAGTACAGGGTGGCATCAACTTCAGGAGAAGTACAGGTGGCAGAAAGATTGACTCCAGACTGGAAGGGAGAAGGGGTTAGTTTGCAATCGTCCATGTGAAAGCGACGAAGAAGGTCACAAGCATACTTAGACTGGGAAAGAAAAATTCCTTCATTGGTTTGAAAAACTTGGAGGCCAAGGAAATAGTGCAAAAATACTAAGTCTGTCATTTCAAATTTCTTCTTAAGGCTGGTTTTCACATGGTTTAAAAGTTTTGAGTCACTACCAGTAAGGATAAGGTCATCAACATAAAGGACACGGATTATGAGATGGCTTCCTACTTTCTTGGTATAGACATTAGGATCATAACGGGATCTAGAGAATCCAGTGGAAATAAGAAATCTATCCATTTTGGCATACAAAGCTCGGGGAGCTTGCTTGAGACCATAAAGAGATTTCTTGAGGCAACAAACAAGGCTAGAGTCATTCTGGACATAGCCAGGAGGTTGTTCCATGTAGATTTATTCTTGCAAATCTCTGTGCAATAAGGCCGATTTAACATCCATCTAATGGACCTCCCATTTATGTGAGGTAGCAAGGGTAAGAACAAGGCAGATGGAATTCATTTTTACTACAGGGGAAAAGGTTTCATTATATTCAATTCCTTCAACTTGGAAAAATCCTTTGGCAAGTAACCAAGTCTTGTGTCTTTCAACACTTCCATCTAATGCATACTTAGTTCTATAGACCCATTTTCATCTAACAAGTTTTCTTCCTTTTGGAAGAGGTACAAGATCCAAGTATCGTTTGCCATTAAAGAACGATACTCTTCATTAATTGTTGTATCCCAATCTAGATGACCTGAAGCTTCTGCAAATGTCTCTGGATCATGAGTTTCTGAAACTTGAGCCAAAAGAGAAGAGGTTCGCTGAAACTTTGAACATGTTTGACGCTGATCTGAAGGATCACTGACAAGATCACCAACTGCTTCTTGTGTTGAATGGACCCATCTAGGAAGCGGTGGAGCTAGTGCTGGTTCAGGTTCAAAGGACTCATCTAGAGGAGGATGAGCAGGTGGATGTGGATTTTCATCCTCACTTTCACCATCTGAAGAAGAAACCAGATCATAAGAAGGCACAAACGTTGAAGATGGCTCGCAGGCCAATGAAGGCATAATCGTTGAATTAGACTCGCAGGTCAAGATATTTTCATCAAATTTAACATCTCTTCTAATAATAATTTCATTACAATGTGATTGAAGAAGTCTGTAACCTTTGACATCTTCAGAATAACCAACAAATATACACTTCTCACTTTTAGGCTACAATGCTTTCCTTTTCTCATCAGGAATGTGAGCCCATGCTATACTACCAAATACATGGAAGTGACTTACATCTGGTTTAATTTTATTCCAAGCTTCTTCCGATGTTATATTTTTAAGATCCTTTGTGGGAGTGCGATTTACTATGTAATTTGCACAGTTGATGGCTTCCACCCAATACTTTAGACTTAATCCCTTAGATTGGATCATACAATTAGCCATTTCTTTTAATGTGCGGTTCTTTCTCTCAGCAACACCATTTTGTTGTGGCGTATATGGAACAATGTGTTTCATTTGGATTCCCTGTGTAGTGCAGTAGCTTGTAAAATTATTGTTCACATATTCGCCTCCATTATCTGTTCTTAACCTTTGAATTTGATGTCCAAATTTCTTTTCTACGAGGGCCTTGTAGGCTAAAAACTTGTCAAAAACTTCACTCTTAAGTTTTAAGAAGTAAACCCAAGTACATCTGGAAGAGTCATCAATGCAAGTTAAGAAATAATTGCACCCACAAAAAGAAGGAGAAGAAAGTGGACCACACAAATCACTGTGAACAAGATGCAAAGGAACCGAGGCATGCCAAGAGGCACGTTTGTCAAAACTTTCCTGATGATGTTTGTCGAGAACACAACCAGAAAAAATACCATCTATGCATGAAACAAGAGGAAGACCAGTCACCATCTGTTGATTACATAGTTGTTGCAATGAGCAATATTTTAGATGACCAAACCACTCATGCCAAAGTTTGCTCAAGTCATCGCTATGAGCAACAAAAACTGATGAAAAAGATGATGACCCAAAGTTGTCAAACTTGTACAACTTGGTAATATCATCAACAATTCCAGTTGCAAGAACATGCTTAGGATCTTTCAGATCCTTGATTACAACTTGGTGAGGTGAAAACTCGACGGTTTTACCTTCACATGAATGAGTGATTTGATATACTGATAGAAGGTTACAAGAAAGACTTGGAACACATAATATATCATTGAAATGACCATTATCTACTTGAAATATTCCATATCCTACAACACTAAGAGATCTATCATCACCAACAAATATTTTCTTGGTGTTACATTCATTTAGAGCGGAAAATATGGTTTTATCCTTAGCCATATGACAAGATTCTCCTGAATCAATAAGCCACTCATCAGAAGAAGAAGTAGTAGTATATTTTGAATTGAAGGAGAAACCAGAAGAAAAAAGTGCATGTCCGTGAGAAGAATAAGTAGAATCAATAGTGATGTTGTGCTTCTTCATCACTACTTATAAAGTTTCCATCTTCTTGAAACATTTGTACTCATCATGATCATCTTTATCACAAAAGTTGCAGTGTCTGTTAGTATCCTTACTTTTATATTTTTCTCCTTTGTCACTAGTAGGAGTTGAAGCTGTCTGAGCAGGTTTGGGACCCTTATGTTGTTTGTTGTTGTAGCGAGGATGTTGCTTCTTGGGATACTTGGGTTTATCTTTCTGCTGGGCAACTAAGGCTTTGTTGGAGGGACCTGCAGTGTTGATCACTCCAAATTGTACAAGCTTATCTTCCTCTCGAATCAAATAAGTACAAAAGGAATCAAGACTGGGTTTTTCATAAGCTTCTTCCCCTAGAGCCTCTCTCATGGCATAAAAGGTAGATACAAACACAGAATATACACTATCTAGATTAGAAAGAATAAGATAGATGCAACGCTCTTCCTCCATCCTTATCTTACATTCTTCACATAAAATTCTGAGTGTTTTAAACCTAGATAGATAGTCTTCAAGGAAAGAAAAATCATTTGGACTCAAGGTCAGTATTTGATTTTCTAACTGTTGTGATCGAATAATATTGAGTTTACCAAACACAGATTCAATCATGTCCCAAGCTTCTTTGGGGTCATCAATATCTTGAAGGTGGTACCTTAAATCAGGAGAGATGGAAATTTTGATTATTCCACGTGCTTCATCATTCCTATTATCCCACTTGTCTTTCTTATCAGCATCAGTAGGTGATTTTTCCTTTCCCAAGGTAATCCAGTACAAGCCTTTATTTCTTAATAAATCTTCCATATGAGATTTCCATTGGAAGTAGTTGTTGCTGGTAAGAAAGACAGTTCTTGTAGAAGCCATATTAAATATGTAGATAATGTGGATTTAAAAACTAAAACTGATAATCTATATGGAAAGAGCTTGAAAAGTTATGTGGTTTTAAAAAAAACGGCACTGAAAACGGACTTCCAATGTTAGAGTTATGCCCTTTTTAAAAAAGACACAATCGGTAACCAAATGACCACGTGATTTGTGTAAGTTGCTTTATGAAGTGACCCACTTTTATAAAGAGAAGTGGAGATCACTTTTACAATGAAGTTACTTTATAACAAAAAAGTTGCATGAAAAATAAATAACTTTAAAATAAAATATTAAAGCTACTTATAGTGATTCACTTTTATACTTGAAGTGAAATACACTTTACAATTTTAGCATGAACTTTTTCAAAAAAGGTATCAAAAGAGAGACTTGAACTCAAGACCTCTTACTTAATAAGGCAACTTTTAACCAAATGATCTAGCAAAACATATTGTAATGTTCAGAAGGAGGATTGTTGTTGTTGTTGTTGTTGTTGCTGCTGCTATTGAAGATGGCCTTGGAGAGCTTGCTAAAAAAAAACTCTTTTCACACAAGAAAAAAAAATCGCTTCTAGACAACAAGGGTTAGATCTCGGTTAGCTTACCCAGAAGATGCACCTTTTCCTATCTATTTCTGATTTTCCGAGATCACATAGGGTGCGAGGCAAAGAGCATATGCAGATCTAAAAGAGTAGCAACCTGGAAATAAATAAAACCAAAATACTACTCTGCAAACATTTTTAAAAATGTGTATTCAAACTTTATACCTCTGGATCTGACTATAATGGTCGTATCTTGGGCAAACAGAAACCTTTTAGAGTGAAACGAAAAGTGTTATCGACTTAAACAAGTTCTCTAAATGCAATGGAACAATCCTCTTAGCCCAAAAATGTACGAAAATGATAGAAAGTGGATATGAGGCAACTCGGCTTCACGATATCAATCTACAATAGGAGCGGGTCTTCAAATAGGCTCTGATACCATGTTCGATAACACAAGTATTCCAACAAAGGACGAACACCTTTAGTAACCACTCACATAACTAGATCAAAGATCAACACATCGATGTTTTCACGTGGTAAAACCCCTACGGGGAAACATCCACGGCCCCAGCCAATGCGACCACTTGGAGCAGTTTATTAATGCAAAGAAAAAGATTACAAAGAGATTTTACAAGTGAGTTTCTCACAATCGATCATTGACAAATGAACCTCCATGCTCTTTAAATAGAGATCATGGACCAATCGGGTGTTAATCCATGGATCAATGGTCGTTAACATCAAGGAGAGTATGAACAGTCAGATCACTCTATGTCAGGAACATATCATGACCGTCGGATTTCCTAACTACAAATGCATACTAATGCATACTAAAAAAACACACTAGAAAACACACTTTTATCTAACGACATAATAGACCAAGTAGATCTTACTAACTCATAAGTGTCTAAATATCCTAACAATGGTCTGGAAGGTATGAATGGTGAGAATCGTCAGAATGGTGAGAACACCCCCCCTAAATCTACATGCATTTTGGATGAAACTTGGCTCTCTAGGAGAACGTTCCCCCCCACTTAGAACTCGTTCATGTCCTTAAAGGAAATTAGGATAAATTAATATCCTCTTTACAGCTTTTAGAATAATAATATATTATTCTATTAGGCTCTTAAGCTTAGCCCTTCTTTCCTAGACTCACAGTCCCATCCATTTCCCTACCCAGTGGATCTTATTCCCCCTTAACTCTTTCTTCGTGGGTTGGTCTACACGCAACGATGTTTTTATATTAATAATATGAATATTTACATGTACAGAACAAGCTCTCGGCCTTTAACATCTAGGCTCTCCTGCCTAATAAGCACATAAGCCTCCTAGTTTATAACACTTGGCTCACCAGCCTACAAAACATGTTACAATTCATGATTACAACCGAGGCTCGACATTGGGATATTACAATCCCCTCCCCTTATTTATGCACTGTCCTCAATGCATTTTATACCATGTATAATACAAAATTCTTCAAAAATCTCCAAGATTTTGCTGTTGGAACTTGTTAATCACCTGGTGCTCTGCTTTTAAGCACCAACTCCGATATTCATGCTACAGTTGGAAGTCATTTTCTCTACTCCATAGAGATGCTTCAGGAATAATTCAGCTCACTGTACCATTTGACACACCTTCCTTATGGAAGCTATCATGCCATAATCATTTCTGAGTTTCCTCTTCCTTCTTGAACTCACCCTTCCAGGTTTAGGTATCCTTTCACTGCTACACAATCCATCAATGATCCATATTTCCAAGGCTTTCACACACAAGGAGAGAACCAACCCACTACCAGAGCCTCTCACCAAGGTTCTTCGTTAAATGGCTTTAGTGTCTCTAACAATATTTCTTCTTCCAACATTCCAACTTTAATCAATATCATCTCATCTGCATCATAAACATGCAGTTAACATGAGAGAACATAAAAGAATTCATTTAGGAACTCAAACTTAGTTCAAAGGACAAATTTTTCCCAAAACATGAAATTATGTTTCATAATTCTTTTTGGATGTTGTCATATTAGGAATGCTTCATCTTACATACAACCAACAAATTGTCAGTATTTCTTGTACCTCATAATTCAATTTCAATATGTACAAAACCTTATGCACTGATCTTAGAATTTCCTGCACCTAGCAATTCAATCACAATTAGCAAACAATTTAACAAAATAGAATGACTCATCATTCTATGCATATGCATGTTCATAATTAATATATGTAATTTCATTACTTCTTTTTCTGAACAACAATTTTTTTGTAGTCAATGCTTACGTGACTACTTGACTTGTAACTTTCTTGTTTCAATGTCTAAAAACTCCTAAAATGTCCTCAACTTCATGAGTTAACAACACTTCAGTTGTTAGTAACAATTATTTCTATGTAATAATATATATGCATGTACTTACAAAATGCATTTAACAATTGCATTTAAGTATACAATTCTATCACTTACTATGCATGAGTGAAATTTTCAATCGATATTTATTCAATGCACATTGCATTGAATTACATAATTCTCTTTATCTCAATCATGTATCTCACCATCCATAAGTTGGAATTTTGGACAATGTCTTGACACATTCCCCACACACTTCATTTTGTCTTCCCAATTAATTGGATGCCTTCCTTTTCGACCCAAACACTACACCAAGAATATAATTTTGTGGTGTTCAATAGTGTTAGCTAAGTAGTTGCAGTCCAAGTTATATTTAAAGGTAGGAAGCTTTTGGTACCTGTGTGGTTCATAACCTTTCCATATCCATATTTTTCCATATCCAACCATGTCCTGGTCTCATACATGACTAGCTTTGCTAGCATTCATTCCTATAACAAATTCTTATCTTTTACTTCTTTTTTTATTACCCCATAAACAAATCAACATGACATTCTACTATGTCAGTGTGTGCATTCAAAAGATAAAAGTTTTGATAACTATAACATGCTTCTAGCCTTTACCAACTCTAGTGGTATCTTATTCATGTTAATGCATTCAAATAACAACATCCTATGTATCAAAAAATTTCAATCAGGGAAGATTCTTACCTGAATTTCCCTTCATAAATTATGCAACATAATTTCAAAAGAGAATACTTACCTTCACAGATTCCATTAAATGAATTTGATGTTACCTGAGTAGTTGATGATAGTAGAAGATTTCATGCTTCTATTATCAAACTTATAACCAACACTTCAACTTTTTTGTTGCTTCCTTCCATATGCAACAACATCATCAACAACACTTGCAACATGAAAGAATTATTTCCTTTGGATGTCCCAACAAGACATAACATACTTGCTTCCATAGAAATTGCAGCAACTTCCTTCTCCATGTATCATATTTCTTGTTGTTCCCGGAAGTCTTCAATTCTTCCTGGATCCCTAAATCTTCTTTTTCTCTTATTTTATTCATTGTACATGATTAATTCTGAACCGAGCACTTTCTAGCGAATCAATCTTGGGTTCCTTCACATTTCCAATCACATACTAAGCTGATATTAACCTTCAACTTTCATTAATTTTCTGGATCCATCTATCCCAACTCATACTTGGATGAATCAAAATTCCAAACCAAGCTATTTTCTAGACTCTGGATTCTTTAGCATCCATTTATTATTCAACTAAACTACTTCAGCCCTTTCCTGAATGACTAACTTAGTACTTGAGGTTTATTGTACCTTCTCTTCTCTTTGACTACTAGTCTCAAACTTGACTTGCATAGCCAATCTCTATTCATACTGTAAGGATGCAAATATGCTCGATTTGTTAGATGCATAGAATTATTTGAAAGTACTTCTTTTACCTTACCATTATAGCTTCAAGTGATACCTCCAACCTCTTGGGTTGTCACTCACAGATCTATGTGACTTAAGATGGATTCTTGTCAGGCACCATCTCCTATGCATTCAAAACCATGCATAAAACCATTTTCTTCTACCTGGTTTCTTATTGATTTCTCTTTAGAAATCATTTCACTTTTAAATTATTCTTGACTTGATATCTCCATGTTGTTGTGGAAATACCTTCAACACATTTGGAGTGTTTTCATGCATTCCTACTAGCTTGATGTCTACCTCGTGATTTCTTCTTCCATTATTTTAGGATGGTCATAGACTTGACTCCATCCAAGAGTCTTTCCTTTTCTACTTTGCATACTTGCAACCACATATTATGTTGATATTAATTTTCAACATTCCATTATTATTTTGATTCCTCTAATCCGACTCCTACACGAGAGAATTATATTTCTGGTCATTTTATCTGAGTAACCTTGGATAGTTAACACCAAATTTTTCTTGAAGAAATTTGATTTAACCTTTCCATGACTGATCCTATTAGCACTTGTATTATTTGGATGAATTATTACTTTCTCCTCCCTTGACCCATATTATTTTTCAACCTGACATGCATATTCAACTTATTCCATGCTATATTTTATGAGATTCATGCCATGCTCCCACTATGCATTCTGATAGAAATAATGGAGGTGCTATCTCCAAATTGTAGGAATGCTCCTTAGAGATATTGTCACTTTCTCCATGCATACATTTTGTCCTTCTTTATCAAAGTACTATCATTTTGATATATATATCAATCTATATAGATTAGGTCTTCCCACTATGTACTTATTTATCTTAGCATTCTTTAGTCTTGACCTTGATCCTCTTGTGGAGTATTCTTTGACATAAGATTATGTCCTCAAGTTCTTATGTTCCTTCTTGATATTAGGTCCAAACTCTTTTATATTCCATAAAACCTTACTTGTTCCCATGCTTTTCATCTCCATATGAACTTATGGTTCATGCATTATCATGTATTGCAGATGGATTTATCCACCTAGCATTCACATTTGACATGAAAAGATTGTCACTTGGATTGTCTTCCCAAAGCAAGAATTTCATTCAGGGTTTCCATGCTTCTTATTGAACCTAACATCTGATCCAATGACTTCTGAAAGATCTCAAATGTAAAATGAAGGGTTTTCTCTGATGCACTCCTTGTGCAACTGATCTCTTTTCTCTGAGATAATGTCTCTTACATCATTTCTAGACCCTATCATAAAGTTCTCAGATCTTCAGTACCTCTTCTGATGCAGGTCTGAACCAGACGAAATCCATGTGCTTCCTTTCTAACCCCTTTTTTCCTTCTTTAACACAGTTTTTGGGCAATAGCCCCTTTTCTTCAGCTCTCAAATCACATGTGACCATGGCTATGACCAAGTGATAATAGTTGGGTGCTTATTCAGGGCCTTGAAACCTCGGGGCTCCGATGCTTCGGAAGTTTCCCTTTCCACACATCACAAACATCACATAACATTGAACTGGAAAACTCATGGAGGATGGTGGATCTACGGTCCACATTCTCTATTCAGATATATGGTGGATAGGAGCTCATAGACTCCAAGCTTCGACAGTTTCCAAAGAACAATACAACAAATCTCCTGGAGTGTCGAATTGGTGAACTCGCGAAGTGGGGTGGATCAACGATCCATGATTTTCCATCATCCAAGGACTAATATTTTCTACCAAACTTTGGGCTTCAGGGATTTCCAGAGAACTTATTCATAGATCTCTCAGAGTGTCAAATTAGCAAATGCCTAGGGTCCACTTAGTACTGCTTACATTGGGTGCTACATTTCAGAAACACAGGGTGACACGTGGCCTTTTCATCGAGTGACATGTGCCAGGTCGTTATTGGTACAACAAGATTTTTCAAAGTAGAAAGTCATATGACACATGGCATGCCTAGGGATGATCCACATCACCCAAGTGAAATTATCATGCCATATCACATCCGTTTCTTTGGGACTTCAGTGCTCTTGGATTTCGTAGCTTCGAGACTTACAGGACTTCGGGGGTTTCTTACTCCCACTCAATCATGAACCATTTATTTTGAAGTGTCAAGTCATTGGACTATCGCATCTGCTACCGCGTGTCCTCTTTGATCAACATTCGATATTAAGTCCAGCCTCCAAGAGTTCTCGACTCAACACAACTGCAATGCAATTCCTCTGAAGTACCAAGTCTATGGACTTCACGATATGGCACCACGCGTCCTTTGTGATCAACGGTCGAGATTAACTTCGGCCTCCGAGAGTTCTTGACTCAACGCAACTGCAACACAATTCCTCCGGAGTACTAAGTCTTCAAACTTCACGATATGGCACCACACATCCTCTTTGATCAATGGTCAAGATTAACTCTGGCCTCTAGGATTTCTCGACTTAACGCAACTGCAACACAATTTCTCTAGAGTACCAAGTCTCTAGAATTCACGATCTGGCACCACACATACTCTATGATCAACGGTCGATATTAACTCCGGCCTCCAGGATTTCTCAACTCAATGCAACTGCAACAAAATTCCTCTGGATTAACAAGTCTCTGGACTTCACGATCTAGCACCACGCATCCACTGTGACAAACGGTTGAGATATACTCTATCCTTTGGGGGTTTTCATACTTTAACAATTCTTGACCAAGTTAGTTTCTTTGTGCAACCATTAGAGGCCCCACCAACCATTCTTGAGAGGAGTGCCACATGGTGGAATACTATAAGAGGACATGTGGCCCAATCAGAAAGGTGACATCTGTCACATTCTAACTAGCATTTCAATATTCCAAAGGTTCATAACTCACTAACACGTGGCACACATCCCATGTGTCCACATCATTCCTGGTGATGTCAGCAGGCCATGTCACTTCGAGACTTCAGACTTCAAAATATTTTACACCTACACACTCTAATTCTCTCGAACATTGAACTCTCGAACTTTCTTACCTTCTGGGGTCCACATAGTACAACTATCAACACTTAAGGTGATGTCATCATGACACGCTACTTCAGCTCTTTTTCTTCATGACTTCAGGCTTCAGGACTTCAAGACTTTGGGGCTTTGGGACCTTTCAAGGCTTCAGTACATTTCGTCTTAGCACCTTTTGTTTCTCCTGAATGTCGAATTCCCGAACATGCCAATATGTCGACACATGTCTCTTTTGAAGAGCGGTCTGGATTAACTCCAGACTTCAGGACTTCAAGAGTTTTCACTCTATCACACCTTATTAATCCCGAATTTCGAATTCTCAAACAAGTTGATCTGTCGACACTTGTATCATGTAATGAATGGCTTGGATTAACTTTGGACTTTGAGACTTCGAGAGTTTTCACTCTAGCACACTCTGTTTCTCCTGAAGTGTCGAACTATTGAAACCTTGATCTGTAGACACGTGTCTCTTTTAATGAACGGTCTAGATTAACTCCGGACTTTGGGAGTTTTCACTCTAGAACACTCCATTTCTCCCAAAGTGTCAAATTTTCTAACTGTTGTGAGATCTACAGCTCACAACCATTCGTGTGCAGATTTGTCGGCTAAGATCTTCTCTTCATTGTTGCACCTTACCTCTTTCTCTTGACTTGATCTAACGAATTTGATTTGTCTTCAGTCGATCCAATGGTCAAGCACTTCTCCCTGGATTTGTGGTATAGATCCACTCTGGGACTTCGGAGCTTTGACACCTTTGCTCCCTTTTATGAAAAGTAACTTAAAACATTTGGAGTGACGAAGTCTCGAAGGACTCTGGTGGTTAACCACCATGCTCCTTTTTCCAGATCTGACGGTTGTGAAGGATTCTCCTTCTCCCGAATAGATCCTAAGGTCCAAATTATAAACTTTGTGGCCCAATACCATGGTTGCAGTGGTATCCTTCCTCTGTAGGTTTTTCTTGAACCGCTATACTTCCTGAGCTTTTGAACATAGTCCATGTGTTCACACGGTGCCTTTCTGGCACTTAGGAACACTCTGAACTTCGATTTTTTTCCCTCTCGACAACAATTCACTCTGAAACCTTTGCTTAATTAACCATTTACACGGCCCATCCAGGTTCAGTGTTGAAACCATGGCTTTGTAACATCCCCAGCCCCCAACTGGTCAAGAAACATCACTCCGTAAACATCTATTACTATGATACCATTTCTATAACATCCTCAACCACCAACAGGCTGACCATGCTACCTCATAGAAATAAAAATTATCATATGCATATAAATATAAACATAAACAAACAACATATTCTTCTAATACACATATTAATGCGAAAATAACAGTAAAAGAATACATGCAGTAATCACAAGCAAAACCCATAAATATAACAACATATACAGGAAATACTCATCCATATAGCATGTACAAATACACATCATGTAAATGAATAGATAAATGGGTACTTGTATTTTAATTGAAGTATACCAACTGCGTACAGAACTTCCATGAACCTCCCAGCCATAGACCACGCTGATCGTCACTCTCAGTAGTGGGTCACCCTCGGTCTAGGACTAAACTCTATTGGGAAAGGGATTCCTAGGCTAGGAAGGGACAACAGGAAATTGCGCAGTACAATAGGAATGATTTCCTCCAAGGAGTCACTTACGCCCACAACGCACAGAATCTCATTCCCCACATGCATGTCCCACCCCAGGAGTGTACACCTTTACTGTCACACAACCCATCGACTTCTACACCTCCCTTGTCAGGGCTTCAACAACAGGTCGGATCAAGAATTCTTAGAGCTATGTGACTACTATAGGACTCCCTCTAGGAGAACTCACTTCTTCAACACACTCTCTCACCTGGAGAGAGTTGCTCACAAGCCTGAAAAACCTGCTTCTTCACTCCCACTTCTCAACACACAGGAAAGGTGATGATAGCAATATAAACTGAACGTGGGGAAGCAGTGAAACACAGGCTACCCATAGGGTACGAGTTTAGTAAGATATCAGTTCGATATTTTTGCAGAGGTTTAGGATGGTTATGGTTCAACAATGGAGGAAATGACTGACTGCGTGATTGCCCAGTGCATGGATTAATCACCCCAATGGATGGTCTGCAAGGTCCGAATGGTGAGAATCGTCAGAATGGTCATAATGGTGAGAACACCCCCCCTAAATCTGCATGTGTTTTGGATGACAATTGTCTCTCCAGGAGAACGTTCCCCCCCACTTGGAACTCATTCCTCTCCCTAAAGGAATTTAGGATAAATCAATATCCTCTTTACAACTTTTAGAATAATAATATATTATTATATTAGGCTCTTAATCTTAGCCCTTCTTTCCTAGACTCACAGCCCCATCCCTTTCATTACCTAGTGGAGCTTAGTCCCCCATAACTCTTTCTTCGTGGGTCGGTCTACATGCAATGATGTTTTTATATTAAAAATATGAATATTCACATGTACAGAACAAGCTCCTAGCCTTTAACATCTAGGCTTTCCTACCTAATAAGCACATAATCATCCTAGCTTATAACACTTGGCTCACCAACCTAAAAAACATGTTACAATTCATGATTACAACCGGGGCTCGGCCTTGGGATATTACAATTGACCTCAAAACTGGCATATAGGTTAGGTTTTTCCCTACTTTCATTTTTTCATCATCCATTTCTTGGTTCATTTGGCCTTAGGATCGACCCCACTGAATTGCAACACTAACCTTCCTTACTAATCAAGGTGTCGTACTTTATGTGGTAGAGCCTTCCTTCCATGGGCATCCTAGTTAGAGCCTTGTTTTCCATTTGGTGCCCATGTCGAAGTACTTCATAGGCATGAGAGTCTTGTTTAGTCTCTCCATGATGTTATGTTGAAGCCTCATACTTCTTCTTCATCTTTCTCTGGCCTATACCCAAGGGACTCCCCTTGAGCATGATTTGTTGTCTTTCAAGATCGCTTAAACTTTGAAAGAAACATCTAATGAGAGATTATTTATCCTTTTCGGTCTCGTTTGGATTACTTAAGAAAATAATCCCCCCTGGAGTCTTATTTAAGCCCTTTTCAGACGATCTAAAATTGAAAATATTGATGAGCGATCTTGTTGCCCTTCACGCTCATCAAACTAAAATTTGAAGGCACATCTGTTTGACGATATTTTATCCTTTTTCAATCCGAACGGTTAATTTATGAATAAATGTATTCCCTAGGTTCTTTGGTTCACTAGGAGAGTATTCTCAAGCGTAATTTTAACCCTTTTTCGGGCTTGAGGGACTAAATTTTCGAAAAGGAGCCAGTCTCCCTGGTTTTGGTTTATCTCTTTTTTGGGCCTTGGATATTATCTACGAAAAGGAACCCCCTCGAAGTCCATATTTAATCTCTTTTCATACTCCCTAAATATGAAAATATCACCAAGTGACCTTGTTCCTTTCACACTCGTTAAGTGGTCTAGAAGGAATATCTATTTGGCATAAGTTTAACCCTTTTTTCGTCCAATAGATTATCTAGGAAAAAGGTACGCCTCGTGAGAGATGTCTTGCCAGGAGAGTTCTCCTAAGTTATATTTTATACATTTTAGGGATAAGGAGACTAAACTTAGAAAAATGTTGTGAGTCCATAGTTAATCTCTTTTCAGACTCTTAAAATTGAAAAGATAGCCGAGTGATCTTGTCTCAGTCACACTTGTTAAAATGGTCTTGAAGAGATGTCCTTTTGGTATAAGTTTAACCCTTTTTTGAACCAACTAGAATAATTAAGAAAAAGGAATACTCTAGAGTCTTCTTCTATTATTTTTGAGACTCTCTAAAATGTGAAAAACCACTACGCTTACCTTCTATGGGCTAGTAAAGCTCAACATGGAAGGAGTCTTGTTGTGTCATACCTAATCACATCTCATGTCTCATCCTTGTGTCTTTGGCCTAATGTCTGTTTCATGTTGCTATTAAATGAACCTTCAAAGAATTCCTTAAATGTAAGCCTTGCAACACCTTTTCCCCCACGATACGACATCTTGACCCATGGAGGAATTTTCTCAAGTGTCTTTATCCTGCACATGTCTCCTTGCACTAAGAATTAGTATGTTCCATGTTCTTGGAACTAGTTTTCTTGACCGTGATACCCATTCTTCCTTTGTAACGTAGCATTATTTTATTCTTTTTCAATCTCATTGAAATTTTGAAAAAGAAAAAAAAATCAAATATTCCAAAAATAGGGGACAAGATATACATTCTCTTTTATTGGCAGTAAGATAGTTGCCCTTGGACAAAGCACATCCTTCCATTTTTTTTCCAAGCATTGGGATATAGTATGACCTTATGAACATGTTCTCATTACATAGAGTTGTGTCCTCCTCTATTTGGTTACTCTTCCAAACATATGGAGAGTTTGTGATGCCTACTGTGTCACAGACTTATGTCAAATATATGCTTCATGAGTCTCATCATTTCATTATTCTTTTGTCCAAGGGAGGTTTTATCCAACCTGAGTCGTCCATTTTGTAGTTTATCTCTTGACTTTTATGAGTCAACCATCCCAAGAGTACATTCAATTTCGGATTCAAAACCAATGGAGTTTTGTGCCTGATTATTGATATCCTCTAGTCTTTCCCTGACAACACGTCGAAGACCTCAAGGTAGTGAGTCTTACACTCATATTGTACTCCTACCTAAGTTTTGAAGATCTTGAAGTTGTTGCTCAAGCTATGAAGTCCTCATCTCCAACCATAGGCATCAATGCTTCTTGAAGATGCATATCATATTGTACTTGTCTATCTTCAGATGATCTTCAGATGTAGATCTGTTGTATATTGTTCGTGGTTTCACTTTATATGGACATTTATATTTTGTCTAGTAGTCATATATGACATGGATCTGTAGTGTAATTGATTGGAAACCATGCTTAGTTCTTCCCGAACATGGGTATGCCCGCCTTAGAGAGATTATCATTGTTTTGCAAATGGCACATTCATGAACACTTGTCTCGAGCTCACTCAACTCTGTTCCTTGCCATTGGTAAAGATATTGTAATGTATTTTGGCCGTCAGTTTCTCTTCTAACCTCACACATTAGGGGGGCATCTGTTATAGTCCAAAATTTCTTATCTTTGCATACAAGACATTGGCCCTTCCTTTTGCATACTTTTCGAAAATACTACTTCAGAGGCTTCCTCTTAAAAAAAAAAATTGGAGAGTGTACAAGCCTTGTTGAACTAATAGCCTGCATACAGTACACGCGTTCTTCTTGCTAGTTAGTTTGCGTACAGATGCCTGGTGCATGCTAGATAGCCCGTGTTTACCTCCAAAAGTTGCAAAAAATATAAAATTGTGCAGAATTCGCCGAAGTTTACGGGATATGGAGATTTTCCTAACCATTTAACCCCTTCTAGCCCATCTCCAAAGCGAATAACCATATTTTTCTCATATAAAAAGAGGTCTTGGGGTGTCATTTATGAACATAAGAAAGAGAATTAAAAAACTCTGCCAAAATACCTTCCCTTTCTTAGCCCAAGATTTTCATCCCATTTTAAGTTTTAGCCTCAACCTTCCCCTCCAACCTTTCTCCTTATGCAACCCTTCATCCTTCCCTTGGTGATATGTTGGTTGTGAGAAGATAATGTGGGATTGATGCACTTGGAGCCACAACAGAGGAGCCCAGACTTGGTTCGTGGATCGGTTGCCGACAAAGGCTGTAATATTTTTTGTCTTACAATTGAATAAAAGGATTCACCCTTGTTCCAGAACCCTATGTTTACATGCTTTTGTTAATTTGTTAATTTATATCTATGTCTAGACTTTTAAAGTGATCAATAGAGATTTCATATTTTGTTGCATTGTATTCCTAACCTTTTGCAGGTCAACTTTGGGAGGAGAGTCGTGATCTAGGAGGCAACAACAAGTGAAAGAGGTCTACACCAACCGCAAGGAGTAAAGGTGCAGTCATTAGCCCTCTTTCCTCTCTCTCATCGCTTTGTTTAGATGGTTTTGGGGTAGCTTAAGGGTAGAACATTCTTTTAAGGGAGTTAGTGCTCTTCCTTTACCTTAGACCCAGTATAGGGGGATTTTCCCCATAGCAATGATACTCTAAAATTATTCCCCCCTTTCACTCATGAATGGCCTCCATTATATACAAGTTGGGGCATGAAAACCATAGGATAATTTGAGGAGAGGATATGATCAAATGAGGATTTAATTGAACATACAAGATTGACCTTTCCTTGGATAGAGGGTAGCTCGAACCAACCCATAGCCAACTGAAATCTCTCAAAATAAGGCATGATGGTTGTAACCACTTCATCACACCCTTAGAACTAAGCACAGGGCAATAGTATCACTCCCCTAGACCTAAACAAGGGTGCGATGACAAGGGTTCACCCTCCTTTGCATATGGGCAGAGGAGCGATGATACTAAAAAGGGCCAAAAACTTAAGGTGAAAAATAGTATTTCGACCTCCAAATGATAGGTTTCCCCTCCAACATGTCTAGGGATTACGACAAACACTCTCACATGGTGAATAAAGTGCGAGAAATAGGTGTGTAACACCAATTGGTCTATTGAATCTTAAGCAAGTAATCTCTTACTTCAATTTCTTTAAAATTGTATTTCTATGTTCAAAAAACATTGAGAGAAGCATTCTAAGATCACCATAGTTTTGATGAGAGAGGGAGAGAGATCCATTGTAACTTAAGATTTATTATTCACAAAGAGGGATCAAGTCCCTATAGGTGCAAACATTTCCTGAAGTGTTTTTCAATTTAAAAAAAATATTCACCTAGAAGTATTTGTTCCCTTTAAATGCATAATAAATCTAAAGCTAAGATAGATTTATGTTAATTAATTAAAAAATAAAACATACCATACAACTATCTATTTATATTGAAACCATTTCAATTTTAAATTTAAATTGTAATTATATTAAACTCTTATTAAAAAATACACACATGTTGATAAAAGTCATACTAAATTCTATTTTTTTAAAGTAGTTTCTTTGATATTCAATTGAATTAAATGAAATTTTCCATTACATATAGCCACGAAGTCATTAGAACAATACTTATTCATGTCATTTTTAAGAGAATTGAACCTCGATGGAAAGAATAATAATCATTCCTCACAACCATTCAAACTATACCTAATTAACTTTACCATACTAAATTCTTATTACATTGTTATTATCCATATCATTTTAAATTCTTATTTCAAACTTCTAGTCGATAACGTATTCAATCATGTATATTATTTATCTCTGTAGTAAGGTCATCTCATCTTGAATTGCCATCTTATTAGATTATTATCACAAAGTCGTCATTACTTAGGTTTATGAATTGTTAAATGTTATTTGCGTGGACAATGAGGTCACGTTATTTATTTGACTTTCTAGTAAGGTTATCTTATATTGAATTGTCGTCATATTAGTTAAATTTATTAATGAGGTAACTTGTATTTTATATTATCGTGTATAATATTATTTTGTATATATAATGAGATTACTTTATATAATATTATTTGTACATAATATTATTTTGTATATATAATGAGATTACTTTATATAATATTATTTGTACATATAATGAGATTACTTTAGTTTGAATTGTCGTTCATTTTTATTATATATATATTTTTTATTATAAATATTTATTTTGTATATATAATTAGATCACTGTACAATCATATTAATTTGTATATATAATCAGATTACTTTATATATTATTATTTGTAGATATAATGAGGGGGACCGATAGGTATAACCTTCCTCGCCCTCCTTCTTCACCTTCCTTTGTCAGGCGAGCCATCCTTCCTTATCAAATATTTGCTTGCTCAATCATGCATGATGGCGCGCAATGCTTCTTCCTCTGAATGAACAAATAGGGCAGGTTCTGCAGTCGATCATTTTAGGGAAAATAAATCTCACGCCGCATATCTATAATGCATGGCCTGACCCTACACATGCTATTGCCTGCAGCACCCGAACGAACCATTCACCTCGCTCGATTATTGATTTAAAAAGTAAGCAAACCTCTCTCTAAGCTCTGCGCCCTCCCCCCTATGAAATGAAGAAATAAGATGAGCTCAATCCGATGAATGATATCTTCTTAACCCTTCGGAGTCCCCAACCAACCAATAAGTAGTTGTTGGGATGTTATTATATTATCTTTCTATTATAATAAATTTATTATTGAATAAATTGTGTTACATGATATATTTTAATTATAATTCTTTAATTAATTGAATAAATAGTTTCACATATCATTGATGTATGTAATAAAACCATTTAATTAAAATTGTATATATTATTTGTGTGTAATAAAAATATTTTTTATTTAATTTTTATTATATTCATTTGTATTATAGTTATAAATAATATTAGTAAGATATTGATGATGATGATGATGATTAACGTTCACTAAGACCTAATTGGTCTATCGAACCTTAAGACGGTAAGTGATTACTTGTGATTTTGTTTCTGTGCTCGAAAAGCATTCAGAGAAGATTTCAAATATTACCATACTTTTGTCGAGTTAAGAGGTTAGGAAGGTTGGTAATGTGATCAATATTTTGAAAATGAGATCTAATATGGGTATAGGTTGGACAATATAAGAGAAAGTGTTTTTCATCTTCAACCTTCTTAGTGTCACAAAGGTGACACACTCTTTCATCCCATGGCGTTTTAGGAATTGACCAACACCTAGTTTCACTATGGAGCTCATGAGAATTTGTTCTTATCTTAGCAATGCTTATTTTTTTATTTACACTTGGCAAAACAGATAGATAATTTTGATCTTCTAGATTAGGGTTGATTACATCTTTATAATACCTTAATTTTCTTTTTTCCTCTAACTCTTTACACACCACGTTTTTTCCTTAAATTTTGATTTGACAGCTTTTTTAATAGTATCTTTATTCTACAAAATGGTTTCTTCCATGATTCCCCAATAGTTTAGCCAAGATAGGGCATCTTTATGCCATCCTCGCTTGAGTCGATGGTGGTTATGACTTGATTTTGAAGAAATTTTAGGTAGCCTCTTGTCTTCCATGTTGTTTAACTTGTTCTTATACATTAGGTATCTAGTCATAGCCATGCTCTCAATGGGGGAGAGGCTTGTTTCTACGAGGAAGATGGGATAGGGCGTATTTCCTTTAATTTTGAGATTATAGGTTATAAAATTCTTTTGTATTTTCTCTATCTTTCTCTAGGATTCATGAGAGATACTACAGCCCCAGACTTCACATCCAAAAAGAATAACAAGTGTAACAAGAGTCTCAAAGAGGAGCTTCTACTTATCCCAACTCCAAATATCAGCTGATTTACAATTGTTTTCAAGCCCATAATAAACTTTCCATCCCCCAATAATCTGTTTCTCAATGTTATAATTCAGATGCTATAATATAATATATATATTATAATATAATATAATATAGCTATATAGTATATATTAATAGTTTATATATATATATATATATATATATATATATATATATATAAAATAGTATTAATATATATGATAATAATGTGAAATATTAATGTTATAACTAGAAACATATTAAGGGGAAAAATAAAAAAAATATTTATAGTATTTTCTATTTTAATATGTTTTATTTTTTTTATTTTTTAAGTTATCAAATTTACATTGATTTTGAAATGATTTTTTTCATATTTTTTGAGTATTAAAATAACAATTTAAAAAAATCTAAGTAATTTCTCACTTTTTTTAAGGTTTACTAGAGCAATTTCTTTTTTAACGTTTGCCAGAGAAATTTTGGTCTCAGTGGACAAATTAACCATTATCATCACCATAATTATCAAAAATATTATTTTATATGTTAGTGAGATCACTTTTATTTAAATTATCATCAAAATAGATTCTTATTACAAATGTATATGGTAGGTGAAGTCAAAATGTCACATACATTATTTTTTAGTATGATGAGATTACTTTATATAATATTACTTTGTATAATGAGATTACTTTATATAATGTTCAAAAGGAAGCCACCAACCAACATGTTTTTAATTAAACTATATGTTTTTTTAAGATGTTTCTATTTTGGGTATTTTCTACAAACAATTCACCTATGTTAATCGTTGGGTTGTATCATTCATTCATAGGTAACTGCAAATTTTTGTATGTAGTATTTGGAAGTTGTATTTGAATTATCACATCAACTCTTTTTTATACTTGTGGATATCTATACTATTCTTTTTAATATAATATCTCTTAATTTTAGTTTTTTTTCAAAAAGGATGGATTAGTAATCAATCTATGAAAATGTAAGGTATCTTCATTATTGATAGTGAAATGGACCATTTCATTCTTATGTCAAGGTTCAATCAAATTTATTATTCACATACGCATATCGACAAGTACAATCTTCATCAAGGTAATGATACACAACTTTTTCCTTAACTTCATAAATAAATCAAAACATAGTGCAACACAATTGTTCATAAGTAATTATAATCTATAAGGCATAACAATTACAATAAACTTGAATTGTTAGTCTAGTTTTGATTAGTTAGGTGAAAGATAGCATAAAATAGAAACATTTTCTCCTAAAAGGTATCCCATGGGTAACTATTATTCTTACCACAGAGCCACTAAATTGCTTGGTTTTCCATTGTTGAGAACTACCTTATTTTTATAATCCACGCATGTGTCATGTTAGAGTATATGCTAGTTTCATTTTTTATATTTATTTAATTGTTCACTAGCTCATTCAATATTTTTTCATATGTGGATCCCCTAAGCAAAAGTTTGAATCATCTTTTTCACTACTTGGAGGATAGTTTTCATTGTTTTGAACAAGGTTGTTGATGTTTTGAATGGAAAAAAAAGTTCTCTTTTTTAAGTTCAAGTTTTTATTGGAGTAACAATTTATATATTGAAGACTTTGTTGAACATTTTTTCAAGGTGAAGACTTACTTGAACATTATTTTCAAGGTGAAGGTTTTCATAAGAATTTTCTTATTATATCAAAAATAATTTTTTTTAGAGTAAGTTTTTTTAAACATTTCTTATAAAATTCTTGATATTATTTTTGAATAATTTTTGTGACAATGAAGTTTTTTTGAAACTGTTCTGAAATGTTGAATATTTTAATTTTTTTTATAGATAACTATAATCATGAGAAACAAATGTGGGCACAATAGAAAATTTGATCGCACTTGAGATGAAACTCGCCATAACAAACAAAGGAAAGATCATTATTGGAAAAAGAAATGAGAACATGAAAATATTGAAGAAAGAAATGATGACGATGTAAATAGAGATTTTCAACAAGAACAAGTCCAACCAGGTATGCATGTAAATATTGTCTATATTAAAAGTATAGAATTGAAATTGAAATTATTGTTTAAAATAAATTGATTGTAATTTGGATTTCATGTTTTTCAAAAAACGGAAATATATATGCCTCATAACATCGATGAAGTCGTTGACACCAAAGTTGAGGCAGAACTTGAATCACCTACATGTATGTACATAAATCTAGATAATGCAATATGAACACTTGTATATAGTTTAGTGAATTTATGTTCGTGTTTTGTTTTTGAATATAAAACTTAAATTGAAATATGTAGGAGAATCTATCAACATTGATGATGAAATATTTGAAAATGTCAATACTGACAAATTTGGGAAGAAAGAAGCTAAGCATTATATAAGATATCATGTTAAGAATATGTATAATACTTTTTTCAGAGATGAAACATTAACAAGACAAGCTCAAATTTTTCTTTGTCTAATAAAATCAAGAAAGTTAAAAGAAGCTACATCATTATTGGGTATTCAAAAGTTGACAAAAGATACAAAAGTGAAACAAATTGTCTTTGAAAATATAAATAGTGTATTAAAAGCTTTTGGAAAATATCGAAAAAAAGATGTCAGTGCTACACGTAGGGTTATACAAACAACAATTGTTTCATCTAGCAATATAAAATATCGTTTGACACAACACATGAAAAAAGTGATGGGAACCTTAAGAAAAACATTGTACAAACATAGAAAATTTCAATTGCAAATAGATGCAAATGATGAACTTGCTTTTTGGACAGTTATTTCTAGACAACGATAGACTTGCAGAAAATGTTAAAGAATCGGTCTATAATTTTTGGTTGATAGAATATCCTGTTTCACCACATACAAGGATGTGTTGTGACAAAGAATAGCAAGAAATAAATATGAAGAACATCCAAAACATATATTTCCAATGACACAAATATAATTGTTCAACAAGTTCAATGAAGAGCACAAATAAGTTAAAATTTCCATCAATACATTTGTGCAACAAAAACCATGGTTTGTTAGACCCATCATTGTTTGTGACACTCATTGTTATCGTTATCATGTGGAATTCGAGTTATATTACAACACTTTTCTTGATTTTGGTAAAACTTTATGGGAAATTTCACCTCCTCCTTCCACATTCCATGCTTTTATATTTGAAATTCTATGTGAAAGAGAATGTGATGAATTATTTTACCAAAAAAAATGTGTTGGTGGAAACAAGTGTGATCGTTGTGGAAATCTTAGTTTGTTTCACTCAAACTATCATATTGATATGAATGATCAATCTTTGTCTAATACAATAGTCAATTGGAAGAGATATGAATATATCAACAACATGGCTCTAGATTCTTCAAATGTTATTTCCAAAAGGATTGATTTGAAGGTAGATAAAATCTATGTGATAGATTTTTTGAAGAAGTTTGAGGAAGAAAATTATAAATACACCTAGCATTCACATAGATTTGGATGGCAATACCTATAATTCAAACAATCCTGTGAAGTGTTTCCACGAGGGACAATTTTTTCTATAGTTGATTTTGCAAAGAATTACACATTTGTTGCACAAAAACAAATACAAAGTGAATATTATCATTCTGATCAAGTTGTTGGATCACGTTGTCATTGATTCCAAAGGATTGATGTCAAAGGACTGATGTCAAAGGAACAATGTCTTGTCATAGTATATTGATGTAGTGATTGATGGATCATGTATCGACCTTGATGTCAAGAGGAGTCATAGTCATATGCATAGATGGATGAATGAGTTGTAGTTGATGTAAAGATGACTGATTGATGGATCATGTATTGACCTTTATGTCAATGGATTGATGTCAAGAAGATTCATAGTCGTATGCATAGATGGATCAATGATTTGTAGTTGGATTGATGTAAATATGAATCGTTATTGTCTTGCCATGGTTGTACAAATGGATGAACTCCAAAGTGGCCCCCTTATGGTGAAATCCCTCACGGTAAGACGCTTTGCGGTTAACTCCAAAGTGGTCCCCTTATGGTGAAATCCCTCACGGGAAGACGCTTTTCGGTTGAGTTATCCTAGTAGTATGGTTAGAGAACTCATGCTTAATTATGGAATAATGAGATGAAGATCAGTGAATTTTGTAGTGAAACTATCCTATATGAATAGTGTTTGTCAAGCCATTTTTGGTGGTATGTGGAACACCACATAACTCCTCATGGTTTGAGAGTTATGGCCTTACGAAGTTGGAGGACCCTCATATGTTGGCTTGAAGCCCCAAAAGGTCAAAGAAGTCAAAGTTCTTGCAAAGAAGAAATTATTTAAATAATAAAGTGAAGTGACAAACTCAAAAAGGATTATTTAAATAATAATGTGAAGTGGCAAAGTCAAAAATAATTATTTAAATAATAAAGTGAAGTGACAAAGTCAAAGAGGATTATTTAAATAATAAAGTGAAGTGACAAAATCAAGGAGGATTATTTAAATAATAAAGTGAGGTGACAAAATCAAGGAGGATTATTTAAATAATAAAGTGACAAAGTCAAAGAGGATTATTTAAATATTAAAGTGAAGTGACAAAATCAAAGAGGATTATTTAAATAATAAAGTGAAGTGACAAAGTTAAGGAGGATTATTTAAATAATAAAGTAAATGGAGAACTTTATAATTATGGAAAGTGGTTATAAGAAGATTAATCCTAAAATGAGGAAAATGGGTTAAGTGGTCAAGTGGAAAATTGGAAAAAGTTGGACATAGGTGATTATGTGGACAAAGTGGCCTAGAAGATGCTTCTAAGGAATCTACTTGGAGAGTATAAATAAGAAGCAAGGGTCTCTTGTGAAAATCATCTCTTGAGCATAGGTTGAAGTCCAATTCTGATTAAGAGAGGGATTGCAAGTTCTCATGGATGCCAATGGATACTTGAGTGTGAGTTGATGCCAGGTTCTTGAAGTCTGAAGCAAGTTCTAGATATGCATTCTATGGGATGAGATGTTCCATAGAAACTTTGGTATGGTTACATAGTTGTCTTGATAGATACTTTTGCTTATTGTATGGTGAATGCTTAAGTCATTATTGGTATGGTTGTTGTGATATGGTTATGTTGGTTGATTGATAGAGTGACCAACACTCTTATGTTTCAGTACTGATATGATTTCCATAGTATATTGGTTTCTTATACATGATTAAGTAGCATTTATATTGTATGGTTGAGAAGCATAAGTAAGTTGTAGGAGAGCATATATGTGTTGTGATTGGTTATGGTTCAGATTGGATAATGAAAGACAAAAGTAGATGTGACTAAAGGTTGCAAAGGATCTGAGTTTTTCATAGAGAGAAAACCCTAATTACTTAGAAGGCATACGCGGGATGTAGTACATATTGGTCGTGTATGCTGGAATGTATTATTTTATTTTTTATACTCTTGGTTCAAAGGTTGGAGCCGCCCTTCTTTATAATAAGTAAGAGGTTATAATTAAGCCCAAAAAACCATATTTTGGGTTCTCGCGTATTTCATGATGTAGCTACCCAGCCTCGGTATCCCGATGCATGAAGTAGCAATAAGGTTTAGTTCTAACCACCGTTATCGAGCCTCTAAGTAAAGATCATTTGATGTCATCACCTCGTGCTCTCACGTTTTGGGATTTACTCGTCGAACACTTTCCGAACCTTTGAGATGCAAAGTTGTGAAGTCTTTTCAAGTCACTTAGGTAAATATCAAGAGTAATCTTTTTTAACCGTAGTTAGTCTCTATCGTGATTTCGCGACTCAAGGATTCTTTCTTTCAAACGCAACAGTTTTGTAAGTCCGATCCCCGAAGTTGCAATATTCATTAATTAAGATGGGTTAATTAAAAGATGGAGTTAAATCACAAACTATATATAATCTCGCACCATCGCGACTTTGAGCTTTTGGGTCTCAAAGGCTAGAAGCGAAATCGTCCAATACGACGAGCACCGAAAAGGGGATAAAGTACTAAAAGCACAAAATTAAGGGAGCTAAGATGGATTAATTAATGCCTCAAGTATATTTTAACCGTATGATCTACAGATGAAGCTTTTAACGTTTCTGCTCTTTCCCAAGTTACAAGTCATCAAATATTTATGGCATTTATTTGAATTTCACTGAAGTGATTGACAATAAGATCCCACTTATTTGCTAAAATATTTCCATTAAACCATTTAACCATCCTGTCGAAAAGGACCAACACGCACTTAAGTGTTTAAGCAGAGGGTTTTCTTTCATTATCTCAACTTTTCTTTCTACTGTGCATAGAGCTATTTCACCAGGATAACTTTTGTCTGTGTTTTCAATCTTATGTGACGGGGTATCTGATTGCAAGGTCATACACCATGGCTCCACGAAAAGCACCCAAGCCAATCGTCAAGAGCTCAGGCCAAGGTTCAGACATTGTGTCTGATACTTCACCTCGAAGTATCAATACTATTAACAGTTGGACGCATATTTGCAATATTCTACAGCCCGAGGTGATAAATTGCTCGGATGATTCCTGCGATGAGGAGAATGATGACATGTCCACCAAGTACAAAATCGTTTCTCAAGAGGATATGCAAAAAATAGCAGGAAGGCCATGAATTCTCCCCTATTATGATATGGTTAGATGGGCACTGGACCATGTAGACCTTCCGACCAGAACAAGTTTCAACGAACAGAGGGAAGCAGTTGGGTCTTTCAGACCAAAGCATCTACAGGAAATGTATAAATTGTCACCCACTCCAAATTGTATTTAAAATACCGAATTCCTAGAGGAGTTCAAAAAGAATGAATGTGAGCAATATGGGAGAAATTTATCCGATCTAATCAAAGACTGGGTTTCACACCCCGTGAAATTCAGGGCTGATACTCATGGAATTTATTCAATCCCCTCTTTAGAGCCACAGTTCAAGTATGTAGCGATGATGGTCTGTAGACTGTATGGGAAGGAGCAAACAACTCACTTTTCCTCCCATGGGTGTTGCTCATTTATACAGTCGCTGAAGGTTTTTCTTTTGACTGGGCCAAACTGATGTTGGACAATTTCACCAGTCAAATTACTGAATATCGAGCGCAGAAAGCCAGCGAGAGAACATCTTCATACTTTATGTCTGCCTACATCATGGACGTTATTTTCTTCATGAAACCTTTCCCATTGATGAGCTAGAGTTGGACTTCGTCTGATGTTGAGCCTATCCATGTCTACCACTCGAAGCTTTGGGAGGACAAGGCCAAAGATTTCATCTACGATATTTTTAACTGGGTAATGGTAATGATGCATGTTGCTATCTTCGGCCATCCGCCTCCCCGGATTTCAGATAACATCACGGCCAACCTGAGTAATGTAGTAGATTGGTATATAGAAGTAGATTATTCATACATCAGGGTTTTCGACACATCCGTTCCCCAACATGTTTTTCTGTTATTTCTGCCAGATAAGCTAATATGCCATGAGATTTTCAGGCAAGTTGTGCTTGGTGGATTAATAAAGGAGTTAAAAGGACTGTCAAAGAAGGTATGGCCACCCTTCCCCATTCACATTGGGTCATACTCCTTATTAGATTTTTTCCATGCCAAATCCAAGGCCATGACTTTGGAGGAAATGAAGTTGGTGAACATTGAGTTCAAAAATCATGACCCAAATAAGGTTGTGAGTAATCACTTGGCGAATTGTGGCCTGAAGAGATATGAACATGAGGATTCACCCCATAATGAAATATTCTAAGGTGTGAGGTCCTACTCTAAAGTCTTGAGCTGGATTCAGGCCTTGCCACCCAGAGATATGGTCGATTTGCTCAAATTCGAGGAGCATTGGAAGAGTTTCCTCCCCCTAATTTTACAGGGAAAAACCCCAAATCTTCTAGATGTACAACAGATTGAAGCCAAAGGCTCAAAGAACTCAAGTCTTGGCAAGGAAAAAAATTAGGAAGGGACAGAAGAAAAGGATACCTCAGAACAGGGAGCCGAAATCCCCGATCGAGGAGAGAGAAACCCAGAGGCAGTTACACTAGGAAAGTGGGTACTAAGTCAAGATGAGATACCCTCGCAAAAGGCAGGTGACACCTCACCGACCACATCAAAAGATCCGGTCACAGACACTAAACCTAAACAATTATCCAAGGAAATCGATAGTCCGATTTCTGTTATCACACCCTTACAGTTCACAAAGGGGAATCCCGATGCAGGATGGATTTTCAATGAAGAGATAACGCCCATTTATGTGGAAGAGTTACCTCCAAATGAATTTTTCTTTGATAAGAAAAGGAAGGCCGTAGTGAAGGAAGAATCGTATCAAAAAGAGGGCGCCGTGGCTAAAAGGTTTAAAATCTTGACAGAAGGAAAGGTCGTAGAAGAGGAGGAATTCGTCGATGAGATAGCAGGAACACTGGGGGCTTACGCTACAACTAATCAGTACTCAGTCGAAACTTTGAAGGCCCAATTGAAACAAAAAAACCTCTTGATCGGTAAGTTGGAAGCTAAGGTGGATACGACGGAAGCAAATGCCAGGGATGAGATGAGCAAAAGCCTCGAGCAAGCCCGAAGACTCGATCTGTAGGAGATCGAGAAACTTAGATATGACCTTGAGCAGGTGCGCCAGTTGGCGCTAATAAGGAAAACACAGGTAAGCCAATAGGAGCAACAAATTATACAGTTACAATCAAAATTGGATGTTGCCAAAAACCAGGTTTTAGACATAAAGGTTTTTTAAGACGAGGCTACTGAAATCCGACAAAATGTATTAGCAGCTCAACAAGACTTTCTTACAAAAGTGGAAACCATTCAGCATCACTTTCAGACAATAGATCAAATGCTAGAAGATATCTCTTTACGATAAAGAGAAGCTGGGGCAGCTCGGGTTGCTTTTCAGGATGTTGTGATAGCCACAACAAACGTAGAAGCAGTCAGTAGCTCCAAATTATCCATCGCAAAACAAACTAGAGGGAATATCTTACCAAAGGCTTGGGAGCAGGACATATCAGAGAGCAGGGGAAGAGCTAAGGAGGTGAGAACTTCTTGTGAAGAAACATTCACCTTGATAAATAAAGCTTTGCTAGACCTTGATAAGGAAGGCGGTGTTGGGACGTTGGGCAAAATTAATATAGATAAACACCTGATAGATATCAAGGAAAATGAAGAAAAGGAGCAAGCTAAAATATCCCCAATAAGCCAGGTTGATATGGTCCAAGTGGACAAATGGCTAGTACAGCCAAGTCTACAATTGTGGTCTATCGTCACGAAAGACCAACAAGTGGGAAAAAGGTTGCCATAGTTGGTGAAGAGTTGTTACACCTTTGAGGCCAACAACCAAGCAGAGCCTTGTAGGTTGATAGCCCAGTTGATTGAAAGGTGTGTCAATTGCATTAAGCAAGTGAAAGGGCAGGCTTCTGGTGTTAAATAGCGATATATGTCAATCTGTTCTATTTCTGGAGCTATAAGAGAAAAGAAAGGAAGGTGTTCTACCTGCATGGGGGAAGACAAAGAGAGAGGAAATGAAACGCTTCCTTTCCTCAATTGTAATCAAAGGTTTCTAGAATGAATGGGATTTGAAGTGTTTTTTAGGCTTGTAGAAATAGGCATTTTGGAAGAAAAACCGAGGGGGATTTTTTCTTTTTGGTAGATTGTAATAGAGAAATTTTCCATTGCCAGGAATTAATATAAAGCGAATTAAAGACTCCATATTCTATCAAGATTGATTTATGTGATTTCTTTTGTTATTTCATGCTTCATGACATTTTTATATGCATCTTTGATGACTGCTTTGACTACAATTTGGTACAACCTCTACTGTTGCAATCATGTTTTAGTTATCTAATTATTTGCAGATTTTCCTCTGTATTGGCTACTAGTAGGTACAAGACCTATAGATTACTCAGATCACTATATTTTATGCTTCATTAAAGTGTTTCTCTTATTTTTCTTCTTCTGTTATAGCGTGAGATTCCTCTCAAAATGATGCCTCACATTGTCTGACAGCTTTATGTTTTTCTTTCGTTTCATACATGGTTCCAAAGTTTTAACTCAGTTACGGAAGACGAACTTCAATTTGTTAAACTATTAATTTGTCTCACGGAATTTATTTTTATCAACAACTCAAAATAAAAACAACTGCCTCTTAAATCTCTATTCCTTAACTGACTGTCCCTATTGTAAGGCAATCTCACATAGAACCCGGCCTCTCAGACCAAACCAACATCGCCTTAAACCTCTTTGACACTATCCTAAGAACTCCAACCACATGGTTCGAACTAGAACGTTCATGGGCAACCATTGAATGAGACATAACCATGTAGGAACAAGTGGAAGTTAGACACAGACAACTTAGAAATCAACTATAGTTTCTCTTCCAGTTGTTTGCTCCTTCCCTTATCTTTTACCATTTTCTGGATGCCTAGACTCTATACTTCCTATCCTTAAGTACAGACTCTGGAACAACATCTTTCTGGTGCCCTTGCTGGGGATGGAGAATCGTAGTCACTTTCCCTTGAGCGAACGACATTTCCAAGTTTCATTTTTTGATAGTGAACAAAGAGTGAACACCTTGTTAAGGCTAAAATGTTATCATTCACTTGGCAAATCCACTTTTAAGTAAGTTGGCATCCTTTCAAAGGAACACTAGACAAAGCCCAGATGCTAAACAGACCGTGCGAGTTTCCGACCCTAAAAAAATACTAAAACCAAGGGGTCTTTTCAAACAAAATGTTGTTGTTTACCAACCCAAGTCTACTCAGTCTAAAGATAATACCTTTCTTGAACCTTCGTCCTCACGAGAACCTTCTCTTGGAAAAAAATCGAACAGTATTGTTGAAGCCGAGACCCTAAAGTCTGAGAAAATCCTACCCGAGATTAAGACTGAAACCTCTTCGATTACCTCTTACATTAGTAGAGGTGACACACCTGCCAGAAATCTCAACCCTATCGATATCCCATTGGCTCTCAATATAAACCTCTCTGTCACTCAAGGCCTCAAAGAAGTTTCTACACCCACAAACTCGATACCGGTGGGCTCTCCCATTTATATATTCTGTAAGTTAGAGGAACCGAGTCCTCGTTTACCCTCTCCCCCTTTTCCAACTTTCACCTCCCCTGGTAAAAAGTTCCCCGATTTTTTCCCCCTTGACCTTGGGGAATCTAGAGAGTCACTATACATCTTCGCCAACCCTCTTTATAACACACCAATTTCATCTCCTAGGTAATCCATGGCTTCCCCCGGAGGAGGAGCAGGGGGAGCAGGAGGTCAAGGCCAACAACTACCCCCCAGGGTTTTCACCAAAGTGGCCGCTAGATACGTTCCCTTGGTCCCTCCTGTACCCCTCCATGACTTACCCGAAAATTATATGAAAAACTTACCCAAGTTCACAGGAGAAGGGGATCTAACCACAACCGAGCATATCAACTTCTTCGATCAATTTGCTGATATTCTAGGTCTCGAACATGAGGATGTGTATTCCTGTTTGTTTTTCCAAACCTTCGAGGGACAGGTAAGAACTTGGTTTTGGAGTCTGCCCCCAGGTTCAATATTATCCTACAATGCGTTAGAAGACCTTTTTCTCAAACAATGGGGTGAAAGAAAGGATCATTTATACTATTTTACTGAGTTCAGGTCTTTAAGGAAAAAGGGATCTGAAACTGTTATGGAATTTATCCAAAGATTTAACAAATTGTACAATAAGATCCCTGTTGAAGTTAAACCGTCCCAACCTGCAGCCAAGGTAACTTTCATAGGAGATTTTGAACCCAATTTCTCTCTACTATTAAGAGAAAGGAGAGGGGCCGACTTAACCTGAATGCAAGATAACGCTGTGGAAATTGAGTCAAACATGATGGCTTCTGGTAAATTAAAAATGAAAATCAAAACAGGAAACAGGGAAACCAAAACATTTTAGAGAAAAAGTGGGTCCCTTTGGATCTAGAAGGTCCTCAGATGACAAAATGGATGACATGGATAGGATAATAAAAGAGATATCAAACAAAATCTCAAGAATGGAGCTAGACCAATCCAAATCTGATCAATTCATTAAGAGAGAATTCAGGAGAAACCCCAATCCTCAGATTCAACAAAGACAGATTAAAAATGAAGAACAAAAAATTCAAACACCTCTAAAAAATGAATTTCTTATTGGAGGAAAGGATATGAAAGAGTTCGAGGATTTGGAAGAAGAGGTAAACAATTTAGGTGATGACTGTATACAACCTCACTTGACAAAAGAATATTATGAGAAATCTCTAAACATTGGACAACCATCAGGTGAAGATAATAGCCTAAACAATGCCAATGATCTCGCCTATCAAGGAATGGACGAAACCATAATGAATGAGCTCCAGCATAAATACAGTCTGAGGCCTAAAAACAAACCTGTGTCGATGAATCAACCCAAGAAAATTTTTCCTAGGGGAGAAACATATGAGCCCGTCCAGAGAGAGACCGAGACACGAAATAACAGAGGGGTAGACTCGCAGAATATCAACGTAAAGGAGGTTGAAACCCAAGCAAGAAGAACTAATACAGTTGAAATGCAGACACCTGAAATGCCCAGAACCGCCGAAAATAAAACAGTGCAAACAAATAAGATGGATAAGAAGGAGTCTGAAGTTTCAACCAAGGAAACAGATAAAATTGCGGGAAGTTTCTGCCTACAAAATGAGATAAATAAGATCAAGATACCAATACCTTTGGTCTATTTGGCAAAGAATCTTGTGTACCAAAAGAAAATAGCCAAGATGATAAATTTTTCAGATTTAGAGAGTCAGTCTGACGTGATAAATCTGGAAGAGGATAAGCCTAATATCACTTTTGGTCCACATTTTGCAGGTGCCAGAGATACCGTCGCCCCCTTCTATATTAACTTGAAGGTGCACGATCGGCTGTTGCATAATTGCATGATGGACTCTCGGGCCTCTCATAACGTAATGCCCAAATCCATTATGGATAGACTAGGTCTCGAAATCTCCAGACCCTATGGAGATCTTTACTCGTTCGATTCAAGGAGAGTTAAGTGTATGGGCATGATCAAAGATTTAGTAGTCTCCCTCGCCCAGATTTCAGTAAAAAATGTCCTAATGGATGTAGTTGTCGTTGATATGCCCCCGAAGTACGGTTTTCTATTATCTAGATCTTGGGGATCCCTTCAGTTGGATATGACCTATGCCACGATTCTTGTTTTTGGCGGGCATTTCACTCAGTTATACAGGGAAACACAGTTGGCATATACGATAAGTGATCCTCAGAATCCTAACAATTACCCAGTTTATATCACCAATCAAGACCTGGGAAATTGTATTCTGTCTTTTGATGATAGTGAAAATAATTGTATGGAAGAAAGTTATATTGATGAAATCAAAACTGAAAAGACATCTAAAAATGTGTATAGCACTAGAACTTGGAAAATGTTTTTTGATGGTGCTTCTTCGTGTGAAGGAGAAGGTGCGGGCATGATTTTTGTAGCACCTGAAAATGAAGTTGTCATCCCCTTCTCTTACAGGCTATAGTGGGACATAGTCTACACAAACAACGTATGCGAATATGAAGCTCTAGTCTTGGGACTGGAAGCTGCCAACAAGCTAAACATAAAGAACTTAGAGGTTTGTGGGGATGTAGAACTAATTGTGAAGAAGGTAAATCGGCAGTACTAGGCCAAGCACTCGAGACTGAGGTCCTATAGAAATTGCGCCTGGGATCTAATGGAAAATTTATTTTCGTCGGTAAAGGTTCATTTCATCCCACAAGCCGAAAACCAACAAGCCAATTCAATGGCCAAAGAAGCATCGACTTTCGCACCCCCTACCACTTTCAAATTAAAGTGCCACATAGAGATAAGGCACATACCATCCATACCAAACAACATACAACATTGGCAGGTATTCGAAGATGATGAACAGATCAGAAAGTTTATGGAAATGGTGGATGATTTCTCCAAAACTCACATTGACCAGGAAAACCAAAATGACCATACCTAGATTATGCGGTAAGGGGAGGAGCCTCAGGAGTTCCGAGAAAAAATTGCAAATCATCGCATGCTAGTGTTAAAAATTAATCAGATCCCTAAGGGCCTGATACCTCTAGAAAGGTTGTTTGACCAAAATGACATACCTCTGAAGTCTACCTTGCAGCCCGAACCAGAGGAGGTCAAAGAATGTGACGTAGGCACCACTAAAGAACCTAGGATAGTGAAACTATCAAAGTACCTCCCTCCTGAGATGAAAAGAAAGTATGCAGACTTACTCAGGCAGTACAATGATGTTTTTGCATGGACTTATGATGAGCTGAGAACCTACAACACCTCTGTGATCGAACATAAGATACCTTTGAAATCGGGAGTTAAACCATTCAGACAGAAGCTCAAACAAATCAACCCCATTTTATTGCCCATGGTCGAAAGAGAAGTGAAAAATATCTTAGACACAAAAATAATCGTGCCTCTTAGGTACTCTAATTGGGTGGCGAACCTAGTCCCGATCAGGAAAAAGAGTGGGGAAATAAGACTGTGCGTAGATTTCAGAAACCTAAATAAATCCTCTCTCAAGGACAATTATCCTCTACCCAAGATGGATCACATATTAGAAAAGGTAGTTGGTGCTAATAGAATGTCGATGATCGATGGGTTTTCGGGTTACAATTAGATCGTGGTCAATGAAAAGGATAAGGAAAAAACTGCTTTCACTACGCCTTGAGGTACATTCATGTATGACAAAATGCCTTTTGGTTTGATGAACGCAGGTGCCACCTTCCATAGAGCTATGGACATCACCTTCATCGATGAAAGAGACATATTCATGGTTATTTACCTCGATGACCTGATTGTGTTCTCTAAATCTGACGAAGACCACTTGATGCACCTCCAACAAACATTCGAGAAATGCTGAAAGTTTGGTTTGTCCTTGAACCCCAAAAAGTGTCATTTTACGATGCAAGAAGGTAAACTCTTGGGCCATATTATGCCTCGGGATGGAATTAAAATCAATCCTAAAAGGGTTGAAGCTATAGACACCATAAATATTCCTAGAAACGTTAAAGAAATTCAATCTTTTTTAGAAAAAATAATTTTTTTGAGAAGGTTCATTCCGAATTTTGCTGAAATCGTGAAATTGATCACAGATATGCTCAAGAAAAATAGCGCAGTCAAATGGACGGCCAAATCCAAAGCGTCATTTCCCAGATAAAGAAAGTTATAAGTGAAGCACCAGTACTAGCAAGCCCTGACTACCTGAAGGAGTTTTTGATTTTCTCATTCACATCTGAACACACAATTGTGGCGGTACTCCTCCAAAAAATGAGGAAGGTTTCGAGCAACCGATAGCATTCTTTAGTAAAAGTCTTAGAGATGCTGAACTAAAATATGATATAATGGAAAAACAAGCATACACTATGGTAAAGGCGCTAAAAGATTTCAGGACTTACGTGCTACACTCCAAGGTGATAGCATATGTACCTACCTGTGTCGTAAAAGACATATTGGTATAGCCCGATAGTGACGGGAAGAGGGGTCGGTGGCTCGCCAAGATTCAAGAATTCGATTTGGAAGTGAAGCTGAAAAAACTCTTAAAAGGATAGGGTTTGGCTAAGCTCATGGCTGAAACGAATTTCCAAGCACTCGGGATAAATAACCTGCAGGAATATGAAGGAGATGTGGACATAGATTCTTTCGATGACCAAATATATGTGACTAAAATTGAAGAGAGGTTTGTTTCATCAAGCTGGTATAAATATATAGTCTCCTACTTATTGACCCTGAAGTTCCCTGATGATCTGTCTCCATCTAACACCGGGACACTAAAGCTACATTCGGTGAAGTACTATATATCCGAAAGAAAATTGTATTGGAAGGACCCATTAGTCTTCCTACTACTTTGTTTAGTGGAATCTGCAACAGAAAAGGTCATAAATGAATTTCATGAAGGGGTATGTGGAGGACATCATGCGTGGAGGGAGACAACTTATAAAATCCTTAGAGCAGGATATTATTGTCCTAAGATATTCTCATATGTCAATGCCAAAGTCAGAGCCTGCAACCCTTGTCAGTTGTTCGCAGGAAAAAAAAAACTCCCAGCACTACCTCTGGTCCTGGTAAAAGTATAAGCCCCCTTTCAACAATGGGTATTGGATTTTATAGGCTAAATCAACCCACATTCCAGCGCTCAACATAAATGGATCTTAACTTCCATGGATTACTTCACCAAATGGGTAGAGGCCATTTTGACTAGAAAGGTGACCGATTCAGTGGTTATAGATTTCTTGGAAGAGAACATACTGTCCATATTCGGCTGTCCCCGAAAGACAGTCATGGACAATGATCAGGCATTCAATTCTATGGAAATGGTTAGTTTTTTCCAAAAATATAACATCATATTGGGCCACTCCACTGCATATTACCCTCAAGGAAATGGGTTAGCTAAATCATCAAATAAAATTTTAATTACCATAATTAAGAAAGTGCTGAGTGAAAACAAAAAATCTTGGCATGTGCATCTCAAGTATGCTTTGTGGGCAAATCAGATAGGCATGAAGAAATCTATTGGCATTTCGCCTTTCCAACTAGTATACGGGACTGACGTGGTACTACCTATAAATCTATCACTCCCTATGATGAATCTCTAGAAAGATGAGAAAGAAGAGACAAACCATGTCACAAGAAGAATAAATCAATTGATTGAGGTCCAACAGCACAGGACCGAGGTGGACGAAAGGATGCAGAAATACCACGACAACATGAAAGCATTGTTTGACCATAAGGCCAGAAACAGAGACTTCCTCTCTAATGATTTGGTTTTGAAATGGGATGCTAGAAGGGAATACTTGGCAAAACATGGTAAATTTGATCATATCTGGTATGGACCGTTCAAAGTCTCAGTTTCTGAAGGGGCGAATTCATTTCTGTTAGAGAATTTGGATGGTAAAATCCTCAACACCCCTGTCAACAGGCATTATTTAAAGCACTATATGCAATAAATGAGTTTTGAATCTCCATTGTATATACCGATTTGTGTTTTCTTCTTTTGATAGTTTTTTGGTAAGTTCACTTTCATCGAAAATAAAACAGGTTAGTGATTTCCTAGAAGTAGAGATATGAAATTTCCAACACATCGAATCCCATAAATCTTGAAGGGCCTGATACTCTTCATGTTGTTTCTTACAGGATTTTGTCTTACAACCCAAACAACAAAAGGAGAAAACAAAAGTTCATGTATCAGGAAATTGACTCACCTGGAACAGGTGACAAATTGTGTTTTAGAAGAGAATGAAATGGTAAGGTGAAGGTATGAATTTCCGAAGTATCTGGATTTTCAAACGAATATCACTTAAATGTAGCATGGTCTCATGAGTATGATATATTCACCTGACATGTCTTTAAAAGAACAACTTTTACTGTGGATTCTAAAAGGGCTCACCGAAAAAAAGAAAAGAGAGAAGGGTTTCCAGGAGTCAAGATTGCGTGTCAACGTCCGATTTTTTGAAGTCCAAAGCCTTCTCCTTTTTCCTTTTCATCCCTGGCCTTCTCTCCTTAATCTCTGACACCTTCCCATACCCTCCATAGGGGAAGAAGAAGTTATGCTTTAGTTCAGGAAACTGGCGAACGAATCATAGAAAATAAGTTGGCCTTCACGACTCCGTGGTCTCCTGTTGAAACGAAGTTATGCGTAGGTTTATCCTAACTCTCTTAGGTATTTTAACAGGTTTCAAATGGTTAAGACTTGCTCAGAGGAAGACCCCTAGAAATAAATCCTCCCATAAAATTTCTGTAGACTAGGACGTTTTGAAGGTCAAAGAGAAAGTTGTTCCAGAGTGCTCAAAGCAAGGTGACAGGCCACTGTAGAGAATGTTACATGGATATCACCCCTGGTATACTTTATACCAAATTGATTGCCCCCACTTCATATTCAAAAAGTAAAATATAAGACAGATGGTGAAAGTAAATTCATAAAATGATTGCCCTCATCTCAACATTTAAAGGCAAAATCACAGTTTGGAGTGGTAAAAGGAAATTCAATAAAGGGAATTAGATAACTTCATCGGGGTACTAAATAGTCTCACTAGCAATGAAGCAATATCTAGGATATATGTAAGGTTGTCATACATAAATTATATTACACTCTGGTAATTAGCCTTTTCGAAACTGGATCTACAGCCCAAGTTCATGCAGGTCTCCCTGATTTAAAGCATGGAATTTGCTTCGTTTTGATGCAAGCTAAAACCTACAACACTTGTTGAATTTCCTAATATCATTTGGACCATCTTAAGAAGACCCGATGTCAATCTCGAGAAATGGAAAGTTGTCGAATGGACTGCAATTGAGTTTAGAAAGTGTGTCGAGTTTTGAAAGTTTTCCAGAAACAAAGTTGAAACCTCAAAGTTCCTTCTGTATCCTCCTTCCAAACAAGTTTCACAGAAGCAAGTTAATGACTCCATTACCCAATACAGGCACTTGGTCTACTGTTCTTCCCATCCCCTGAGGAGACGAGATCCCTAGTTGGAGCCTATGTTGGAACGTATTATTTTATTTTTTATACTCTTGGTTCAAAGGTTCGAGCCACCCTTCTTTCTAAATAAGTAAGAGGTTATAATTAATCCCAAAAAGATGGATTTTAGGTTCTCGTGTATTTCACGGTGTAACTACCAAGCCCCAGTATCCCGACGCACGAAGTAGCAATAAGGTTTAGTTCTAACCACTGTTATCGAGCCTCTAAGTAAAGATCGTTTGATGTCATCACCTCGTGCTCTCGCGTTTCAGGAGTTACTCGTCGAACACTTTTCGAACCTCCGATATGTGAAGTTGCAAAGTCTTTTCAAGTCACTCAGGTAAATATCAAGAGTAATATTTTTTAACCATATTTAGTCTCTATCGTGATTTCGTGACTCGTCGATTCTTTCCTTAAAACGCAACACCTTCGTAACTCCGATCCCCGAAGTCGCAAAATTCATTAATTAAGATGGGTTAATTAAAAGCTTGAATTAAATCACAAATTATAAATAATCTCACACCATCATGACTTCGGGCTTTTGGGTCTCAAAGGCTAGAAGCAAAATCGTCCGATACGACGAGCACCGAAAAGTGGATAAAGTACTAAAAGTGAGCACAAAATTAAGGGAGCTAAGATGGATTGATTAATTCCTTGACTAGATTTTAACCGTATGATCTATGAATGAAGCTTTTAACATTTATGCTATTTTCCCAAGTTACAAGTCGTCAAATATTTATGGAATTTATTTGAATTTCACTGAAGTGATTGACAGTAAGATCCCACTTATTTGCTAAAATATTTCCATCAAACCATTTAACCGTTCTGTCGAAAAGGACTAGCACGGACTTAAGTGTTTAAGAAGAGGGTTTTCTTTCATTATTTTAGCTTTTCTTTCTACTGTGCGCAAAGCTATTTCACTAGAATAACTTATGTATGTGTTTTCAATATTTTGCGACAGGGGATCTAATTGCAAGGTCATACACCATGGCTCCATGAAAAGTGCCCAAGGAAGTCGTCAAGAGCTCAGGCCAAGGTTCATACATTGTGTCTGATACTTCACCTCAAAGTATCAATACTATTAAAACATGGACGCATATTTCCAATATTTTGTAGCCCGAGGTGATAAAGGGCTCGGATGATTCCTGTGATGAGGAGAACGATGACATGTCCACCAAATACAAAATCATTGCTCAAGCGGAGATGCACAAAATAGTAGGAAGGCCATAGCTTCTCCCCTATTATGATATGGTCAGATGGGCACTGGACCATGTAGACCTCCTGACCAGAACGATTTTCAACGAATAGAGGGAAGCAATCGGGTCTTTCAGACCAGAGCACCTACAGGCAATGTATAAATTGTCACCCACTCCAAATCGTATTTACAATACTGAATTCCTAGAGTATTTCAAAAAGAAGGAATGCGAGTAGTATGGGAAAATTTTATCCGATCTAGTCAAAGACTGGGTTTCACACCCTGTGAGATTCAGGGCCGATACTAATGGAATTTATTCAATCTCCTCTTTAGAGTGACAGTTCAAGTATGTAGCGATGATGGCCTATAGACTGTATGGGAAAGAGGACATAACTCACTTTTTCCTCCCATGGGTGCCTCTCATTTATACAGTCACTGAAGGTTTTTCTTTCGACTGGGCCAAACTGATGTTGGACAGTCTCACCAGTTGAATTACTGAATATCGAGCGTAGAAAGCCAGTAGGAGAACATCTTCATTATTTATGTCTACCTACATCATGGACGCTATTTGATTCATGACACTTTTCCCATTGATTATTTGGAGTTGGACTTCGTCTGATGCTAAGCCTATCCATGTCTACCACTCGAATCTTTGGGAGGACAAGGCCAAAGATTTCATCTACAAGATTTTTAACTGGGTAATGGTATCGATTCATGTTGCTATCTTCGGCCATCCGCCTCCCTAGATTTCAGATAACATCATGGCCAACCTGAGTAATGTAGTAGATTGGTATATAGAAGCAAATTATTCATACATCAGGGTTTTTGGCACATCCGTTCCCCCCCATGTTTTTGCGTTATTTCTTCCAGATAAGATAATATGTCGCGAGATCGCTAGGAAAGCTGTGCTTGGTGGAATAAGAAAGGATCTCAAAGGATTGTCGAAGAAGGTATGGCCACCCTTCCCCATTCACATTGGGTCATACTCTTTATTAGATGTTTTCCATGCCAAAGCCGAGGCCATGGATTTGGAGGAAATCAAGTTGGTGAACATTTAGTTGAAAAAGCATGACCCAAATAAGGTTGTGAGTGATCACTTGGCGAATTGTGGCCTGAAGAGATACAAACATGAGGATTCACCCCATGATGAAATCTTCTGATGTGCGAGGTCTTACTCTAAATTCTTGTGCCGGATTCAGGCCTTGCCACCCGAAGATATGGCCGATTTCCTCAAATTCGAGGAGCATCGGAAGAGTTGCCTCCCCCTAATTTTATAGGGAAAAACTCCAAAGCTTCCTGACGTATAGCAAATAGAATCCAAAGGCTCAAAGAACTCAAGTCCTAGCAAGGAAAAAAATCAGGAAGGGACAGAAGAAAAGGATACCTCGGAACAGCGAGCCTAAATCCCTGACCGAGGAGAGAAAAACCTAGAGGGAGTTGTGGTAGGAAAGTGGGTACTAAGTCAAGCTAAGATACCCTCGCAAAAGGTAGTCGACACTTCACCGAACACATCAAAATAGTCGGTCATAAACACTACCGCTAAACAATTACCCAAGGAAATCAACAGTCTGATTGTTGTTATCACACCCTTACAGTTCACAAAGGGGAATCTTGATGAGGGACGGATTTTCAATGAAGAGCTAATGCCCATTTATTTGGAAGAGTTACCTCCAAACAAATTTTTCTTTGATAAGAAAAGGAAGGCCATAGTGAAGCAAGAATCGTATCAAAAAGTGGGCACAGTGGCTAAAAGGATTAAAATCCTTACAGAAGGAAAGGCCGTAGAAGAGGAGGAATTCATCGACGAGATAGAAGGAACACTAGGGGCTTACGCTACAGCCAATCAATACTCACTTAGAACTTTGAAGGCCCAGTTGAAATGGAAGAACCTCTTGATCGGTAAGTTGGAAGCTAAGGTGGATACGACGGAAGAAAATGCCAGGGATGAGATGAGAAAAAGCCTTGAGAAAACCCGAATAGTCGATCTGCAGGAGATCAAGAAACTTAGATCTGACCTTGAGTAGGTGCGCCATTCGGTGAAAATAAGCCAAATGCAGGTAAGCCAATAGGAGTAGCAAATTATACAGTTATAATCGAAATTGGATGTTGCCAAAAAACAGGTTTTAGACATAAAGGTTTTTCAAGCCCAAGCTACCGAAATCTGACAGAAGGTATTAGCGGCTCAACAAGACTTGCTTGCAAAAGTGGAAACCATTCAACATCACTTTCAGATGATAGATCAAATGCTAGAAGATATATCTTTGCGAGAAAGAGAAGTGGAGGCAGCTCGGGTTGCTTTCCAGGATGCTGTGATAGCCATAGAGAACGTAGGGGCGGTCAGTAGCTCCAAATTATCCATCGCAGAGAAAACCAGGGAGAATATCTTACTAAAGGCTTGGGAGCAGAATATATCAGAGAGTAAGGGAAGAGCTAAGGAGGTGAGAACTTCTTGTGAAGAAACGTTCGCCTTGATAAATAAAGCTTTGCTAGACCTTGATAAGGAAGGAAGTGCTGGGACGTTGGGAAAAATCAATATAGCTAAACACCTGATAGATATCAAGGAAAATGAAGAAAAGGAACAAGCTGAAATATCCCAAATAAGCCAAGTTGATATGGTCCAAGTGGACAAATGGCTAGTACATCCAAGTCTACAATTGCGGTCTATCGTCATGGAAGACCGACAAGTGGGAAAAATCTTTCCACAGTTGGCGAAGAGTTGTTACACATTTGAGGCCAACAACCAAGCAGAGCCTTCCATGTTGATAGCCCAGTTGGTTGAAAGGTGCGTCAATTGCATTGAGCAGGTGAAAGGGAAGGCTTATGGTGTTAAATAATGACATATGTCAATCCTTTATATTTCTTAAGAGAAAAGAAAGGAAGGTGTTCTACCTACATGGTGGAAGACAAAGAGCAAGGAAATGAAACGCTTCCTTTTCTCAATTGTAATCAAAGGTTTCTAGAACAAATGGGATTTGAAGTGTTTTTTAGGCTTGTATAAATAGGCATTTTGGAAGAAAAACCAAGGGGGCTTTTTTCTTTTTGGCAGATTGTAATAGAGAGATTTTCCATCACCAGGAATTAATACAAAGTGAATTGAAGACTCCATATTCCGTCAAGATTGAGTTATGTGATTTCTTTTGTTATTTCATGCTTCGTGACATTTTTATATGCATCTTTGATGAATGATTTGACTGCAATTTGGTGCAACCTCTACTGTGGCAGTCACATTTTAGTTATCTAATTATTTGCAGCTTTTCCTCTGTATCGGGTACTAGCAGGTACAAGACCTATGGATTACTTAGATCGCTATATTTTACACTTCATTAAAGTGTTTCTCTTCTTTTTATTCTTCTGTTACAACGTGAGATTCCTCTCAAAATGATGCCTCACATTGTCTAACAAATTTATGTTTTTCTTTCGTTTCATACATGGTTCCAAATTTTTAACTCAGTTACGGAAGATGACCTTCAATTTTTTAAACTATTAATTTGTCTCACGGGATTTCTTTTTCTCTCGTATAAATAAAAAATTTGAATCAGTAACTCAAAAAACAAAAGTAGTTGCCTCTTAAATCTCTGTTCCTTAAATGACTGTCCCTGTTGCAAGGAAATATCACATAGAACCCGACTTGTCAGACCAAACCAGCATCGCCTTAAACCTCTTTGACACTATCCTAAGAACTGCAACCACCTGGGTCTAACTAGATCGTTTGTGGGCAGCCATTGAACGAGACATAACCATGCAGGAACAAGTGGAAGTTAGACATATACAACTTAGAAATCAACTATAGTTTCTCTTTCATTTGTTTGCTCCTTCCCTTATCTTTTACCCTTTTCTGGATGCCTAGACTCTATACTTCCTAGCCTTAAGTATAGACTCTGGAACAACAATGTACATACGTGAGTTATACTACTGGTAGGGCATGTACATAAGCGTGTTGCACTACTAACAGGTTGTGTACCTCTTGACAGATTGGTATTTGTTGAGGATTGCTTCCTCTTCTCAGTTGGTGATGAGTTGTGTAAGCTGAGTCTTTCATTGTAGAGATGGTTCTCTTGTGGAGTTTTAACTCTATTCAGTTGTTGCTGATAACCCAAGGATTGTAGTCCATAATAGAAAGAAAATTGTACATACATATTATGTTCTTTGTGTTCCTTGTGGTGATGACTTATTGATGATATATGTTTCTGGTATATGTTGTTGATATATGTTCACATTTAACTGGTTATAAATGACAACAATAAGTGATGATTAAATGGTGATTGCTAACAAAAAAGTTTTGTGAGGGAAAAAGTTGTAGAAAAGAACCCTACATTGATTCTTTCCCCCCCTCTTAGTGTGGTCGGTGTGTCCAACAATTGGTTTCAAAGTGGGCCTTCACTATAATCCTTAACAAGCTTGGAGGATATCCATGAACACACAAATGGATGATGAAGTTCCAATCCTTAATGAGAAAAATTATTCTACATGGAGAATAGAAATGAAAGTGCATTTGAAAAAAATAGGAGCGGGTGTTTGGAAAGCATCTATTGGTGGATCCTTTGAAGAACAGGTCAAAGTTTGCATCTCAAAGGGAAGAGAATAAGAATGATGCATTTTCTCTCAAGACCATTCTTAGTGGACTCTCAAGCTCTATCAAAGAGAGCATGGAACAATGCACTTCCTCCAAGGATATATGGCTAAAGATAGAGGAGACATACCAAAGAAAGAAGGAAGACTCTAAAGACAACTCCATCAAGAACAATGAAGGTAAAGAATCTCCAAAAACCCCTGATTGCAATATTTCCAAATGTGATGATGTTGAATATTTTTCTACAAGTGAAGAAGAAAATCTAGAGATAGTCTGTGTAGAATTAGATGATAGTTATCCCATGGAAGAAGTAGAAGAAGAACTAGCATATATTGCAAGTCAACCATCTACACAAGGAAAGGAAAGTTTCAAAAGAACAAAGAAAGGAATCCATCAAGAAGCCATCTTTACACCTCAAATAAGAGAGACACCTTCAATATGGACACCAAAGAAAAGGTATGAAAATGTTTTTAATGGACAATATTACTCATGTAATGAATATGGTCACAAAGATTTGGAATGTAGATATTATTCAAGGAAAGATAGTGAAAGATTTCATAACACCCTAAGGTTTTGGGGATGTAATCGAGTAGGACATATTGTTTCTCATTGTCACACCATGAGATGTTACAACTGTAGTGGATCTGGCCACAAATCCTAGGATTGTTGGACCACAAGAAGAAATTCCATGATGAGGACTTCATATAGCATGACTAGAAGAAGGCATGAAGTTAGGAAGGAAGACATTTTTGAAAAATGGAAACTCAGAGCTCAAGTTTTGAGAAGCAGGGACACTTTCAGAAGTGGGTAAAGAAGACTGAACAAGCAGAGCATAGTGGAAGCCTTAAGGGAAGCTCAATTTTTCCAACTTCAGAAGCATATGCGGGTTAGAATGGTAACAGCCATGTGCATACACAAGTTGAGCTATGAATAGGTCATGTACATACCTGGGTTGTCTGTACAGTAGGTCGTGTATCTATGGTAAAGAGCCTTGGGAAAAAGGATATGCACATGAGTTGCAACATGGTATGATGGTATAAACTCTATGTTGTAGGGTCTGACATGGTTTTTTGTAGGGTCTGACATTGTTTGTTGTAGGTTTTCATGATTACATGTTGGCATACATAATTGATGTATGTATGGTGATGACATATGGTTGAGTGTTGAAAGACTATCTTGAATACATGGTACTAACCCTTGAGTATGGATTCAAAAATTTTTTTGTTGAAGAACAATGTTGGTTGTGACAGTGAAGTTATGACACTTTGGTTATGAGATATATCATGTTTATTCTAGCTAGATATGTCATTGATCTATTGAGGCACACTCCTAGTACATATAGTTTTGGATGCTTAGTATTTTCTGAAGTGAATGATGGTTGAAGCAGATCATTTAGAGTACATGGTTGGTACTTATTTGAGCTCCATTGATATATCTTATGATGTATTGTGAGATGCATATTTGTTGGATATCTTGGTGCATGCATTTGGCATGAGGATGGGCTACATAGTGGGACATGTATTTGATGAGTTGATGAGGTGGTCATATTGTACATCATTGATGAGTCATAGTTTGATCTATAGTTGATGCATGATTGGTACACTTTTGGTACATTGTTAGAGGCACTTACTAGAAGTACGATTGGCACATGTTTTATGGTGGATATGTCAATAATGCATGACACATCTTGATTGTAGTTCATCTTGTTGTAGTATTGGTGCATGGTTGATGCACTTGCTTGGTACAAGTGGTACATGTTTGGTGCACTTGTTGATGTATGGATGATATAGTTGAGACACTTCATTTCATTAAGATACATGATTGTAGCACATGGTTGGAATGTTGGTAGAGGCATATGGTTGATGCACTCCATTAATGATATATTATGGCATATGATATGGTATTGATGTACATGGTTGATGTACATGGGTATTGTGCATGGTTGGCATAGAGTGTACTTGGTTGATGTTTTGTTCATGATTCTTTATTCATTGTTGACATATATTTTTCTTCATGATGTATGGTATGGAGCATGTTTGATGCATGGACAGGTCCAAGGATTGTCATAGAAAGAACAGTCGATCTATGTTCCGGTTGAGCAGTAGCATTTGTAGCAGAAGCATATTGTAATGGTAGCATATTTTTCATATTGCAAAAAAGATAGGGGGAGACATACCCATAGGGGGATTCATTCTTCTTCCCATGATTCCACGAGGAGAGATTTATCAGATGCAAAGATAAATACTTGAAAAAGAGACCTATACTTGGAGAAAGAGCACAAAGGCATAATTCCAGGGGGAGTGATGGTCAAAGGGGGAGAATGAGCTATATATCTTCAGCATTACATTAGAGTGATATCCCTTGTTAAAAAGGGGAATGATTATTCAGAGGAAGATCAAAGGCATTTAGACCGGGGGAGTAGCCCCAGGGAGATTTCAGGCAGGGGGAGCAGCCCCAAAGGGAGAATGACCATTTTCCATTGATGTCAAAGGGGGAGAGATAGTCCCATCGATGTGATTGAGATTCCTATTGATGTAGAGAAATTCTTTTTCTACATGTTTCCATCAATGATTGGTGTTGACATCAATGTTGGTATTTCAATCAATTCCAAAGGGGGAGATTTTTTTATCATGTTGTAATTGATGTCAAAGGAATGATATAAAAGGAACAATGCCTTGTCATAGTATATTGATGTAGTGATTGATGGATCATGTATTGACCTTGATGTCAAGAGGAGTCATAGTTGTATGCATAGATGGATCAATGAGTTGTAGTTGATGTAAATATGACTAATTGATGGATTGTGTATTGACCTTGATGTCAATGGATTGATGTCAAGAGGATTCATAGTTGTATGCATAGATGGATCAATGAGTTGTAGTTGGATTGATGTAAAGATGACTCATTATTTTCTTGTCATGGTTGTACAAATGGATGAACTCCAAAGTGGTCCCCTTATGGTTAAATCCCTCATGGGAAGATGTTTTTTGGTGAACTCCAAAGTGGTCCCTTTATGGTGAAAGCCCTCATAGGAAGATGCTTTGTGGTTGAGTTATCCTAGTAGTATGGTGATCAGGGGATCAAAATTTGCTCAAATTTAAAAGTGATTGGATTGAGACGAAACCAGTACCATTGTGTCCGTCTCGTTTTCCTGATTCCGGTGGTATATTTATTTTCGCGAATGGAGTCCGTATGGAGGAGATATCGCAATTTTACCGTCAAAGTCAAACAGGTCAAAATTGGAGCTGACTGTACCTGTCCGTACAGTCCGTACGGCCACGTGGAGGGCCGTACCATGATGCTGACATGGCAAGAGGTGACGTGGCGCACACTGGTTGGTTAGTCATTGGCCAATCGGACGCTGACACGTGTCACTCCATTTTTGTTTAAATTGGGTTTGTAAAAGATATTGGGAGTCCGCGGGGTTTGACCCCGGGACCTCCCCCCATGGTAAAGACTTAACATACACGCGCTAGCCAAGTGCCCGGGGCTCGTTCCTTGTTATATGAGCGGGCGGATATATATTTAAGTCTGCGTGTTGTATTGTATGGAAAGGGGGGGGTCGGGGCTTAGCCCCGACCCATATTATAATATGCAAAACCATAATATAAAAACATACCATGTAATATATTTCGCGCGGGAAACGTTGGTATATATTATGTGGGCGCGCGGTTTTGAACCCGCGACCCATAATATATATGCACGGGTTTATTACTATGTGTTATATGTTGTATTAACACGGTTACGCCCGTTTGCACGGTTTGCCAACCACTTTCACGCTGCGCCTTTGGTCGTATGACCATGTGACTCTATGCTATGCGGTTGGGGGCCAAGGGCGTCCAAACTGTCCGACAGTTTGGACCGTTTTCGGGAACCGCCCAGTGCTGAGTTTATAAGCGCGTTGGGTGTGTGTTCCAGGTTCATGTCCAGATTGTAGAACCAGAGGCAGCAAAGAAGGAGGGAGACTTCAGAGGAGGCTATCTTCTTCATTTTTCGACCGTTTCAGGTGCCGTCAGAGCCTAGACAGGGGTTTTGGCACGCTGCGGAGCCATTGGAGCAGTCATTTTGTTGATTTGAGCACTGCAAGACTTATTTTTAAGCATTTTGAGCAATTTAATATAAAAGATCCATTTGGAGACTGGACCAGGAGATGTAGCCCGGAGTGGGGTGAACTCCTTTATCAAGTTGTTGTGTTTATGTCTTATGTTCAATGATTTCTGATGCTGTCTATGATTATTTATACATAAAGTCATCTTTATTTATGTGTTGCAAATTGATCTGGTTGCATTAAAACACATAACATTTAACTTGCAATTTAATTAAATCAAGTTCATCAAGTCTTCGTCATATTTTTAGATCATATGGTTAGAGAAACCATGCTTAATTGTGGAATAATGAGATGAATATCATCTAATTTTTCAATGAAACTATCCTAGATGAATAGTGTTTGTCAAGCCATTTTTGGTAGTATGTGGAACGTCACATAACTCCTCACAGTTTGAGAGTTATGGCATTACGAAGTTGGAGGACCCTCATATGTTGGCGTGAACCCCAAAAGGTCAAATAAGTCAAAGTTATTGCAAAGAATAAATTATTTAAATAATAAAGTGAAGTGACAAAGTCAAAGAGGATTATTTAAATAATAAAGTGAAGTGACAAAATCAAAGAGGATTATTTAAATAATAAAGTGAAGTGACAAAGTCAAGAGGATTATTTAAATAATAAAGTGACAAAGTCAAAGAGGATTATTTAGATATTAAAGTGAAGTGGCAAAATCAAAGAGGATTATTTAAATAATAAAGTGAAGTGACAAAGTCAAGGAGGATTATTTAAATAATAAAGTAAATGGATAACTTTCTAACTATGGAAAGTGGTTATAAGAAGGTTAACCATAAAATGAGGAAAATGGGTTAAGTGGTCAAATGGCTATTGGATACATGGACAAGTGGAAAATTGGGAAAAGTTGGACATAGGTGACTATGTGGACAAAGTGGTGATGTGGACAAAGTGGCCCAGAAGATGCTTCTAAGGAAGCTACTTGGAGAGTATAAATAAGAAGCAAGTGTCTCTTGTGAAAATCATCTCTTGAGCATAGATTGAATATCTATTCTGAGTAAGAGAAGGGTTGCAAGTTCTCATGGACACCAATGAAGACTTGAGTGTGAGCTGATACCAAGTTCTTGAAGTCTGAAGCAAGTTCCAAATATGCATTCTATGGGCTTAGATCTACCATAGAAAATCTGGTATGGTTACATAGTTGTCTTGATAGATACTCTTGCTTATTTTATGGTGAATGCTTAAGTAATTCGTGGTATGGATGTTGTGATATGGTTATGTTGGTTGATTGATAGAGTGAGCAACACTCTTATGGTTCAGTACTGATATGATTTCCATAGTATATTAGTTTCTTATACATGATTAAGTAGCATTCATATTGTATGGTTGAAGAGAATAAGTAAGTTGTGGGAGAACATAGATGTGTTGTGATTTGTTACGGTTCAGATTGGACAATGAAAGACATAAGTAGATGTGACTGAAGGCTGCAAAGGATCAGAGTTTTTCATAGAGAGAAAACCCTAATTACTCAAAAGGCATACATAGGTTGTAGTATAGACTAACCGCGTGCATACGCGAGTTGTACTACTGGTAGGGACGATACATACACGTGTTGCACTACTAACAGGTCACGCACATGTTGACAAATTGGTATATGTTGTGGATTGATTCCTCTTCCCAGTTGGTGCTGAGTTGTGTAAGCTAAGTCTTGCATTGTAGAGCTGGTGCTCTTGTGGAGTTGTAACTCTATTTAGTTGTTATTGATAACCCAATGATTGTAGTCTGTAATAGAAAGAAAATTGTACATACATCTTGTGTTCTTTGTGTTCCTTGTGGTGATGACTTATTGATGATATATGTTGCTGGTATATGCTGATGATATATGTTCACATTTAACTGGTTATAAATTACAACAATAAGTGATGAGTAAATAGTGATTTCTAACTAAGAAGTTTTGTGAAGGGAAAAGTTTTATAAAAGATCCCTACACTAATTCACCCCCTTCTTAGTGTGGTCGAAAAATTTATGGGCGAGTTCACCTCCTCCTTCCACATTCCGTGCTTTTATATTTGAAATTCTATGTGAAAGAGAAGGTGATGAATTATTTTACCAAAAAAAATGTTTTGGTGGAAAGAAGTGTGATCGTTTTGGAAATCTTAGTTTGTTTCCCTCAAACTATCCTATTGATATGAATGATCAATATTTTTATAATATAACAGTCAATTGGAAGAGATATGAATATATCAGCAACATGGCTCCACATTCTTCAAATGTTATTTCCAAAAGGATTGATATGAAGGTAGATAAAATCTGTGAGATAGATTTTTTGAATAAGTTTGAGGAAGAAAATTATAAATACACCAAGAATTCACATAGAGATGGATGGAAATACCTACAATTCAAACAATCATGTGAAGTGTTTCCACTAGGGATACTTTATTCTATAGTTGATTTTGCAGAGAATTACACATCTGTTGCACAAAAACAAATACAGAGTGAATATTATTATTCTGAACAAGTCACTATATTTGTCCACGTTCTATATAGACATGCTCAATAGAGTGTTGATAAAATATAAAGTACCAATGAAAATCAACATGTTCTTAAGGAATATCACTTTTATATAAGTGATGATCGAGCACACGATACACAATATCTACAACATTGTTTTGATAAATTTTATGATTCATTGAAAGAATGTGGGATCGGATTCGATCAACATTGGATATGGTCATATGGATGTGTGGGTTAGTTCAAATCTTCATGATAATTCTATTGGTTGTGTCGTCTTCACAAGAAATCAAACATTACACATTGTTGGAATTTATTTGAGATTGGTCATGGAAAAGGAGAGCACGATGGTGCAGGGGCATGTGTAAAATGAGCAGTTCAAAGGTATCACATGAACTCTCATGTCAATTGATTTGAATCCGTTGATCAAGTTGTTGAATGGTACAATATGGTGCTAAGACATGTAGATAAACCATCAAGGGATGTGCGCAGGTATGTGTATATATATGTTACACATGTACACAAGATGTTTTTATTCACATGTTCAAATTTATATGATCTTCAATCATGTTCTTGATAGATTTCAAGTTAACAAGTTCTTTTCTTGTGCATGTTTTTTTGGTATGTTGGAAACCAAGATGTAAATAGATTAATCCCATATGAGGCTGATATAATACATGGGACATGAAAAGTGCATTCAGTTAAAACAAAATGCTCTTGAAATGTGTTTGCATTTGATATAAGAAATGAATCTTGTTTTTGTTCAGTTTTGTTAAGCCCTAATATTGGCTCATTACCCCTTAATTGGGGCATATTACATTAGTAATGATATTTTATTTATGTTGGCTTTATTCCATTAGTTGTAATTATACCTCCTAGTCTCCTATATATACCAAGGAGACATTTTCATTTGGAATCATCTTGTACTTGAACATTTCAGTGGGGTAAAAGGAGGTTGCCCCATCGAAGAGGCTTATTATCTAAAATTATTTCTTTTTCAAGGTGTTGAGTACTTTTTCTGAGGTTTTTCTACGCTATATTGATATTTGGTTCCTAACATATGGTGTCAAAGCTCAAGGTCTTAGGGTTTCGCTGCTGCATCTGAGACACCTTGGAATTTTCTGTCACGGCCCCTTCGATGCGACTACAAGTGAAGCAACAGTGCAATTTTTTTTTGACAAAATAGGAGAACAACAACGATTACAGCTATATGACACAACTGAAGGTGAGCACCATGCTCGTAGAAAGACAACAACAATTAGGCCTCCATCCACAAGCATAAGGGAGACGGGGCAAAACATGCACCTAATAACTTGGAGGACTAACTACCCATCCGACACAACACAACCTCGCCTACCAGCTGAGGGAAAACCTCCCCATGTTTACAGCACGGCCTAGATGAGCAAGACGAGAACCTCAAGCGCACCAACCTAACGCCTAAATACGTTATACCCATGCACCAAACAATGGCGACACCCGACGAACTCACACAGAATGCACCGACTCCGGCCAAGTTCTCCTTCACCTCTATCCAATAGGGTGCATCGTGATTCCCTCATCAGGAATCATGTCGCTCACCGATGATAGACGCGTCGACAACCTTGGCACCGCACATCCTATCCAGACCGAAGACTCTATAAAAATCCAACACGCTAGTACAATCCCACGGACAAGGAGACTACACCCACACCCCATGCAATGGGTCGGCAAGTCGCTAAATTGAGGCAAACAAGAAAGCGCAAGCTATTACTTGACCATGCAATAGTCCAACCCATTCATCTAGTCTGACGTGGATAATTAAAATGAAATTTTATTATTAAATGCACTCTAACTTAGCAAGTGTAACTTATCTTAAGTCAAGACTTACCAAACTCATTTAATCATTAAGTTCTAGATAAATTGGGGCAATTCTAATTTAATCCCAACTTACATCTTGCTAGCGAGACATCTTAAGACAAACTTAACCATTTCAAGAAGATAGCTATAAGGGAACTCATTAACACCTTAGAACAAGCGGTCTATCTCATACCCAATGACAACTATCTAAAAACCTTAAAAAGAATCTACTAAAAAGTGTCACTACCATTCCAGCGAGCAAATTTTACGTGGTTTTAAAGAATAAAATCGTCACTCGAGAATTTAATGCTATCAAGTTGTTTTAAATTTAAAGTTATATCAAGCTAAACAAGAGCACCTGAAATTAATAATAACTAGGTCCTACCACCCAATCATCCTTGCTAAACAAGGAAGGGAGGAATGCTGTCTGTAAATAAGGAAGTCAAGAACGTATTATTTTTATAATTATTTTCAAAAACAACAGCTTCTATGGGAACAAAGACTGGAGTGTGGAGATGGAGTTGGTTACGATTTTTCACAGCTGTTATCTATTATGGTAAAAGATTGTGAATACTAGTTCTATCCAGCATCCATTTACCGTTCACATTGAATTTACTACTAAGTTCTTTTGAAAGAGTCCCAAGATTCATATCTTTCAAATCATCCTTCTAGTCTCCATTCTAACTCTACAAGAAATCTTTACATTACTATTCATGCGGTAAAACTGTAAAATATGAACTGGAGGGAGTAAACAGATTGGTAGGGAAGACAGAGCAGTCTTAAAAACTAACGTACAGGTAAGACTATCTCGGATTCTAGTGGAACTGCAACAATAACTCAAAAAATGTAGATAAATCAAACAAATAGCACCTCCTCAACGTGTTGGTTGTTGAAGGCGATGATATTAGCCAATGTGCAGACATGAGACTGCAGGAGCTCTGAAAGGTGGAGATTCAATTCGCGTTGAGATCGTACAATATAACAATTCCCTCGTCAATCACAAAACTTGTGTTTAAGATGGCATTGATATCGCTATTTTCCACCATGAAAGACAACGATTTTCTTAACCAAAATTCAAGAAGAAGGTTAATAATAATACACTTCCAGTCATAAAAGAATTTAAGAAAAAGTAGGCAGCCAAGTATCAACATACATTCCAGTCATAAAATAATTTAGGAAAACGTAGACAGCCAAGCATCGTTGCAGGCGGTTTGACATGAGTCTCTGTCAGTAACCAAAGGGTCGTTGTAATTCAATCGGCACCAACATTGCTAGTCCAAGGAGATCGATGCCAGAGAAAGGGGGATGTATCTACTGCCTTCAAGAGCCGTAGTTGCCAGCAGCTGGAAAGGCTTGTCGAATTAAGGAAGTCGTGGTACAGTACCCACCGTCACTAAATTTTCGTGCTAGAATTTTTTTTTTGTAAAAGCTGACCCACCACAATTCGTTGCATACCTTCAAGGCAACCTGTGTCTAAATTCTATCAAGAATTTTTTTTACAGTCCCAGGTCGCGGGGGAGGATTACTACAATCAATGTATTACAATCTTAGAGAAAATTGTTAGTACCATTATTAACCACTTCCCAATGCAGAGGAAATCATGTTACCTTCATCACATTGTACCATTCACCGAGCAAGCATTTTTACTGTTATTAACAAAGCCCAACGTAGAGCAAATAATTTTATTTCATTACACAGTATCGTTCCAGAGAAATCGTTATTGCAGCCATTAAACAATGCCAAACGCGGAGATTTTTAGGTAAAATAGGGAGGTTAATAGCAACGAATTCGATCCAAGGAATGGCGAAAAAAGAAAAAGGGGTCTATCTTCTCTAAGGCGAGTTTCACGGTTCCTCTTTAATTCTTTGGTTATTCCTTCGGTCAACCAAATCTCCATGGAAGGAAACTCGTTCTCAATCCAGCGACTTGTTCTGCGAGTCTGAATATCCATTAAAAGCATACAAAAAGAAAAACACCAAGCCAAAATGCCAGGAGAAGCCAAGAACGCCTATAAAACATTTCCAGGGTGCAGATTATAAAACACGGACTTAATTTAAAGATCTAAGAACGCAATTATAAAACGTTTCCAAGAATTGAATTATAAACACGGATTATAAAATGCAATTATAAAACATTTCCAGGAACACAATTTAAACATAGATTATAAAAAGCAATCATAAAGCATTTCCAAGAACGCAATTTAAACCATTCCAGGATGCAGATTATAAAACACGGACTCAATTTAAAGATCTACATTACCAGGATATTTATAAAATTTTGTTGACTGAAATTAGATCTGTTACATTATCAGGACACAAATAAAGTTCAGACTGAATTTAAATCTTTTACATCGCCAGGATACCAATCCAACACAGCCAATAGTAAGAGAACGCCAAGGCCATAAGGATAAATCATTGAAAGGATCACAGGGATTCTATTAGTCAAGGCACAAAAAAATAAACAATCAGGAAGCAAGATAATCCATATGTAGAGGTACTTTTTGCTAGAGGGCGCCAGACAACAAATTGTGAAGGACAACAACAGAGGTAGCCAATGGATGGGTTCGTCCTTCGCTTCACCATCCTTGCACAGAAAAGTAGGGCATTGAGATCCATAGGTCTTTTAACACCGAGGCGACGACCATAGATCAAGCTCCTGGCTGACTGCTCAGGAAAGGACTGGTGGGCTAGGGACGGAGGAAACAATCACAAGGGTCACAGTCAACACCACTGGGCGGTCACGACATGTGGGAAGACGAAGGTCACAGAGATCAATCAACCAGTCACTCAGCTAGGCAATAAATTCAGTCAAGAAACTAGATAATCAGTTTACCTACTTAAAAAAACATATAGATATGAATCATACATCCTACAACATTTTATCATTCAACTAAAAAGTGTACCTTTGCCTGTATGCCTTCTCCAGGTGTTGTCCGTCGTTCCATGCCGATCCTATTTGCCGACCATCGAGACCTCACCAGTACCTCCCAGCCAATCGCTAGAGGTACTCTGCTTCCCCCTTACCCCCTGAGCCGCAAAGGGGTCACACACTATCCAGATGGTACGTCTAGCTTCCCAGCTCGCCTCGCAAGGCCGAGCTACCACTCCTATCCGAGATGAGAAATCCCAACTCCTCACAAGTAATAAGTCAAGTCACAATTCTAGTAGCGTAACATTACGCTAACAGCCGATCCCTTTCTTCCTCATCTTCCCTTTCTTTTATAGAGTTTTTAGAACCTCCTCTTTCCCTAAATCACATTTAAATTAAGTTTTAATAAAAATATTCAAAATATTCTCCTTCGCACAAGTGTCGTCCATCCCCCTCTTTTCTCCATTGATTATTTTCTTTAAATTTATTAATTGTCTCATTTTCCTCACCCACCTAGAGTTGCTCCTAAATTTACTCCTAGGTGTTTCTAGATCCCCTTACATGTTTTAAATACTTTCCCTAAAAATGAAGTTGCTAATTTAGCTCAAATTAGAAGGTTCTTTATTGCCGATTCCTTACTATGTTGACCTTGCTTTTTACCATATGTTCCCTTCTTTCCTTTATTATGTTTCCTCCATTCCTAAGTTTCCTAATTTTTATTATCCCCTTCTTTCCCCTTTTTATTAGAGCCAAATTGGCAGTTGCGCTATTTACTCCTTCTTTTTATTATTAATTTAAAAATATTTGTATACATCCACAAGTTAAATATTTTATTTCTTCTTTACAATTTAAAACCATGGATTAATTAAATTATTACTCTCTTCATTTTACCCCAAAAATTGTGAAGACTAAAACTATTACTTAAGTGGGTTTTTGTTTAAATTTTTATT
>ML778820.1:1863223-1902154 GCA_009831015.1 Picea engelmannii
ATACAAACAGATGTCCCTCAAGCAAGCCAAGAAGGATAATAAATTATCACCAAAGTACTATGGCCCTTATAAGGTGTTGCAAAAGATTGGTACTATGGCATACAAATTGGAGTTTCCTGCATCTTCACGAGTACACCCAGTTTCCCATGTTTCATGCTTAAATACGGTTATAGGCGACAAGATCCCAGTTCAAACTATATTGCCAGAACTTGACGAGGAAGGAAAAATCATATTGGAGCCTGAAGCCATCACTGACACAAGAATTTGCCTGTTGAGGAATAGATCCATTTCAGAGTATCTCATTAAATGGAGGAAACTACCGGCTGAAGATTCCACTTGGGAAGATGAGTCTTTTATACAGAAGCATCCAGAGTTACTCAAGCATTACGAACAACACTTGTCTCAAGGGGAGGGGCATGTTAAGCCCTAATATTGGCTCATTACCCCTTAATTGGGGCATATTACAATAGTAATGCTATTTTATCTATGTTGGCTTTACTCCATTAGTTGTAATTATACCTCCTAGTCTCCTATATATACCAAGGAGATATTTTCATTTGGAATCATCTTGTACTTGAACATTTAAGTGGGGTAAAAGGAGGTTTCCCCCTAGAAGAGGCTTATTATATGAAATTATCTCTTTTTCAAGGCGTTAAGTACTTTGTCTGAGGTTTTTCTATGCTATATTGATATTTGGTTCCTAACAAGTTTGCATAGAGGACACATAATCCATAGGGATTTGCGAAAACAAAAATGTGGAATATGTTAAATCTTGGAGATATACCAAACTTAATATAAAAGGGAAAATGCCACTTGCAATCTCAGAGGATATGGAATCAAATGAAACTATAGTGTCAATTGATGGTGATAGAATTTCTAATCTTGTTAGAGAATGCAATTTATGTTTCAATTGTTTGAAAATATATTTGTTAAATATTTAAACAACTTGTATATGTACTTGTAAGTTGGATATATAAAATTTATATATAGTAGATGATTTTAATGGAACGTGCATGTGTGCTAATATAATGAGAACTGCTTGTTGGAACATATCAAATTATTTGCAGGAGATGTCTTTGTCGTGGTTGCACCTGTAGACAACACTGAAAACGTGAAATATTATTTGATGCAATGCACAGATGGAAAGATGAGTTTATTAGAATATTTTGATGATAGTGGTTTTATATATGGAAGAGGATCCATCGTATTGAAAGGTTATTTTTTTCAAGAAACCCATCAAACCGATAGTCATGTTCACTTTCAAGATTATCAGTCGGATGTCATAAGTTGTCAATATAGTCATTTGGTATGTGCAACACACATAAATTTAATAGGAAACAAACAAAAGTTAGAAAATGGAAAATGTCAAAATCCAATCATAAATGAATAATTGAAGATGGCATACCATTACGATTTATTTAAACAAGTGACATAGATTCCATAATTTTTTATTTTGCATGGAAAGTACACATATTTATGGATATCTAGGATTCTAGAATCATCTTGTTTAGTTTACTTTCGTGGTCCATTCAAATAAGGAACTATATTTTTGATGAATTATAACTTACCAATCTTTATTTACAATTGTGTTCATAAAACTAGATCTAAATTGGTCAATTCAAAATTATTAAATACTCGGGTCCCCATATGTCCTCCGGCTGACTTAAGGGATGAGATAACATACTCTGGATTTTCTATTCATGCCCCAAATTTGATCTTGTTTGGTTTTTTAATACCATGTTCATTTGAGTAAGGTGAGTTTTAATGAAATGTTTGTCATGTACTTCTTTATTAAACACAATTTCGCACATATAAATAGATATCAATTATAATTTATGTTTTGGTTTAAAGGGTTTAAAGGGTCTCATATATTTCAAAATATGAGGTTCCAAAAGATGCAAAGAAGCTGCAAAATCCTATAAGTCATTGAGATATCCATGAGGGGAAGTTCAGAGAAAACCAACAGTTTCTTGAAGTCTTGTAGCAATGACGATAACAAGGCTTATTATTATTCAAGTTCAGGTTTATTGGAAGAGACAAAGAGTCAATTCGCTTCTTTTCCTTTACCTGTGTTGATCACTCATTTTCAATCCATTCCAATCAAATAATACTTCCACTTCTTACTTAAGTTTTTCCATGTGAATGAGATTTTTTGAATTCATGGAATGTTGAGTGGATAAAAAACATCTTATTATCATTGAGATACTTTAATTAATGGAATAAGTCTTATTTGATAATAATTTTATCATTTACCATGTAAAAGAGATACTTTAAAGTAGTGGAATAATGGAAAAAGTTTTATTTTATAGTAATTTTATCATTTACCATGTAAAAGAGATACTTTAAAGTAGTGGAATAAGTTAAGTTTTATTTGATAGTAATTTTAGTAATTTAAAGATTATTTTTTTATGTTTTTTTTTTTTTTAATTAGATTAGTTAAATAATTAATTTTTTTATATGATATTTAGAATTAATTTTTTTACGACATGGAATATTATATTGTAATTACATCCCTTTAAAATCAATTTAAAAGTATGACGACTCTTGTGAATTTTTTTAAATGTTTTTGATACATTTTAAATGTCACGTGGAATTTGTAATATTTGATATCTCACTCAATTATAAACTTGTACATAAGTTTAATGAATATTTATCCAAAAATGAAAGATAACCATGACAATACATAGCCCATAAATATGTTGCATATGCAATATCAAGTTCATCATTTTCAAAAACTTGTGTAAGAAGAAATAGATTCTTTCAAAATATTTTGAAATTTGAAAATGAAGTTCCCTAATAGTTTAGGTGAGCTATTTTGTATGTTCATATCTCAACTTAACGTGTTTGTAAAGTGAGAAATAAGTGATAAAATTAAGAAATAAGTTGGAGGATCTAAAGTAACTTATTGTGTTGTATATCTTAAACTATTGCACCATAAGTACTCTAAAACCATAAAAAAAAACACAATTAACCTGCATAGCATTAAAAAATAAAAAAATAAAATAAATCTACTCATACAAGTGTTAAAAGAATATACTTCTTCTTGCTTACTTCCAAGAGGGAGATTTTCTATGGGTATATGAAGTGGCTTCGGAGGTTGAAAGATAAAAAAATTAGGTGAGGATTATTTTTCTTTAGAATTGAAGCATTTGTATGGCTATATTATTTTAACACTTCTATGAGCTAGTTTCCGTGAAATAATGAAGTCCTCTTGGAACTATCTTCAAACAAAAGGGATATAGATATCCATTGGTTCAAAAACCAATTGAAATTTCATGCAAATAATTTTGTTCTCCCTAAACCATCTCCCATATTCATCGAAGGTTTTTTTCCATTATAGATGAAAAAAATACAAGATGTAGAAAAACATGTACCCTAGGAGAGTCCATTGAAATAGACTGCTAGGGCTTATCTAAATCCGTTGATAGAATATTATCCTAAACAAACATTATCAAATATTCATGATATTTATGTGTTTGGATATGTCACTAAATTGGGTGATATAGTATGATTACATAGCTTCATTTAATATATGTCCATTTAATTAAAAAAAAAAACATATGAAACATGGAAGATAGCTTAACCAATGTTTGGCACAATGTATATCATTATAGTTAATTCTGGAAGTTGTTGAATATATATAAAGAGTAGTCTTGTGTAAGATGAAAGTTATGTTTTATATTGAAAGATGATTATTTGTATAGTGTTGTTATCTTTGTAGTTAGTTTACCTCCTTTGGAAATTATTTTTTACCATTTTTTGCAAACATGATTTATTTTCTAGAGATAAATTCTTTTCCATTTCTACTACAAAATTAGAAGTACTTTTATACTGAAAATTGAAAGTTGTCTCAATGCAAGCCACAAAAGGTAGTTGGTAAGGTGCATTGATTAATGAAGTATAGAGAAATCCTCATGGTCTTGTCACCCTTCAAATATGTTTGTAAAATGAGTGATATATTTGAACATGATATATGATATTTCAAAATTAATCATGACTCTTTAGATCTCATCTATTTCAAAATTAAACCCTTTAATTTATATTGAAATAAATCATTTTTAATTTCAGCACACTAGAACATAAATTTCCACTTCACCATCATAAAAAATATAAACCATTTATCATAGAACATAAATTTTCCTTTTACCATCATAAACAATATAAGCCATTTAGAAAAATCAAAGATCAAACACTAAATTGATATTTTGAGCTCTCAATTTATATTGAAATAAATCATTTTTAATTTCAGCACACTAGAACATAAATTTCCACTTCACCATCATAAAAAAATATAAACCATTTATCATAGAACATAAATTTTCCTTTTACCATCATAAACAATATAAGCCATTTAGAAAAATCAAAGATCAAACACTAAATTGATATTTTGAGCTCTCTCTCTCTCTCTCTCTCTCTCTCTCTCTCTCTCTCTATATATATATATATATATATATATATATATATAGATACTAAAAGAAGCATAGTTGCAGTAGCTACACAATCAAATACATAGGTTCCAATGGAATTTTAGGCTAATAACAAAAACTAGGAGAAAATTAAAATTTAACTCCAAAATTCAACTCTAAGCCATCGCTGACATAGATCTCTTCATACCTGGTAAAAAAACTAAAACATTTCTCAAATTTAAAATTTAAACATTTTAAATAAAATATATGTACAAATTTTAAATAAAATGTACACACACCTCTAAAATGATATTTAGATGAATAAAACAAACTGTGCTTCAAGAAAAATTGACATACCAAAGGTGTTGAAGTTTCATCTTCAAACATCCATGCTCTTTTTCCACCAAGAATGTAAACATCATTGTAACAATAAAAGGAAAAACCAATAACACATATTAACATATATTTTATTAGCAAATATTTTAAAGATATTTAACTTTATTAAATAAGCAATGATAAAGAATAGCATACCCAAGCAGATAATCAAGAATAACATAACCATCCGAGCAAGAATAACATACCCGACCGGAGTTCCAGAGATATAAGCTTGTTGTTCTCTTTTTATTATACCTTTTTGGCATTTGTTTTACACCAAACTTACATCACAAAGTTCCCAAACTTCCAAAATAGTTACTCTCCATATTAAGACATTCTTTGCATAAATCTTTAATTTTCTGCTACTCATTTTATAACAAAATGCTCTTTCAAAATTGCCTACATGATCTAAACAAAGTAAGATCATATCTAGAATATTTTTGAAGAGAAAAATTGTGTTCTTGGTAACCAATTTTAGTGTTCAGAGTTAGATAATACCCTGAAAATGAATTCACTTATGTATGCAGAAAGTTCACAAATCTCCATATTAAGCCATTCTTCTAGGAAAATACTTATCTCCTCTTTCTACAGTGGAATAGATGTTCTCATATAATCAAAATGCTATTTCAAATTAAAGAACTCACAAATATCCACTTTAAGCTAAGCCATTCTTCTAGAAAAATAATTATCTATAAAAGTTCACAAATCTCCATATTAACAACCATTCTTCCAGGAAAATACTTATCTCCTCTTTCTATGGTGGAATAGATGTTCTCATATAATCAAAAGCTCTTTAAAATATGCATGTACATCATGATCTAAAGATAAGTAATTGACCATATATATAGGCATAGTTTTAAAGAGAAATGTTGGTGTGAGATTGATAAGCAATTATTGTTCAAAGTTTATTAATACCACAATAATGAATCCAGTTAGATGTACATGCAGGAAACACAAATCTAGACATATATTAAGTCATTCTTCAGAAATCATAAATATTTCCTCTTTCGACATGGGATGTATTCATATTATATATAATCAAATGCTCTTTGAAATATGCCTGCATAATGATCTAAACATAAGTGAAATCATGTGTACATAGCTTATTTCTAAATCTAGAAATGTTGGTTTGTGGTTAGTATGAAATTATTTAAGATTTTGACAATACCCAAAGAAGTAATTCACTTCGTTGTATGCAAAAAACACAAATCTCCATATTACGTCATTCTTGGACAAGAAGGCAAGGAATGCAATCGAAGAAAAATTAGAATCTTCCACTTTTTTGATGTGGGATAGAGTTTATTCTTAGATAATCAAATGCTCAAGTTCAAAATTTCCGGCATCATTGTCTAAAGTTTAAACATAAATAATATAATGAATAAGATCATGTATCTATCATATTTTTAAATCCAAGAAAATTTAGAATCATCATGATCTAAAGTTTAAACATAAATAAGATCATGTAAGCATATTTTTAAATCTAGAATAGTTCTAGTTCATGCTCATGATCTAAACTTAAATAAGGTCATGTATCTAACATATTTTTAAATCCAAGTTAAAATTTAGAATCCTCCCTCTTTATGATGCGGGATCTAGATTTTGTTCTCATATAATCAAATGTTAGATTTCAAAATTACATGCATCATGATCTAAACATAAATAAGATTGAATGTATCTAACATATTTTAAATATAGAAAAGTTAGTTCATGCCCATAATCTAAACTTAATTAAAAGTGTATCTAATATATTTTTAAATCTAGAAAAGCTAGGTCATGCTTGGTAAGCGACTAGTGAAGAGTTTGACAATATACCCAAACAAATAAGGAGAGGTTGAACCTTCCCCATTCTTTCCCTTCAAATGTATACCATTTTAGAAGATGATGAACTTATATAGGAGTTCTATATATTTCAAAATAATTGATCAAAGCATTGAAAAATTATGTAGACATTGGTTGAGTAACCCTTCTATGAATAGAAAACGCTTAATTAAAAAATTAATCAAACAAAACTTCAATTTTGATACAAGTACATATTTCAACTACTGTAAAAATTCAACATTGCATCATTCGAAAGGGAAAAAATTAGAAGAGAAGTTTTGCATCATGTGCAATCTGTAATGTAACTAAAAAATTTGAAAAAAGTAAAAAAAAAATAAGTATGTTCAACACAAATAAGCTTGAATACTTATATATATAAATCCCACCATAAAAAAAAAACTAAAACTCACAAATGTGCAATGTACATACATTTAAGCATCATCATGAATAAACACATGTTTCTCAGGTATGGATGTAGCCTCCTCAATCTCAGTCTTTGGAATTCTCTTCTCCACATTCTCCTCAGGCATAGTCTCATGCACTCTCTTCTCCATGTTGCCCTATAACACATTTCAAATTTGTACATTTAAAAATAAAAATTAAATGATTTTAACACATCAAATTGTAGTTTTAAATTTTGAAACATGTAATACTTGTGATGTTCCAACCTAAATATCAACAACCACACAAGAGGATGGCATTCCCATGGTCAGTTGAGTCATGGTCTTACCCACTAGACCCTAAGATTAAATAAATTATATATCGTAAGACATTTTTCTTTTAAATTAATCATTTAAAGGACATTGCAATTTTCATATATAACTAAATTTGTTTTCAACATGAAATTATACCTGTGAACTCCCACCCTCTTCAAACTCTCCCAATGAAAATTGGGACAAACCTGCCCAAGTAGTGGGAGATGGAATGGGAATCTGTGAACAACGAAACTAAGAATTTTAGAGTTCAATGCGTTGACATTAATAAAAAAAACATACATTTCTTGTATATTGATTCTTCAACAAGGTGTGAAATGGAAAATTGAAGTGCTCATATATGGATATTTTTAAACACATACTTGATTCAACCCATCGAAATTTAAACTCGATGAATCAATTCCCTTATTTACTGGAGATTCATTTAACATATGACCAAACTGCAATTAATGACGATAAAAAATCAATTATTTCTAAAGATACAATTGTAAATGTGTTAAACCTGCACAAAATAGATCTAGCTAGGAATTGACATACACAGTTGTAGAGAAAATATGAGAAAAGAGAAGCAGGAGAGAAAGAATGGAAGAGTTCTCATTAACCAAATGAATGAATGATAATTTACACATGATATACTCTGTATAACTCAACCAATTCACATTGGAGGAGAAGCCAATGAGCCATAGTGGTGGTCTAGAGTGATTTGGACACACACCAACAATTATGGGAGTAAATTGTCACCTAGTCTAGTCTGTAACACCCTGTTTCCCCCAGTCTATAAAAATAACTATATTGGCCAAGAATTATGGCAAACTCCAAGATGTGAATGTGTGATTTGACGGACCTTGTATAAAGGGTCGACGAATGTAAATGTGTGTGTATATATATGTTGCATGACTGTTGAGAGGGGGATGTGATAAAAGCAAGACCACGATGGTTGATGAAAGGTGGTGGAAGGCACCTGGAATGGTGGCATTAACTTCCACCGAACCAATACCGTGTTGGTCTTTACTGGCTCAAAGAACAAAGCTGCTCTCTGGCCCTGGAATGAATTACTCGCCAGGATGGTAGGTGGGGAGGCTCCTCATGAATTAATGAGGGGATGGGGGTGAACTGCCCATCCATAGAAGCCCTCAGACCTGACCACTGCGGGGGAATTCACACCACACGCAACCTTGCAGGACAAAGCAAGAAAGGAAGTGTGTGGAGGGGGCATGTGACATGAATCACGGAAGGAGAGCCGGAGGAACTCCGAAAAATACAAGGAGTCATGAGAAGAGAAGAAGGAGAGTAACCTTCATCCTGGAATTCCGACGAGTGGGAAGTAAGAGACTGAGTCTCAAAGCCTCGTGGTCTAGCTCGGGGGTGTGTAGTGGTAAATCCATTTGGAATTGCTGAGCCTACGGTTGGGTGGAAACGAGCACCCCTCTCAGCAGTTGCATTACACCTGGTGTTTTCTGATAAGTATTTATGTCCTGTATTTCAAATTGAATGTTCCTGGAATGCATGCTCATGGTTGTGCACTCATGAATGGTTTCTACATAGAAGCATTTTGCCTGGTGTGTTTGATCAGAAAACATGGATGCATTCTTATACTTGTATGGCCATATTCGGTTCATTTATATATATGTATACACATCCATTGAGAAATTTCAGATTTCGAGTCCGTTCTCGGGAGATCTGTCCCATTTACTTGATGCATGCGATGTGTTGGTTGGATTTCCCCCAAAGGCACCTCCTTATGGGAAGGTTCCCTCACTATTCCAGAGCCAGAGTGAGTTCCTTGAAAGGACTACCATTTAAGTAAATATCTAAGCTTACCTCGCCCCTGTCACAGAGTTCATAGCTCGATAAGTTAAGAAGGCCTTTCAGTCATGTCCCCAAGCATGGTGATAATTACCCAAGGATCTGTTGAAGGATTTTATGGCCTAAGTCTGGAGACCTTGCACTAGCAAGAATGGTTCCCTCAGAGGTTGATATTTCGGTGTTTCGGCACCCGGGATACCTAAGGGTCAGTTCTCTTGTAATCGCTAGTCGCGAAATCCCAAAGTATGAAACCCCAAAAAGGTCTAGCATGGATTAGATTCTTGATGTTTCAGTGTTTCGGCACCCGAGATAACTAAGGGTAAGCTCTCTTGTAATCGCTAGTCCCGAAATCCCAAAGTATGAAACCCCAAAAAGGTCTAGTGTGGATTAGAGTCTTGATGTTTCGGTGTTTCGGCATCCGGGATACCTAAGGGTAAGTTCTCTTGTAATCGCTAGTCGTGAAATCCCGAAGTATGAAACCCTAAAAAGGTCTAGCATGGATAAGTCTTGGTGTTTTGGCAACCGGGAAACCCAAGGGTCAGTTTCCTTGTACTCGCTAGTCCCGAAATCCTGACTTTCAAAAACCTCAGAATAGTGTAGTGTGATTAGAGTCTTGATGTTTCGGTGTTTTGGCACCCATGATACCTAAGGGTAAGTTCTCTTGTAATTGCTAGTCGCGAAATCCCAAAGTATGAAACCTCGAAAAGGTTCTAGCGCAGATGAGATACGGTGTTTCGGTGTTTCAGCACCCAGGATATCTAAGGGAAAGTCTCTTGTACTCGCCAGTCCCGAAATCCCGATGTGAGAAACCCTGAAATGGTATACCATGGCTAGAGTTTGATGTGTCATCATTTCGGCACCTGGGAATCCTAAGGGTCAATTCCTTGTATTCGCCAGTTGCGAAATCCTAACTTGTGAAACCCCGAAATGAACTTAGCGTTGTGTGTGTGTGTGTGTGTGTGTGTGTGTGTGTGTATATATCAGTGTTTCGTAGTTTCGGCTCTCGGGAAAATCAGATGCGAGACTTCTTGTCATTGCACATCGCGAAATCCCAACTTGCGAAACCCCGAAGTGAGTTGAGTGGATATATGAGCTTCAAAGTTTTGGCTCCCGAATATCCTAGATGCGAGGCCCCTCATCCTCGCATATCGCAAAATCCCATGTGAGAAACCCCGAAATGGTATAGCATGGCTAGAGTTTGGTATTTCGGTGTTTCGACACCCAGGATACCCAAGGGAAAACCCCTTGTCTTCGCATATCATGAACTCCCGACTCGCGAAACCCTGAAATGAGCCTAGTAGATATATGGGCTTTGGTGTTGCGGCACCCAGGAAACCAAAGGGTATGAACCCTCGTCTCCATACATTGCGAAATCCTGGTAGGTATCCCGGAGCAGGCTTGGGTGTGAATAGGATTTCAGGTTTTGGGGTGTCGAAGGATTCGACTCCCTTGCATTTCGAACTCCCGGTGTCTAAAGTCCTGAAATGCGAAAGGCGCCTCTTGACATAGCCCGGGGTCACAACCGATGGACACATGGAAGTAAACCCTAAACTTGGTGCGTGAATTGTACACGACGAATTTTCAACAAAAGAACCCATGAATTGATTGGGTGAAGGTCCCGATTGGAATACCTAGCCTACGCCAAAACCTCGTAATAATTCAGGAAGTCTGCTCCTCGACAATGAAGAAGAAAGAAAAAGGCGAAAAATCTTAGCTCCCGTAGTGGGTGTGTTACAAATTGGTATCATAGCATGGTTACAACACTTGGCCTACTTGGGCTCATGAACGGGTTGCGCAGAGACTCCATTCGGAGTACTGTTAAAAGGAGTAACTCTTTATCTTGACTCCCTTAATCAAAATTTGAAATTAAGAATGAACAACCCCTATTGTGTGTATGCATGTGAAAAATATGAATTATGTACTAGTCATAAATGAATATAAATATTGACTAACAATCAACATTTTTCTTTTGCACACAAGCGGAAGATCAATCGCAGGAAATTACAGACGTATAAAATGGTGACTCGCCATGAAGTGGGAGAGGGATCCCACAATAGAGACAAAGAGTCTGATGAAAGGAGGGTGGTAGGGACCCCTCCAGATCTAGCTGAGACGGTGGGGAGCCTCATGGTCGAATTACAGAGCTGCAAGGCTGACAACAAAAGGATGATAAAAGAGCAAGAGAAGCAAATGGAAATTAATGCAGTTTTACTACAGAGCTTATCCGACATACAAAGGCAATTGCAACATGAACCTGAGACAAAAAAACATGGTCATGTCAGTGGCCACACTGAGAGGATCACCTCGAGAAAGGTCCACCCTAGAGGTATGGGACAACCGTCGAACTATTCTTCTGGAAAGGAAGCTGGAAACTCAGAGGGATCTTGTAGTAGTAGAACTAGTTCTCATTCCCGAAGAAAACAAAAGAAGCAGAAAATTTCCAAGAGTCATAATCTCGAAGAGTTCAAGAAGGCCAAACCACCCTCCTTCGATGGTGAAATAAAGAAAGGAGAAGAAGCGGAGGCCTGGCTGCTTGGACTAAAGAAGTATTTCAGAGTCCATGACTTCTCAGAAAACTTGAAGGCCTGAGTAGCCACCTTCAACTTGAATGGAAAGGCTTCCATTTGGTGGGAAGACCTTAAGAATGTAAAAGGGATTCATGAAGAAGACCTATCTTGGGAACGGTTTGAGAAATACTTTAGGAAGAAGTATCTGTCGGAGAAATATTTTCACGAAAAGACTAAAGAATTCTATGAACTCAAGCTGGGGAAACTCACCATAGAGGAATATGTCAACAGATTCCTTGAGTTGTTGAGGTATGTACCCTACATAAAATTAGAAAAGGAAAAGGTGCAATGATTCCTCAGTGGACTACTTAAGGACTACCAGAACAGGATTGAATTTGATGAACCAAAGACCCTAGAAGATACTATCTGAAAGGCAAGATATTGTTATGAACAGCTTGGGCATCGGATAGGACCTCGCGAAGGCTAGAAGCAGAAGAATAGTTCAAGATTCCATAAAAGGGGGTTTAAATCCCCAAGATTTAAGGACTATAAAAAGAACTCAAGGATGAGCTTCCCAGCTCGAAGTGTACACCAGTAGAACTTTCCCTCCTTGGGTGGAAATAAACTTTCTGGATCTGCCCTAGTAAAGACTGATAACCCAAAGAGAGAACCTTTGAAATGTTGGGGTTGTGGAGAAGAACATCTACTAAGGGACTGCCTGCACCGACAACAAAACAACCAAAGAATTTACAACGTTCAAGAAGCTACCACTGTCAATAACATGGCTAGGAGTGTACCGTAAATTTATGTAGCCTTGGATAATAACCAAACTGGCCACCAAGCTTCAGTGGTGGAAATCAAAGGTATGGTCACCAACCATCTAGTGTCTATTCTGATTGACCTTGGTTCAAATTTGAGTTATATAGACCCTAAGGCTGTTGATAAATGTAAACTACAACGACATAAAAATGCCAAGCCATGGCTGGTACAGTTAGCCACTAGCATCAAAAGAAGAGAAGCGGAGGTCATACCAGCCTGCCAATTCATTATGGGTGAATTCCCCACCCAAGAAACCCTTAACATATTACCCCTGGGATCATATGATCTGTTGATTGGTATGGACTGGCTAGCCACCCACAAAGCCAAACTGGACTGTTACCATAAAACCTTGGAATGTGTAAGTGAAGAAGGAAGAAAAATAACCCTTCAAGGAATCCAAAAACCTGTCTCGGTGAGACAAATATCATCTTTTCAAATGAGAAAGTATTGCAGAAAATGATGTCCACTATATGCAATACATATGTTGAAAACAATTGAAGGTGACAAATCAAGCCTCGAAGACTACCCCACATTGAGAGAATACAGAGATGTATTTTCGGAAGAGGTACCAGGTTTACCTTCGAGAAGGGACATTGACTTCTCAATAGAACTTGCACCAGGCGCAGTGCCAGTGTCTAGGACACCCTACAGGATGAGCACACCTGAGCTAGTTGAACTTAAATTACAACTGAAAGAAATGATGGATAGAGGCTATATCCGGCCCAGTGTGTGTCCATGGGGAGCACCAGTCCTGTTTGTGAAAAATAAAGACTGTACGCTCCGACTATGTATAGATTATAGACAACTCAATAAGGTAACCATAAAGAACAAGTACCCCTTACCCAAGATCGATGACTTGTTCAATCAATTGGGAGGTGCCTCTATATTCTCGAAGATTGACTTGAGATCTGGATACCACCAAGTCTGAATCAAGGGTGAAGACATCCACAAAACTGCCTTCAGGACGAGATATGGTCACTACGAGTTTGTGGTAGTGCCATTCGGATTGACCAATGCCCCTGCCACTTTTATGTGCTTGATGAACAATGTGCTCAGCAAATTTCTAGACAAATTTGTGTTGGTTTTTATTGACGACATATTAATTTACTCTAAGAATAGAGAGGAACATGAGGAACACCTTAGGCTTTTGCTTCAAGTGCTAAGAGAACATCAGCTTTATGCCAAATTTAGCAAGTGTGAATTTTTCCAGAAGCAAATATATTACTTGGGCCATGTCCTATCTAAAGAAGGGGTAGCGGTAGAACCTGATAAGATCAGGTCTATCATGGAATGGCCTACCCCCAAGGATGTTTTGGATATCATATCCTTTATGGGCTTGGCAGGATACTATAGGAGATTTATAAAAGGATTATCCAAGATTGGGAGCCCAATCACTACCCTCGAGAAGAAGGGGACAAAATTCACATGGACAAAAAAATGTGAAGAAATATTTCAAACCCTGAAACATCTACTGACCCACACACCCGTATTGAAGATCGTCGATTCCGAAGCTGATTTCCTCATGTGCACAGATTCATGTGAGGAAGGGCTCGGAGGATTCCTTATGCAAGGGGGAAGTGTGGTCTGCTATGAATCCTGAAAATTGAATGAACACGAAGTCAACTACGTGACCCATGATCTAGAGCTATCCTCCATAGTGCACGCCTTGAAAATGTGGAGGCATTACCTCTTGGGAAGAAAATTTGTACTTATGACAGACCACTATGGATTGCGATATCTGTTTGACCAACCAAAGCTCAATGCTAGACAAGCTAGGTGGATGGCCCTCCTCAGCGAGTTTGATTTTGAAATCAAACATATTAAGGGAAAGGAAAATAGGGTGGCCGATGCCCTTAGCAAAAGCATGAAAACAATTCACCTGGCAGCGGTAAGCACCTATGAGACGGATGTCAAGGAAAGAGTCAGAAATGCACAAGAGACAGACACATTCTTCCAGACCGTGACCTCGTACCTACAGCAAGAACCCACAGGGATAAAATATGGAGGCTACCAGATGATGGAAGGAGGTCTACTCACTTACAGAAACAGATTGTATATCCCAGATTGTGACGACTTGAAGAGGTTCATAATGGATGAACTGCACAAACGACCCTATACTGGTCATCCAGGATACCAGAAGATGATCACAACCACCAGGAAATAATTCTATTGGCCTGGATTGAAGAAAGACATAGCTGAGTACTTAGCCAAATGCATAGAATGCCAACAGGTTAAAGCAGAACACCGACACCCAACAGGATTATTACAACCTCTACCAATCCTGGAATGGAAATGGGAAACCATCTCCATGGATTTCATCACCAGATTACCAACCTCGACCAAACAGAATGACACCATCATGGTAGTGGTGGATAAATTGAGCAAGTCCACTCATTTTATCCCCATCAAGTCAACTTGTAAGGAAATAGACATCACCAATGTATTCATGGAGATATTCAGACTGCATGGTATGCCGAAAGAGATTGTGTCTGACAGAGACACGAAATTTACTTCCAACTTTTGGAAATCACTGATGGTCGGTTTGGAGACCAAATTACTATTTAGCACAACCTATCACCCTCAAACTGATGGACAGATGGAAAGGGTGAACTAAATATTAGAAGACATGCTCAGGATGCATGTAATGCATCAACCCAAAAAGTGGGAAGACTACCTGCCACTAGTGGAATTCGCCTACAACAATGGCTACCAAGAATCCCTGAAGATGAGTCCTTTCGAAGTCCTCTATGGTAGGCCGTGAAATACTCCAGTCAGTTGGAGTAATACCGTAAACAGAGTTATTATTGGACCCGACATGTTGAAAGAAATGGAACGACAAGTGATTCAGATAAAACAAAATCTAAAAGTCGCTCAGAACCAACAAAAAAGTTATGCCGACCAAAAGAGAATTCCAATAGAGTTCAAGGCGGGAGACCACATATACCTCGGAGTTAGGCCCAGGAAGAGTTCCCTGAATATTGGAGCATGTGCCAAGTTGGCACCTCGATATTATGGACCCTTTGAAGTTCTAAATAGAGTGGGACCTGTAGCCTATAGGCTAGCACTCCCTCCCACAGTAAAATCACATAATGTTTTCCATGTTTCATTATTGAAGAAATATGTACATGATTCTAATCATATACTTGACTGGTCTGTGATCCAGGTGGAACCGGAGGGAGAATTCCTACCAGAACCTCAATGCATACTGGACAGAAAGGAAACCCTGCTCAGGAACCAAACCATTGCACAGATCAAAGTGCAGTGGAAACATTTTGGCCCAGATGAGACTACCTGGGAAATGGAAGATGCCATGAAACAGGCATATCCAATTTTTTTTACTTCTGTACTTACAGGTTCTATTCATAGATAGAACATCGAGGACTATGTTCCTTTAAGGGGGAGGGAATTGTAACACACTGTTTCCCCCAGTTTGTAAAAATAACTATATTGGGCAAGAATTATGGCAAACTCCAAGATGTGAATGTGTGATTTCACGGACCTTGTATAAAGGGTCGACGAATGTAAATGTGTGTGTATATATATGTTGCATGACTGCTGAGAGGGGGATGTTCTTGAAAAGAGACCACGATGGATGATGAAAGGTGGTGGAAGGCACCTATAATGGTGGCATTAACTTCCACCGAACCAATACCGTGTTGGTCTTTACTGGCTCAAAGACCAAAGCTGCTCTCCCGCCCTGGAATGAATTACTCTCTAGGATGGTAGGTGGGGAGGCTCCTCATGAGTTAATGAGGGGATGGGGGTGAACCGCCCATCCGTAGAAGCCCTCAGACCTAACCACTGCAGGGGAATTCGCACCACACGCAACCTTGCAAGACAAAGCAAGAAAGGAAGTGTGTGGAGGGGGCATGTGACATGAATCGCAGAAGGAGAACTAGAGGAACTCCGAAAAATACAGGTAGTCATGAGCAGAGGAGAAGGAGAGTAACCTTCATCCTGGACTTTCGACGAGAGGGAAGTAAGAGATTGAGTTTCAAAGCCTCATGATATAGCTCGAGGGTGGCTAGTGGTAAATCCATTTGGAATCACTGAGCCTACGGTTGGGTGGAAACGAGCACCCCTCTCAGCAGTTGCATTACACCTGGTGTTTTCCAATAAGTATTTATGTCCTATATTTCAAATTGAATGTTCCTGGAATGCATGCTCATGATTGTGCACTCATGAATGGTTTCTGTATAGAAGCATTTTTCCTGGTGTGTTTGATCGGAAAAGATGGATGTGTGCTTATACTTGTATGGCCATGTTCTATTCATTTATATATATATGTATACATATACATTAAGCAAGTTCAGATTCTGAGTCCGTTCTCGGGAGATCTGTCCCATTTACTTGACGCACGCGATGTCTTGGTTGGATTTTCCCTAAAGGCACCTCCTTTTGGGAAGGTTCCCTCACTATTCCAAAGCCGGAGTGAGTTCCTTGAAAGGACTACCATTTAAGTAAATATCTAAGCTTACCTCGCCCCTCTCACAGAGTTCATAGGTCGATAAGTTAAGAAGTCCTTTCAGTCATGTCCCCAAGCATGGTGATAATTACCCAAGGATCCATTGAAGGATTTTATGGCCTAAGTCTGGAGACCTTGCACCAGTAAGAATGGTTCCCTCAGAGGTTGATCTTTCAGTGTTTCAGCACCCGGGATACCTAAGGGTAAGTTCTCTTGTAATCACTAGTCACGAAATCCCAAAGTATGAAACCCCAAAAAGGTTTAGCGTGGATTAGAGTCTTGATGTTTCGATGTTTCGGCACCCGGTATAGCGTGGCTAGAGTTTGGTATTTCGACATTTCGGCACCCGGGATACCCAATGGAAAACCCCTTGTCTTCCCATATCACGATTTCCCGACTCACGAAACCCCAAAATGAGCCTAGTAGATATATGGGCTTCGGTGTTGTGGCACCCAAGAAACCGAAGGGTATGAACCCTAGTCTCCATACATCACGAAATCCCAGTATGCGAAGTCCCGGTAGGTGAAATCCCGGAGTAGACTTGGGTGTGAATAGGATTTCAGGTTTCGAGGTGTCGAAGGATTCAACTCCCTTGCATTTTGAACTCCCGATGTCCGAAGTCCCAAAATGTGAAAGGTGCCTCTTGACTTAGCCTGGGGTCACAACCAATGGACACGTGGAAGTAAACCCTACACTTGCTGCGTGAATTGTACACGACGGATTTTCAACAAAAGAACCCATGAATTGGTTGGGTGAAGGTACCGATTGGAAGACCTAGCCTACACCATAACCTTGTAAGAATTCTGAAACTCTGCCCCTTGACAACGAAGAAGAAAGAAAAAGGAAAAAAATCTTAGCTCCCGTAGTGGGTGTGTTACATAGTCTCTCAGGCAGTTACGGGAGTGAACTGCCACCTAGCTGAGTTAACTATTCTATCAATCTTTAGTTAACTGACTGAAATAGAGTGAAGTGAGGAGGAGATTAGGGAATAATGAGTAATGTGTTAGTATGGTGATTATCCTAAGGAAAATGTGCATTAGCTGGTGATGATCCCAATGTTGTCTGGTGATAATCCCAATATGGTAGCTAGACTCCACTCAATTGATCAAACTAAAGTGTGAACTAAAGAGAATATTCTCCTAGATGAGTATTCTCCCTAAAATATAGGAGCCCGAATAAAGACTAATAAACATAGGGAAAACTTTAGGAAAAATAAATCTTAGGTGTGTGTGAAGTATCTCCAACACCACCCCTGAACATAACTATGGTGAAAATAAATAATGGGTCTTGGAAATGAGGCCATGTAAGCTACCCAAATACAAAATATACACTGAAATAAACAAGGAAAGAGGGAAAAACTCATGGGAAAAATCGCCCCTCAAAGTATAATGTATGTAAAAGGAAGAACTGACAGTTTCTAGGAAACTGTGTCCTTCACTCCAAGATGATTGTGTAGAGAATGGAACTTTTTCTCAGTGAAGGTCTTGGTGAAGATGTCTGCAACCTATTCTTCTGAAGGAAAGAAATACAGGTTGATGTTCCCCTTGTGTACTAAGTCCCAGATGTAGTACATGTGGATGTCGATGTGCTTCGTCCACTGCCTATGAAATAGATCTCTGTAGAACTTCAGAGTGCTCTGGTTGTCAGACCATATGACGATCGACCGATGAAACTGAATTCCCAACTGAGTGAGAAAATATTGTAAGAACATATCCTGAATTTTTATGTTAACTACCCCTATGTACTCTGCCTCAGCTAAAGATAGAGCAATAATAACCTACTTCTTTCTCAACCAACAGATAGGTCCGTAACCAATACTAATTGAGTAACCATATGTGTACTTGCGATTAATGTTATCGCCAGCCTAGTCAGATTTAGTGAACCCAATGAGGTCCAATGTAGAGTCTAATGAATAGTGAATCCCAAAGGTGATGGTGCCCTGTACGTATCGAAGGATATGCTTTGTAGCCTTACAATGTAGCTCATGCAATTCCTACATGAAACTAGAGACTACGCCAACTGCGCAGGGGAGGTCTGGTCTGGAGTGTGTGAGGTACAACAAGATCCCCACTAGTTGTTTGTACACTATGTTGTCAACCAGTGGAGTGTCCTCGCCATTCTCAAGTCTGACTCCTGATAGGAAATGAGTCAGGGCAGACTTGCAATCTGTCATGTGAAATCTCTCAAGGAGATCTCGTGCATACTTGGCCTGAGATAGTTTGATTCCTGATGCATCCTGATTGATCTCAAGTCCAAGGAAGAAATGTAGCAGCCCCATGTCCTTCATCAAGAACTTGTCATGCAGAATCCTCTGGACTACAACAATCATTGAAGTCGAGCAATTGGTGAAGGAATAATTCATACTTGTGATAATTATATGATGAAATTTTTATTAATGTAAGTAGACTTATTCTAAAAATCTACGTATGATCAAATATGAGGACAATGAGTGAAGTTAGGGATGGAGATATTCATGGAGATATTCTTGGAGATATTGTGGATATAGTTGTGGAGATTGTTATGCTATATTGAACATATTGTTATGATAAAATCAATTCTATATTATGAGGCCTCATGAATGTATTGAGTGTAAGAGAGATGTATCATTATTTTGTATATTAATCATTATGTAAGTTTTGTGTGTATATTTTCATTCTTATGATGATTTATGTGTGTTATTATTTGTTTCTCTGCTGCTTGTAATCTCTACATTTGGTATCAGAGTGAGCAGTATATGGAGGATCTTGCACTCAAGATTTATTTTGTTGCATTGATAAGCGTGAGGAAGCATTGGTTAGAAGGTAACCAGAGTTCAACGAATAGTAATATTATAATTCTTCTATTTTGAGTGGTGGCTTACCATCAGATTACACCATTGGCGTTGTGCTTGAAAAAAAATGGGAACCAACCATATCTCTTCCATTACACTTGGATCAGAGAAAGAAGACTTATGTATTAGTGAAGACAAGTCTCTATGAATTGTGGAGAAGAGTTTCTACATGCAAACCATTTTCATCAAACCATTGACCAATTGGGGGAAGATCATGGTCAAAATTTGTTGGAATGGATGCATATTTGAAGGCATGGTTTGAAGATAAAATTTTATCGTGTAACACAGGTCATTCTCAAGAGAATAAGTGAAGATAATTGTTGCAACCAAAAAGAATGGTCGCATGTTCCTTAGTTCATTGTTGTTCTGATTAAAATAGACATTATGTGGAGAATTTATGGAGTTCTTTGTTGGTTTCGGGTCTTTGAATTCCGTTTTGTTGAGTGTGGTTTGGTCGCTAAACTCTTCCTAGTCATGACATTGTCTCTACATATCTAATGGAAATCCCCAGAACAGGTGATGGAGGTTTTCTAGAGGCAATGGAACTTCTATAGAATGTGGTGCAAGCTCAAGCAAATCTGGTCAAGCAACTTGTAGTGTTATCTTTGAATGAGACTCTTGTGTTGTAATTTCGTAACATTTATATCATATTTATCTGGTTGAGCACAACATTCTATGTTGCAGATGGATGTTGAGATCATATGTTGAAGTGTCGAAGGTGTTTGTAGATTTATTTTGTATGGTGACACTGCAGAATTTGGAAGACTAACATGGAACAAAATGGTAAGTGAGTATGTTGAATTTGAGAAAACAGATCCAATCGGTGAGATATGGTTACTTCCTCTCATGCTCAAGAATATCTTCTAATGGAGCTGAGGTTACAAGAGATGCTCAAGAACCATTTTTCAATCTAGAATGATAGTGATTCCAATGGTGCACTAAATGAGTTTTATTAAGAAATAGCTAAGGAGGTTAGTAGACTCGATGAATGGATAAGTCTGGTTGAGGATTCAAGGCCAAGAGAAAGAAGTCCCTGAACCACAGGCATATGCAATAATAATCTGAGCATCTATAAAGAAATGGGATGATTAATTTATTAGTGGCATGGTGCCTGCGTTGATGGTGTCACTCTAGATTATAATCAAAGTGCTTGTGATAGCCATAATCAAAGACATCACTACTTTATTCATCAAAGAGTTGAGATTTTTTCAATTAGAATATTTTTTGTAGCATTATTTTTTGTCTTTTATAATGGGATAAATGCTTCTGATTTGTCGTTTATAGGATATGGACTTATTCAGAATATGAAAGTTTTTTGGGGCAGACAAAAAATAAAGTGTCATGCAGGTCTCTAATTGTAGTGGTGATGGTGCAAAAATGATGGCCTCAAACATACATAGAAGACATAGGCAGTGCGATGAGGACGTGAACACAAGTTGAGGGCACATATCAATTTGAAAATTGATAGATGGAAAGAGGCAATAAATTTCTTGAACATAAAAGAGATGTGATCCGCTATTAGATATTTGGTTAATTTCCATATTATGGAAAACCAAGATTTGGCTAAGCGAGGTCCATAAATGGAGATCTGTGTATGACATTTGGCTTATAGAGTATTTTAAGTCTAGAGTGAATTTTGGTTTTTTAAATTTCTTGACTTATAGAGTTGATAAAATCCACTGAGTTTATAAATATTTGAAGAGTTTGATGTCAAGTTAGAGATTCAAGTTCAAGTATGGGTTGTAAAGTGAAGTTTGAGTAAAAGTTGAAGTTGTTTTTAATGTATTGGGTCAAAATTCAAGTTAAGTTGAGAGGTATTTGGTGAATAAAAGGTTTATTAAAGTTGAGTCAAGTTGAGGTCACAATTTGTAATTGCATTGTAATGGGTGCATGATCGGTTGTACCTGACACCCTAGTTATTGTATTTATTCTTCAACAAGCGAGTGTGATTACAATTGAGCATGGTTCCACAACTCATAATGGGCAAAGGAGGAAAAATACTTCAAATAGCTAATCAAGAAATTGAATTATTACAATAAGACCTTGAAGATGCTTTGCAAGAAATAGATAGATTACAAAAACAAATAAATCAATAATTGGAAAAGTTGCAGAATTTAGGACACGAGACAATGAACTCTATCATGAATTTGTTTGTTCTGCTACACAACGCATTGACACATTAGAAGAAAAATTGACATCACAATGATAAATTTATGGATGATTTTTCCAAATTGAAGATAAAAAGGACAAATTGATTGAATCACTACAACAAGAATTGTTGGAAAATGAGAATGTATTGTCAGTACTCGCAAATGAAGTCAAACAACTGCATCAAGAAAAAGTAAAGTGTGATGCAATGTGTGATACTAGTGACATGATTCAGAATATTGATAGTTCAAGTGATTTTTGTTTTCTGGTTGATGATAATAATGTTGATGTACATATATCTCTCTCTTGTTTTGAGGCTCCAAATGATGTTCCAAATGATGATGCTCAAAATGATGATGATCCTGATGATAGTGATGATGTTGAAATAGGTTTCTTTGAAAAACATACTAAATGAATAGGTTCAAAATTTTTGAATAAAATGGGTTATGATGGTAAAGTTTTAGGAAATAATTATCAAGGTATCCAGAAGCACATACAAGTATATGTAAGACCAATAAATGAAGGTCTTGGTTATGAAGGCAACACATGCAATGGTGACATCAAATTTGTGAAAGCTAAATCATCGACAACAAATTAATCATTTACAAGTAGCATGAGAAGCAATGAACCTGGTGCAATGACCACAACATCCAACCAAGTAAAAATCATGAGTAGAATAAAGAATGTGCAATCAGTGTGGAAGAATGAGACATGCCAAAGAAAAATGTTGGAATTTATACCCATGGAGTATTTTTGGTCTTAAAAATCACGATCATCAAAAGTGTTGGAACAAAGAAATTTGAAAGCCTCATATACAAGTACAATGTGGATGGATAGATGTCCCTGAATGGAAAAATGTTATGTTCATGTTGAAAGGATTTTACAGGTTGAAGTGTTCAAATGTACGACAATATCTCCCATATAAAGTTCATGAGTTAGTTGGTCCCCCAAAGGTCAGTTGTCATTAAAGTTAGTTGTACATGTTTAAGAAAGAGTTTCCAGTTTGTTGAGTCATTGATTTGAGTCATTTTATTGGTTTGTGGTAACCCAAAAACCACTTTGTAAATTCAGATGTAAGTTTGTGGTCATCTGAAACCACTTGATGTAATGAATGGTTTGTGACAATGAGAAACCATTTTGAGTTTGTAATGGTTATGGGTAATATGAGAAAACCCAGGATATGGTGTATTGGTTGAGGGTAAGCCATAGAAAACCCATGGGAAGGTCAAGGGTAAGCTAGAAATCCTTGATATGAAGATGATGCAATTCAGATGATTGACTCAGATATAGCTCAAGAAGACAAAGTCAAATAAAGAAAAAAATGCAGATGAAGAAGAATGAAGATGATGCAGAGAGGATGCATACGAGTAAAGGTGATGCAGAATACAAAAGACACAAATGAAGACAACTCAGATATCCGGTTTGAATAACAACTATTCATTAAGGGGGAGTATGAAGGAATAATTCATACTTTTGATAATTATATGATGAAATTATTATTAATGTAAGTAGAATTATTCTAGAAGTTTACCTATGATCAAAGATGAGGACAATGAGTGAAGTTAGGGATGGAGATATTCATGGAGATATTGTGGAGATTGTTATGCTATATTGGAAATCTTATTATGAGAACCTCAATGCTATATGAGTGTAAGAGAGATGTATCGTTATTTTGTATATTAATGATTATGTGAGTTTTTTGTGTATATTTTCATTCCTATAATGATTTCTTTGTGTTATTATTTGTTTCTCTATTGCTCATAATTCCTACAATTGGTGATCAAGAAATCATCAACATGCAGAACTAGGAGTAGAAGTTAATCAGTCGTCCTAAGCATGTAAACATTCGGGTCTGGCTTACAACATACAAAGTTTTGTGATAGCAAGTAGGAATTCATCTTGGCATACAATGCCCTCAGAGCCTTCTTGAGGCCATAAAGAGACTTCTTTAGTCGGTAAAGCAAAGATGAATCCTACATAAATCCCTGGGGCTGCTCCATATAGATATCCTCAGAGAGATCGCCATGAAGAAATGCATTATTCACATCGATCTGATGGACTTCCCATCCCTTGGTTTCCACAAGGGAAACTTCCATATGTATGGAATCCATCTTCGCTACTGGAGTGAAGGTCTCATCATATTCAATGCCATGCACCTATTGAAATCCTTTGGGAAATATCCTAGCTTTGTATCTACTATTCTATCCATTCGTTTTTCTCTTGTTCATGTAGACTCGTCTGCACCTAACAAGTTTCCTTCCTGAAGGAAGGGGAACCAAATCCCAAGTCTAGTTCTCGAGGAGGGAGTTGTACTCCTCCTGCATGGAAGATTCCCAAAAGGAATTTTCAACAACCTTGCCATAAGACTGTGGATATGAATACTGAACCAAGAAAATATGTCTGGGTGGCATCAGTTCTATGGAAGTGAGGGCAAGAGGAGGCTCCTTGAAATAAGATTGATCCCTCCTAGTATCAGTTGGATCCCCAACAATATCCCCTGCATTATGAACAATAGTATAATCCCACTTGGGCCTCGACTCTGGCTCTACATATGCATCTGCATGGACTAACTATGCATATGATTGTATTGAATCTATATCTGGATCATATGAACACTCTGAATCATAACTCTCATATAAAGAAGAGTCAGTATGTGCATGCTCATCTTATCTGACAGGTAGAAGAACAAAAGTGTTTGCATGCCGCTATTAAGGTACATGTGAGACACTTTCCTTGAATTGGACACTACTCTCAATGATGAGCCAGTCCGAGGAAATATCAATGAGTCTATATCCATTCATACCGTCGGGGTATCCAACAAAGACACACTATGTGGATCAATTTCCTTCCTATTATTAGAGGGAATCATGGCCCATGCATGTGAATTGAAAATACAGAAGTGGGTCCCTTCTGGTTTGAGGCCGTTGCAAGCCTCATAGGGGGTCTTATCCTTGACAGATCTATGGGGAGATATTTCTTGGATGTAGGTTGTACAATTAAGTGCTTCAGCCCATAATCTTTGTGGAAGTGACTTTTCATGTAGCATGCAACATGCCATCTCTTTTAGAGATCTATTTTTCCACTCAACAACTTCGTTTTGTTGCGAAGTATAGGGAACCATGTGCTGCAAGTGAATCCCTGCCTCGTAACAAAGATTTTGTATCTCATGGTTGACATATTATCCCATGTTATTTGTTTGAAGGACTTTGATTTTATTTCTTGACTGTGTCTCAACAAGGGATTTGAAATCTTTGAGGTGTTGAAAGACCTCTGATTTTTGCATGAGAAAGAAAATCCATGTCAAGAGTGAGAAATCATCAACAAAAATGAGCATGTACCTTGCTTTACTAATTGATGGATGTAGAAAAGGGCCCATGGCGTCATTGTGGATCATATATAAAGGAGAGGAAGCCTTCTTTGTCTTTCCTTTGTTGAATTTCTATAGAGGGTGTTTTCCAAGAACACATCCCTCACAAATTCCTTTGGAGAAGTGGATGTCAGGTAGACCATCAACCATTCCATTGTTTATAAGTTGTTTCATATATCTGAAATTTAAATGCCCGAACCTTTTGTGCAATATCATACTACTTTCATAAGCATGGGTAATCAGTAATGCAGAATCTGATTCAATAAATTCAGAAAATGTGTAGAGTCTAGATTGATGATTTACCTCACTGGTAGCAACGCTGTAATTGGTTTGCATGTCATAGATATCCACTATGTCATGTGTGAATATGTCTCTCTTTCCGGTGCTAGATTTTTTCATTTGATACACGAAGAGAAGATTGATGGAAAGTTTGGGAACGTGTAGCACATTCTCGAAGCTTCAGTTTGTGAGTTTAATTATTGCTTTGTCGGTGACCTCGACTGGAGATTTCTACCCCATCAGAGTAGGAGGACCTTTGCATGCATCCAATGAAGAATAAAATTATTTTGTGGCATCCATGTAGTGTGATGCACCTAAATATACGATACAAACATCGAGAGAGGAGTTTATGGCAATCAAGTCATGGATAGAATTTCCTTTCTTGGGATTCTAATCTTCTAGATTCTTCTTCTTTGCACCCTTGGGGATGTGATCTCCAAGGTTGTTTTTATGAATTATTTGGGTCATTAGATCTATCTATTTCTGCATACATACATATTATGGATGGAATCATTTATGGAAGTAAGTTCATTTCTCCCCTTTTCTTCCCTTTCCATCTATGGATCTGAAGGCATCGTTCAAGGCTTTTGAGTACCCTTCCTTCTTTGGATTTGCATGTTCTTTACTTTCGTACTTTTCTTTATATTTCTGATATTTATGACTGCTACCATCTTGCATAGTAAGTTCATGCACCTTTAGGCCTTTGATATTTCCCATATTGATGAGTTTGTTCTTCTCTTGTGTCAGAGACTCAATAAAGGCCTCAAGAGAGGGCATCATCTAGATAGATTCATAGGTGAACCTAATTGAATGAAATGTGGATACAAACACTAAGTATTCTGGACCAAGTTTGGAGAGAATGGTGAGAACCATTTGTTTCTCCTCCTTATATTTATCAACCCTGCAAGACATGAGTTGTGAAAACAAATCCTTATATTTGGTAAAGAAATCTTGAAGATTGTCGAAGGTTTCTGGATCCAATGTGAGAAATTACACCTCAAGCATGTGTCCCCTCATCTCATCCTGTTTTCCAAAAATCCATTCCATGGTGATCCAGGCTTCATTGGGGGTTTTACAGGAGGATATGTGAAAGAGGATTTCAAGAGAAATGAGACTGCAAATTGTTTCAAACGCTTCATCCATTCGATTTAGACACTTGGATTTTTCTATGATTGATGTTGGTTATTCATTTCTGTTCATGGTTAACTGGTATAATCCTCTTCCTCGAAGATTCATTATCATCTTCTCCTTCCATGCAAATGAATTGTATAGTGTAAGAATGAATTCTTTTGGAAATTCCATTTTTCTGCTATCTTCAATATTTGGTACCTGGAAAAATAATTTGGTGTGTATTTTCCCTACAAGTTTGTTGGCTCTAATACCATGTAAATGTTTTGAATCTGAATAGAATAGATATATATATAGGAATTTAAATACATAGTTGTAGAGAAAATATGATAAAAGAGAAGTAGGAGAGAAAGAATGGAAGAATTCTCATTAACCAAATGATTGAATGATAATTTACACATGATATACTTTGTATGACTCAACCAATTCGCAGTGGAGGAGAATCCAATGTGCCATAGTGGTGGTATAAATTGATTTGGACACAGACTAGCAGTTACAGGAGTAAACTTACACCTATTCTAGTCTCTCGGGCAATTACGGGAGTAAACTGCCACCTAGCAGAGTTAACTAGTCTATTAGTCTTCAGTTAACTGAATGAAACAAAATGAAGTGAGGAGGATATTAGGGAGTCATGAGTAATGCACTATTATGGTGATGATCCTAAGGACAATGCACAATATTTGGTGATGATCCCATTGTTGCATGGTAATAATCACAATGTGGCATCTACACTCCACTCAACTGATAAAACTGAAGTGTGAACTATAGAGAATATTCTTCTAGAGGAGTATTCTCCCTAAAATATAGGAGACTGAATAATGAATAATAAAAATAGGAAAAACCTTAGGAAAAATAAATCCTAGGTGTGTTTGAAGTATATCCAACAACAATGATATGTATCTAGATAAAGAACTACAAGAAAACTATCCTCAAATGCATGAAAAATTTACCAATTGTAACACATACCAATCCAGTGTTTGGTTTATCATTTTGAATTAACTCCTTCCAACCATTTTGGAATAATTTTTCATACTCCCATATATCTTCTATGGACATGGAATATATCTCCTCATCTATTTTGTAAACAAATTTGGCTCGAGAATTCGCTTCATCTCTCTGACGATTCAAACTGACATCAACACCATAAAAATTTGATTTTAAATTTTCTTTGATTTCATTCCTGACCTCCTTTCCAACATCTTATGTAACTCACATCTCTAAATGTGAGGTAAATTATCCTATTGGACGAGATACCAAAGGTAGTGGAGGCCTCTGCAATTCTACATTTTGATATGCCCATTTCTGATCATATGTTCATCCTTTACCATCCCCATAATAACTAGATGGTAGGCTAGTATAATTAGGGTGCATGCCCATGAAAAACACTGCATAAAAGAGTCCATAAAAGTAATGTGGAACCTAATCATTCCATGACAACTTCCCATATGATTCCAAAAATCTATTATAAATATGTCCTTCTATGTTGGGGTGCTTATAATATTGCACCTTCAACATCTTTCTCTTTGTCCCATATTTGAAATTGAACATAGAAATTGCATCTTCTTTTAAAAATATATTTTTTACTACTTCCCATTTATCGGGGCCCATCACCTCTAAATTTCATCTGCTCATCAAATTGATGAAACTATCAGTCATTGGCCCCATCTTTTGATATGCACCCATAAAGTTCTGCAATGAATGAAAAACAATTTCCAAGATTTTCTTACTCTCTCGAGGGAGATCCAAGCATCTCAAATCATTTTGCAGCCTACTTTTAACACTTGAGCATCGTTCGAGCATCATTTCTTCAACATATCCTTCCCAAGGAAGCTCATCACCAACATTTGAGGGATAGGTGGACATAGGTGTGTGATATTCAGTTTCTTGATAACACCCCCTTAATCCACCTTCACCCTCTTCACCAGCATTGGAATCTTCATGGTAACCACTCTCTCTTTCATTATCTTCTCTAGCATTAAACTGATCATCTACACAAATACACAATTGAAACTAATTACAACATTTAACAAAAACAAAAAACATAAAAAAAATATATAAAACATAAACATAAATACACAAAAAAATACAAAATCAAAAGAAAATTACCAAACATATTTTGTTGTTGTGATGTATTCCCTACATTCTCTGGTGTTGGAGTATTATGTGAAAAATCTCTAAGAAAGTTGCATCCATAGCACTATTTTGAGCACTCTGTCTAATTGATCGATTCACTGATTCATTTGATAATCTCCTCATCTGACTAGATTTCCTTTGGTCACTAGCTGCCCCTCCCAAGCTTCCATGCATTGTTGAATTATGGATCTCCGACATCCTCAGTGTCTCATTCAAAGAATGAGTTCCTCTTCCTCCTTCATTTGATAGTCTTGAGCATTTGAGAGACATATTTGGAGATTCATGTCTCAACATCTCGCCTCGATAGATATCCTTTGAAAATCTGTGAATGTGAAAGTTCATAAGTTATGGAAACACAATATGAAAATATAATATAAAACAACTTGACAACATAAGAAGTTAGAACAACTTCAAAGCATCAAAGGCATATATTTAAAAAACTAACAACTATATTTGTGACTATGATGCTATATATAATGAACATGACAATATTTAAATATAAAAAAATGTAAACATGTAGAAAATAATCTATATCAATGTGTAAATTGTTTTTATAATGTTTATATATATATATATATATATATATATATATATATATATATATATATATATATATATATATATATTAAATTAAAAAGATTAGCAAATCCAATGATGTGAAATGTAATATTTGAGAACCTTAACATTTAAATTAATGTATTTTTCATATTAAAGAGTATTATTGAATTTGTAGATATTAATTTGTAGAGTATGTTTTAAACCTTGGAATTTGGACATTGTCCCACTCTTAGGCCAAAGATTATGTTGGAGAGAACAATCTCATGGTAAAGTTTCCCATGCATGGCCCATGTTCCTTATATCTATAATGTAGGTAGAAATCCCTTGGTTTTGAACACCAAAGCATGCCTTGGGCTAACAAACCCGTCCTTGGTGCATTAAATCTCATAAATTGAGGCCATATCCAACTATCCAACCAAATATGACTTCTAGAGACTCAATGTCATGGTCTAGAGACTTGTGAATCAATCAAGTGCCTTATAAGTTTTGTATACGGCCCAGATCCTATTTCTTTGGCTTTAGATCATGCCATAGGCTAGGATACTCTTCCATCGTACACCAAAATTTTGAATTGGACTTGTATTTCATTCTTGGAAAAAAGATACATATGGAGGAATTATGTTGTGGTCTAGGGCCTTGTATGTGATATCCAATCCATAAAAGCATTGCTCATGGCCTACTCCTCTAGATATCATCTTCGAACATTTTCTTGGTCTCAAAAACATGTCCTCCATGTGCCCAATCTTGGAACTAATTTTGTAGCACACTTTTAAGCCTAATATTCCTACCAAAGTGAACTTGTTGTGGTATGGGCCCATATTCACGGACCACATGAAATCATATAATAAAAATGCAGGGCCTATCGCCTTAGTTTTTAACCTCACACAATTTCTTAGAAATGGTGTATAGTTCCAAAGTTATTAAATTTTATCCCCTAATCATTTCTTGAGATAAAATACCTACCCATGATGTGAGAAACCTTTTAATTAGAACCATGTTGCACTCCTAAGCCAAATATTATAACCAAAGGGCATGCCTCGTGGTCTAATTCCACAAGCATGGAAGCCATGCATTACAATTAGCTCATTTATGGCCCAAGCAATTGGGTTTGTAGCATACCTTGGATAAGGAGACACATCTTTAGTTTACCAAACCATAGGAAAATGCTTGTGTCCCACTCTTCAAGAAAATATTATTTCCAAAGGAATTGTGTCACGGTTCAAGGACTTGTGCATGGTTCAGGGATGAAATTCATGGGAAAAAGATACCTTGTAGATGAAATGTTTTTTAAAATTCATGTTTTATGACATTATGGAGGGAAATTCAGATGGTAAATGGGAGGAGAATGTGAACCTGGCCTTGACCTAGTAAATTGGAGAGTGAAAAGGTGGCGTTGAAAGATGTAGTTTTACGACATTGGCATATAAATATCTTTACAAAGATACATGGGTGCAAGGGGCATCATATTTTTACGACAAATTGGCATATTTAATGAGGAAAATATTACACCCATACTTTTACGACATTGGTATATAAAAATATTTCTAGAGGTACATGGGTGCAAGGGGCATCATATTTTTACGACATTGGCATATTTAATGAGGAAAATATTACACCCATGACAAGTTCTCAATTATTTCTTTCCTTCAATCTGACTATCTTTATGCACCACGCAGTACAATAATGATTGGATTATTGATTTTCCATCCTTTCTATTGGAAACACACTATTCACCATCACAATCAAACAAACAAGATGAAAAGGAAATACATTAATCATTAACTCATTAACTGGTGCATAATGTTGGTCAATCTATTTACACTCAAATCATGAATTCACATTACAATAATAATTTATCTTTCGTTCACTAATATCATTTCAAGAAATCGATGGTTTCTCTTATACATGAGTGTATTTCAATTTGGGATGGTTTATCTTATGTAGGTGGTTCAAGATTGCACACAAATTCATTTTCATGCAAAGGAATGATTATAAACTATTTTTTTCCTTTCTAGAGATAACTCATTGAGATTTGTATCTCCCATACAATGAATGCTACTCATTATTCACCCCCACCCCCACCCTCATATCCTCACATGAGGGAGTGGGTGGGGGGAATAATCAGTAAAAACTAATATGTTTTACTTTTTATCTCCCCCACCTGCACCCTCATAGTAAAACATAATATGTTCATTATATCCCCTCACCGGCATCCTCATATATGAGGGTATGAGGGTGAGAATGGGGGTGGGGGTAGGGGAAATAATGGGTAAAACATAAGAGGGTATGTTTTACTCAATATCCCCCCCCCCGAATATAAGTGAGAAATGTTTATTCAAGATGAGATCACTAGGTGGTCCAATGCAAAATAGGAAATATATTTCCTACCCTCCCAAAAGTTGTACTATGATTTCACTACATCCACACCTACAAAAGTTCATATGTCTCTTTCATTCAATATATCATTGTCTTAGCACTATTTTTTGTCACTCTTTCACTCTTAATGATGAAGATAGTGAATGGGATATAGAGAAATAGTTAGAAGACAATGATGGATTCAATGAAATGGACATATGACCATTTGAATGTGTGGAGGTAGTGAAACGATGGTACAAATTTTGGTGAAATCATGGTACAAATCCTTTATTTAAGGTTTTATTAGGGTCTTTTTCCCTCTTTGAAAATTTATAGGGGATTTCCCTCTTTGAGAGTTTTCCTACATTACTTAGATTCATAGGTGCAATCCATTTCAATTGCAACAATGGATACACTTCTGTTTATGGGTCTAATGCAATTTGGTTTGAGAGTTCAACCAATTGTCACTCTTGCTATGTTTTCATTCTCAGTATATTTTAAGAAACTACAAAAAAGTTTGAGGACTAGATCCAAAGTTTATGTGAGTAAGGAATAGTTATGTAAGGCTTTCATAAATGAAATGAATTATTTTTTGTAGGGAAAATGAGTTAGGGAACTTGAATCCTCATACCTCAACCCAATATTTCAAGTTTAAAATGGGGAGATAAACCCTTTAGAATAGGGAAAGCCCGATTTCGAGCCCGTCCCTCAAAATTGGGCATGTCCATGTACATGGAAAGTTATTACAAACACATTTGTTAGTAAGTGAACTATTTATTATACATCAAAAATAACTTAATACAAACAGAAAATAAATTCAAACACAAACAAAGTATCAAATTATTTATTACAAACAAATTAATAAGTAAATTCAAAGGGAATATCAAATTATTTATTACAAACACATTTGTTAGTAAGTGAACTATTTATTACACTTCAAAAATAACTTATACAAACACAAAATAAATAAAATTGTAAATGTCTAATTTTTTATTACAAACATATACATAAAATAAATTAAACTATAATTCAAACTATCAAATTATTTATTACAAATAATTTCAAACTATTCAGAAAAAATATCAAATTATTTATTACAAACACATTAGTAGGTAAATTCAAAGAGTATCAAATTATTTATTACAAACACATTTTGTAATAAAGTCCGTGTACATGGACATGCCCGATTCTCAAATTCAATAGGATGGAATTGAATACAATTTTTTATGAATCATAGCTCCAAATGGCTCTGGATCCAACCTATAAAAGGGTCTCAAAAAAGAAGTACTTTATTTTGGGCTTGTACCCTCTTTCTAGGTTCACTGGGATTTTTCCTAGTCGAGATTTATGTCAGATAGTTGGATTACGTTGATGGATAGTTGGTTGTCATTGATGTAAACTAATTGGAGAGTGATATTATAGATTGATGTCAACCCTTGGAGAAAGTACAGTAGGAAATTCCAGTAGCACAAAGGTTTGGGTAATGGAACCAAGTTTGTTTGATGTAAATATGACTCATTATTTTCTTGTCATGGTTGATAATAAGTACAAATGGATGAACTCCAAAGTGGTCCCCTTATGGTTAAATCCCTCATGGGAAGACGCTTTGTGGATTGAGTTATCCTAGAAGTATGGTTAGAGAACCCATGTTGATTTGTGGAATAATGAGATGAAGGTCAGTGAATTTTTCATTGAAACTATCCTCGATGGATAGTGCTTGACATTCCATTTCCGGTGGTATGTGTAATGTCACATAACTCCTCATGGTTAGAGAGTTATGGCCATGAGAAGTTGGAGAACCCAGGTTTGGGTAATGGACCCAAGTTTGTTTGATGGATAATGGTATGATTTTTAACATATTATCAAGTAATACTATTCTATATGGATAGTACATTTAATTCCATTTCTTGCGGTATGTGGAATGTCACATAACTCCTCATGGTTTCAGAGTTATGGCCTTACAAAGTTGGAGGACCCTCATATGTCATCTAGAAGCCCCAAAAGGTCAAAGTAGTCAAAGTGGTTTAAGAGATTTTAAAAGGTAAATAATAAATTGAAGTGATGAGTGTATTATAATTCAAAGTGAATACAAAACAAATTATTTCAATAATAAATTTAATGGATAAATTAGAAGTGGGTTAACCCTAAAATAAGGAAAGTGGGCAAAGTGACTTAGAAGATGTTTTTAAGGAAACTACTTGGAGAGTATAAATAAGAGGCAAGGCTCTCTCATTTTATACATACTTGAGAATATTGAATATATATAGGTTTCTGAGGTAACAAAATAATATCTAAGTCAAATTTCTGAGGAAAGGTGAAGAAAAGAAGGCCAAAATTCAAGGAAGGATAAATTCCTTTGATGATGCTTTCTAAGGTATGTTATTTACAGCTCATCTCACCATTTTCGCATTAACTTTTTTTCTAGAATGATTCAGAACGTGAAATTTCTATTCCATTGAGGAAACATATCCAAGTATCTATGGTAAAAAATTCATCTTGTAGGTCGTTGTATTTTTGGAGTTACACTCTATGGAAAATAGGGTTTGTGGCTAGTTCTGAAACTAGTCTAAAACAGGTGTTTCGGGTAAAAATGTCATAACTTATTCATAATAGATCAAAATTGAGTAAGAAAAAATGTTTTGGTTAGAGTATAGTATTTAGTATTCTTTGTAACAGTTTTAGATCAATTCAATAAATATTATGTGCGGTCACGCTCTCTAGAATAAGCCAGAATTCAACAAGGTATGTCATTTTTGCTATAAATATTTTTCTGACAGGTTCCAAGTAGTGAAACCTGGAGGAATTGCATAAAACACACTGAAGAACATTGTGTATCAGTTTCAGATCTTTATTCATTATAGGTACATTTTTTTTATTATTTCAAGTTAGGGTTCTTAACTAATCCAAAACTAGTCATGTGATACTAAAGAAAAGTTTGATGAAAATGCTAGTCTCTTGTTGTTAAAGTTAAGGAAGGTTTGCAGGAATGTGATCATATACACCAGGTCTATTACAGAGTTACAAATCAGATTTGGATGATGAAATTGATGAGGGATTTTGGTTGAGGTACATGTCAGGTACATGGTTGAGACAAGTAGTTGATGAGTTGGCACATACATGAGGTGTATAGTTGATGATGTTGGTACATATTGATGAGTCATAGTTGATGAGTAGTTGATACATTATTGGTACATACTTGGTACATGGTTAGAAGCACTTGTTATTAGTATTGTTGACACATGGTTTATGGATGATGTAACATACTTGTATTATTAGAAGCACATATTGATCTTGGTGATGATTATGAGTTCTTTTGTTATACTTGGTTGATGCACATCTTTGAGAGTTGTCTTGGTGATTGATCTTGGTGAGTAGATCTGATTTGGTTAATAAAATTGATGAGGCAAGTTGTTGTGATAGGTTGTTTGGACAATTTTTTGTGACAGGTTGTTGTGATAGGTTATTTGTATAGGTTTGGTGCATGGTTGATGCACTTGCTCATGGTACAGGTTGAGGTACAGTTTGGTGCATGGTTGATGCACTTTTTTATGGTACAGGATGATTATAGGTTGGTGCATGGTTGATGAAATTGTTTATGGTACAGGTTGATTACAGATTGAGGTACAGGTTAATGCATGGTTGATGCATGGTTCAGGTTATTGGTATAGGTTGTTTGGTACAGGTTGATTTGTATAGGTTTACAATAGTATATCTCACAGTGATAGTGTCACAGTGGTTCCATCATTCTACTTCTACTTCAGGGAAGTTGGACGGGGCAAGGACAGGTGGTTGTAGCCACCCTCTGGTTGTAGCTGGAGAACATAGGGGGTTCTAGCCTCTTTCTGGTTGTAGCCAATGAATTGGGGAGTTGGAGCTTCTCTCAGGTTGTAGCCTGAGAAGCTAGGGGGTTGGAGCCTCCTTCCAGTTTCAGATGGAAAACAAAGGATGTTGGTGCTTCCAATGAATGAAATTCTTCAAGACATATAAGAAAAAATATTCTGTGGTTTTCTCCCACTTTGGGTTTCCACGTAAAACACCAGTGTACTATGTATGTGCATTATTGTTCATTTGTTCATTTCTTATTTACTCTGCAGTTATTGGATGATAATTCTACATTGATATAACACATAGATTATATGGTTAAAAAGGAAACAGTTTAACCACTGGAAGGAGATCTAGATTATTCTTAGAATGGAGTACCAATGTTTAATGGTTAGAATGGTTTTAAGTATGAGATGTGGAGTAGAAGGATGGAAGTAGTTTTACAGGCATAGGGACATTATATTTGGCTATCAGTTGTTACAGGATATGATAGTTCAAAAAGGGCACAGACTGCAGCCAAGAAGGAATTGAAGAAGAATAGAAAAATAACAATGGATTTCATCTAGGAAGGATTACCTAAACTGGTAAGAGAAAAATTTGGTAAATGTTCATCATCCAAAGAACTTTGGGATAAGTTACATGACATATATTATTCACCCATCATAGATTTAGAAAATGCCAAAGAAGATGTAGATATAGAACAAGAAGAAAGATGCTCATCATGTCAGACAGATTTAGAAGAGGAAGAGTATGATGAAGAAGAAGTTGATTATAGAGAAAAATTGATCAGTGCTATTAAATATCTAAGGAAAGAAAGAGAAGAAAACAAGTCATCCAAGAAATAATTGATGAAGCAAAAACAAAGTGTTAAAGGTTCCAAAAAAGATCAGAAGGTCATTAATAATTTAAGAGATCAACTAGAAGAGGCCAGAAGAATTGAAGAAACTCTAGAATATCAAAAGAAATGTTTAGAAGACAACATAGAAGCACAAAAGGAAGAATCATAAAAGAGAGAAAATATATTGATGGATCATCTCAAGGAAAGAACCAGTGACTTAAAATAACTTGAGGAAGAGTTTGGTCAAGAAGAGAGAAGACTGGAAGAAGAAATAATTACATTGAAAATCCAACTTGAAGAAGCAAAGAGAATAGAAGAGGCCATGAAGTCTCAGATAATGAAGAAAGAAGAAGAGGTTGAGAATCTTGAAGAATAATTTCTCACACTGAGAGTCAAAATCGTCAAGATCAACAAGAACATTGAAGAGACAAACATCTACATCAGTTGTAGAGAATGAAGAGAAACACTCTACATTGCTAGAAAAGAATAATGAAGAAAATAGAAAGAGTTATGCAGAAGTACTCAAAGAAAGGAATCATGGTCAACCAGAATCTAAGAAAACTATTGAAGATACATCTTCAAGAATACCATCCATGTTCAAGCCACAAAGAAGCTTCAATCGTGATCATGATCACTCAAGGAAAAAATTAAGAATAAATACGCCACAAAGAAGATCATTCACTCCCAGGTATGAAAATTTATTTTATTCTCATTGGTTTTATTGTACTAACTTTGGACATAAGGTTGCAGATTGAATGTATTATAAAAGAAATGTTCAAGCAGACCGTGCCTATGTGGTTGCACGTAACATTGAGTGTTACAAATGTCATAACTATGGACACATAGCCAGTGATTGTAGAATCATGACCGATACTTCCATGAAAGAGAATATTGATATTAGATATAAGAAAGTATGGATAATAAAACAGGAAGAACAAGTGAACAAATATCAGGTACCAAAGATCGCAATATTGGCAATAAAACGAGATGAATAAAATTGTATAGAGAAAAGGAAAGATGTCAAATACAGAAAGGTTTGGAAAATAACTAAAAGAAAGGAAGGACAGGTAAATAAGGAACAGGTTCAAGAGATTGTACTTTCAGGAATTGTAGTGAAAGATGAATCCACAGATAGAAAGAAAGAAGTCAGAGATCAGAGAGATAATGAATCTACCAATGAAGATGATGATGAATCTACCAATGAATATGATGATGAATACACATCGGAGCAGGAATTGTTCTGAGCCATCCAGCTTAGAGACTCCCATGTAATATGAATATTAGAAAGGGGGATTCTATGTGATAGTTGCTATAGACCAAAGAACCATCCTTCGAGCAACTTGCAGAGTTTGAGAAGACAGATTTAGAGCAATCAGTTAGCAGAAGTACATTTTTATAGATTAATCAAGACTTCATGATAGTATAGTGATAAATGGGTCAGTGTTATGGACAATTGTGCAAGTAGAGTCTTGGAAAGTATGGATAGATATGGATTCATAAGAACACTTAGCAGGTTTGGATAGATATATGATAGTGGACGACATAATGGATTCAAATATTGATTCAGAGAGTGGTTCAAAGAAAAATGAACATTATCATAATGGATGATAATTACACAGGAAATGGCTCAAACAATGTTAATGGATTCCAAATTGACAGATATTTTTTGGACACATGCAGTGCATACATCAGTTCACATTCAACAGAGTAATTCTCAGAAACAACAATGACAAAACTCCCTACGAACTATGGAAAGGAAGCGCAGACAATAACCTCTACATCAAGGTAACTCAAGGTAATATTTTATTAATTGAAATTTATGTTTATGATATTGTTTTGGAAGTACTAATGATAGGTTAAGCCAGAAATTTGAAAAGGATATGAAGAATGAATTTGAAATGACATTACTTGGAGGACTATCCTTCTTTTTGGGCCTTCATATATGTCAAAGAAACCAAGGAATTTTTATTTCTCAAACTAAGTATATCAGAGAAATGCTAAAGAGGTTCGGAATGGAAGATTGCAAACCAGTTACCAATCCTATGCAAACTAGTTGCAAGTTGAACAAAGATGATGATTCAAAGTCTATAGACCAGAGGCAATACAGGTCAATGATTGGTAGCCTACTATATGTGAAATAATCCAGACCATATGTAATGAAGGTGTTAACTCCCAAAATAGCACCGTCATTTTGGTCAGGTTTTACAGTGGATAGCATGGCTATTGATGGTTTCCTCAATTCATTGTTGAGTCTTTTAGCTGCAAAATTTTAGATTTTTGGTTTGACTTAAATTTGGATTGTAAAGTCTTCCTTTTTGTCATTTTTTACTTTCCACAGCTAACTTGTTTTCAAAGGTTTATTGTGCGCTGTGGAAAGTGCCCACTTTCAGCAGCTAAGGAGATCATTTCACCAGTTGGCGTGCTGTTGAAAGTGTCAAATCTTTAAAGGTTCTTAAAATCAGTTCTCGGATGGCGTGCTGTCAAAGATACATGCTTTCAACAGCTAAGGAGGGTCTTCTACAAAGTGGCGCGCTGTGGAAAGTGCATACTTTCCGCAGCTAACA
>ML778820.1:1902898-1921865 GCA_009831015.1 Picea engelmannii
AGAATTTGGCCTATGTACTGATTGCTTATCTTAATACAAAATCACAGTTTTCTTTTGCTGCTGTAATCAGATTTTCATCCATCTTATTTCTGTACTCTGTTTAAATTAGTTCAGCTTATGCTCATGATTTGAATGGAGGAACTCCTCATTGCTTAGTGTGACCCTGCATTATTTATGTATTTGGTTGTATAAACCCTGCATTACATGTATTTGGTTGTCTAAGCTATATTCTTCACACCTTTCTTGTTATCTGACCTCTGATTTACAGTTTCTAAAAGCACTGGTTCATTAAGTTATTCCGATAAGTAAATCCCTTCATTGTGCTTTCTTGGTATCCCATTGATCCACCTACTGAAAAGTATTCAATCCTTAAGTTACCAGGCATACTTAGCTTACAACCCTAAGTAGTTTCCTGGAGTGATAACAGAAGGCAGTCGAACAAGTGGCATGATTTCAAGAAGCACCAAAGGAATCACATGTATTAGCAGTAAATAAGATTTTCAGATATCTCAAAGGAACATAAGAGTTTGGATTATGGTATCCAAAAGGAAAGGATCTATCACTTGTTTCCTACACATATGCAGATTGGGAAGGTTGTATTGATGACCAATGAAGCACCAATGGAGCAACATTCTACTTGAGTGAGTGTTTAGTATCATGGCTAAGCAAGAAACAATCATCAGTATCTTTATCTACAGCCGAGGCAAAGTATATTGCAATAGCATCATGTTGTACATAGGCTCTTTGGATGAAATAAAATCTAACAGATATACATGTTGAGTATTATGAGCTTATGAGCCCATTCCAATCTATTGTGATAATACAAGCACCATCAATGTCTCAAAAATCCGGTGATGAACTCCAAGACGAAGCACATTCCAATCAAGTATCACTTTCTACGGGAATGGGTTTCAGAGAAGAAAATCAGAGTTGAATATGTGGGAACAAAATAACAAGTGGAATACATCTTTACAAAACTGCTTCCATGGGTATATAGAACGGCACATAACTCCTCACGGTTAGAGAGTTATGGCCATAAGAAGTTGGAGAACCCAGATTTGGGTAATGGACCCAAGTTTGTTTGATGGATAATGGTATGAGTTTTGACATATTTTCAGGTAATACTATTCTATATGGGTATTACATGTCATTCCATTTCTGGTGGTATGTGGAATGTCAAATAACTCCTCACGGTTTGAGAGTTATGGCCTTACGAAGTTGGAGGACCCTCATATGTCATCTAGAAGCCCTAAAAGGTCAAAGTAGTCAAAGTGGTTTAAGATACTTTAAAAGGTAAAGTGATGAGTGTATTATGATTCAAAGTGAATAGAAAATAAATTGTTTCAATAATAAATTTAATGGAGAAATTAGAAGTGGGTTAACCCTAAAATAAGGAAAGTGGGAAAAGTGACCTAGAAGATGTTTTTAAGGAAGCTACTTGGAGAGTATAAATAAGAGGCAAGGATCTCTAATTTTATACGAAATTGAGAATATTGAATATCTATAGGTGTCTGAGGTAACCAAATGATATCTAAGCTGAATTTATGAGCAAAGGTGAGAAACGAAGGCCAAAATTCAAGGAAGGATAAATTCCTTTGATGATTCTTTCTAAGGTATGTTATTTACAGGTCATCTCACCATTTTCAAAATAAACAAATTTCTAGAATGATTCAGAGTGTGAAATTGTTATTCCATTGAGGAAACATATCTAAGTATCTGTGGTAAAAAAATTCTCTTGTGGGTCATTGCATTTTGGAGTTACACTCTGTGGAAAATAGGGTTTGTGGCTAGTCCTGAAACTAGTCTAAAATAGGTGTTTCGGGTAAAAACGTCATAAATGATTCATAACAGATTCAAATTACGTAATAAAAAATGTTTTGATTAGAGTATAGTATTTAGTATTATTTGTAATAGTCTCATATTTATTCAATAAATATTCCATGTGGGGCACACTCTACAAGGTCACTCTCTAGAGTAAGCCAGAATTCAGCAAGGTATGCCATTTTTGCTATAAGGTTTTTTCTGAGAGGTTCCAAGTAGTGAAACCTGGAGGAATTGAATCAAACACACTGAGTAACATTGTGTATCAGTTTTAGATATTTATTCATTACAGGTACAAAGTTTTGATTATTTCAAGTTAGGGTTCTTGACTAATCCAAAACTAGTCATGTGAGACTAAAGAAAAGTTTGATGAAAATGCTAGTCTCTTGTTGTTAAAGTTAAGGAAGGTTTGCAGGAATGTGATCATATACACCAGGTCTACTACATATTTACAAATCAGATTTGGATGATGAAATTGATGAGGGATTTTGGTTGAGTTACATGTCGGGTACATGGTTGAGACAAGTAGTTGATGAGTTGGCACATACATGAGGTGTATAGTTGATGATGTTGGTACATATTGATGAGTCATAGTTGATGAGTAGTTGATACATGATTGGTACATAATTGGTACATGGTTGGAGGCACTTGTTATTAGTATTGTTGACACATGGTTTATGGATGATGTAGCATACTTGTATTATTAGAAGCACATATTGATCTTGGTGATGATTATGAGTTGTTGTGTTATACTTGGTTGATGCACATCTTTGAGAGTTTTCTTGGTGATTGATATTGGTGAGTAGATCTGATTTGGTTGATAAAATTGATGAGACAGGTTGTTGTGATAGGTTGTTTGGACAAGTTGTTGTGACAGGTTGTTGTGATAGGTTATTTGTACAAGTTTGGTCCATGGTTGATGCACTTGTTCATGGTACAGGTTGAGGTATAGGTTGGTGCATGGTTGATGCACTTGTTTATCATACAGGTTGATTATAGATTGGTTGGTTTAGGTTGGTGCATGGTTGATGAACTTTTTTATGGTACAGGTTGATTATAGGTTGAGGTACAGGTTGATGCATGGTTCAGGTTATTGGTACAGGTTGTTTGGTACATGTTGATTGGTACAAGTTGATTGGTGCAGGTTTACAACAGTATATCTCACAGTGATAGTGTCATAGTGGTTCCATCATTCTACTTATACTTCAAGGCATTTGGATGGGGCACAGACAGGTGGTTGTAGCCACCTTCCAGTTGTAGCCGGAGAACATAGGGGGTTGTAGCAAATAAATGGGGAGTTAGAGCTTCCCTCAGGTTGTATCCTGAGAAACTAGGGGGTTGGATCCTCCTTCCAGTTGCACCTGGAAAACAAAGGAAGTTGGTGCTTCCAATGAATGTAATTATTCAAGACATATAAGAAAAATCATTTTGTGGTTTTCTCCTGCTTTGGGTTTCCACGTAAAACACTAGTGTACTATGTATGTGTATGCTTGTTCATTTGTTCATTTGTTATTTACTCTACAGTTATTGGATGATAATGCTACATTGATATAACACTTGGATTATATGGTTAAAAAAGATTAAATTGCTCTATTACTGATTCACCCCCCCTCTTAGTAATCCAACAATTTCAAGTTATTTTGGTGAGAACCTAATACCCCTATTGTCATCTCAGGAAATACTCTTTGTTCCACAAGTCCTCACCTAATGATTATATTATAGTAATGGTTAGTAAGCTTTTACTAGAATGATGTTGACTTTTTATGATATAAGATATATTGGTAGGTTGAATATTACTAATAAGGTAAACATGTTCGTCATTATAACATTACTACTGATTCCATTGGTTTAGCTAGATCTCTTTGTTATAGTAATTCAATCATGTTTATTAGGTAATATACATAATATAATAACATCATATTAACTTAAGCTCAATTTAGAGAGTATATTGGGCAATCACCTATGATCTAAATGGAAACCATTGTTGTGATACGTATTGAGAATGCAATCACTTTACTAGTAGTGTTGTGAATAAGAATAATGAAGTTGTATTGATCTAGGATTCTAACATGTTGATTACTCATGTTACCTATACTTAGTATTAGTAAGATCAAAGATCTTTATTCTACATGTTTTACTATGATTAGAACATGCTTTATTTCCACATGAGCTGATAGATGGAAATTCTTCCTTCTGTGTGTGAAGACTAATTATGTAATTGAAAATACTTTCTCATGCCTAGTAGCCATGTCTCTCCATCTTCATTATTCTTTTGCTCACCATCAAATGTAGGAGGTTTGATTTTGTTCATTTCTCCTTGTAGATCATCCACCCCAGACCTCTTCTTATGCTTCCTGAAAGGGGTTGGACTTGAGATAGTGTGTGCTCTCTTATTGGAATGCCTTGGGGAGTGATGGTGATTTCTACTAACACTTCTTGTTCTTCCCTTGTCATCAGGAGACCTGTGACTTCCTGATTTTCTTGAGTCATTCTCCTTATCTATATTCTTTTCTATTTTGTCCAAAATCTGCATTAACTTTAGGTTGAAGTCCTCCTGTTGCTCCTTGGATTTCGTGAGATTTTGATTATCATATTTATGACTTTGGACACCCTTTTGCAAATTTTTAATTGTCTCCACCAAGTTCATGCTTTCTTCATTTCCTTCTCCATGTCCATTTGAGTTTGTTCCTTCAATACCCATATGGACATGCATCCCTCTGATATCGTCTTCCTAGTTGTATGCCCCTTGTGTATATTCCATTCATATGCACTCTGTGTTGATTCTATTCTGATCTAACAATTGTTAAATCTACAAAATGTGCAGCCAACATAACTTGTTAGGCTGATTGATTTAACAAATTCAGGAAAATAAGCTCAATTCTAGTTCCATAATACATAAGAAATTTTTCTTCTGATATTCCTGAAAATTTCCTTCCTAGGTCAATTTTCTGAGTGAGTAGTTATTTTATACTATTTAATACCTTTCCAATGCCTAGTTCCATGCTCAATTCTAAGTCTTGAGCATAAATTTATGGCTATTTTGAAAATTGTCCTTCCTGGGAGGTAATCTTTGTACAATTGTTTTTCTTCTTCAAAGCCGAAATAGCTCTTGGACTCGTGTTGGATCCTCTTAAAAAATACACCATCCCTCTTTACTCCTTTAGGTGTAGGTTCGTACAAATCAGAACCTTGAGGGATCCTTTTAGCCCCCTTCTACCTTACAAAAAATAAAAAAATTCACGCGCTAGCCCTTTTTCTTCAGCTCTCAATCTCATGTGATCACAGACTATGAACAAGCGCTTAGATTAAAAGCACTTATACAAAGCTTCGATACTTCAGGGTTTAGAGGTTCCACCTAATCTACAAAAAATTCCCTCTGAATGTTGAAGTGGCAAACTCCTCGATGGGTATTTCTTCGAAGCTTCATGGCTCCAGTGCTTCAGAGCTTCGAGCTTTGGAGGTTTCACTTTTAACACACTTCATTTTCCCTGAATGTCGAATTAGTGAACTTCCAAACAGATGCTTCTTCGGAGCTTCGGGGCTCCAATACTTTTGAAATTTGTTCTTTGGAGGTTATTCCTACACCATACAACCTTTCTTCTGAACGCTGAATTGGCTAACTCCCCGAACAATGCTTCTCCGAAGTTTCGGGACTTCGACACTTCATAGCTTCGAGCTTCAGAGGATTTTTCAACACAACACATTGTTTCCTCCAAACGTCAAATTTCCAAACTTTTGGGGTCTCATTAGCAACTATGCACCAGGGGGTGCTACGTGGAAAAAATATGGAGATGACAGTGGCCCAATCGATGAATGAAATGTGTCCAGATCCAACTGGCACAAAATGTTTGTGAAAAGAATGAAACAATATGACACGTGGCATGTATAATATGGGTCCACGTCATCCTAAGTGACGTCGGTATGCCACGTCAGTTTGGTGCTCTAGGACTTAGGGACTAGAGGCTTTGGAGGATCTCACACCATAATACTTCAAAACTCCTGAATGCCAAAATGGAGAACTCCTGAACCCTCGCTCTTCGGAGCTTTACTAATTTGGTGCTCTAGAGCTTCAGGCTTCAAAGAACTTCTCATCATAACCCAACATCTCTACCAAACGCCGAATCATTGAACTCCCGAACAGGTGCTCTTCGGAGTTTTGGGACTTCGGGCTTCAGAGGTTTATCCCACAACACTCTCAAAAACTCCCAAACGTCAAATCCTGAACACTTTCTAATCTACAGTCATATGTCTCCAAACACAAATGGTCTAGATTGGCTCCAAACTACGAGACTTCGTGAAAAATTCCTCCAAGTGATACAAGGACTAAAAAATCTTGGAGTGTCGAACTGTTGAACTGTGAGACCTACAGCTTGGATTTGTTCCATGGCTAATCCAATGGTCAAGTACTCTGCCTCATGATCTATAGAGTAGATTCACTTTGGGACTTCATATCTTTTGGAGTTTTACCTCCATTTCATCAAAGAGTTAAAAACTATTGAAGCAGCGAAGTTTGAATGACTTGAGACATTAACCGTTGCGCTCCTTTTCCAGATATGATGGTTATGAAAGATTTGGTTTGTTGGATTATTGAGAGGGAGGTGAATCAGTAATAGCGTAATTATAATCCTTTTTCTCCAAATAATCCAAGTGTTATATCAATATAGAATTATTATCCAATAATGAGCAATAATAAATGAACAATCACACACATATACAGTATACCAGTGTTTTACGCGAAAACCCAAATCGAGAGAAAACCACCGAATGTTTTTTTTTATATGTCTTGAAGAATTACATTCATTGGAAGCACAAACTTCCTTTAATTTCCAGCTACAACTGGAAGGAGGCTCCAACCCCCTAGTTTCTCAGGATACAACCTAAGGGCAGCTCCAACTCCCCAATTCTCTGGCTACAACTAGAAGGAGTATACAACCCCCTATGTTCTCTGACTACAACCAGAAGGTGGCTACAACCACCTATCCTTTCCCCATACAACCACCCTGAAGTAGAAGTAGAATGATGGAACCACTGTCACATTATCACTGTGAGATATACTGCTGTAAACATGTACCAATAAACATGAACCATGCATCAACCTATACCTCAACCTGTAATCAACCTGTACCATAAACAAGTGCATCAACCATGCACCAACATGTACCATAAATAAGTGCATCAACCATGCACCAACTTGTACCAAATAATTTGTAATCAACCTGTACCATAAACAAGTAAAACCAACCATGTACCAAGTATGTACCAATTATGTGTCAAGTACTCATCAACTATGACTCATCAATATGTACCAACATCATGAACTATACACCTCATGTATGTGCCAAATCATCAACTACTTGTCTCAACCATGTACCCAAATTGTACCTCAACCAAAATCCCTCATCAATTTCATCATCCAAATATTATTTGTAACTCTATAATAGACCTGGTGTATATGATCATATACCTTCAAACCTTCCTTAACTTTAAACAACAAGAGACTAGCATTTTCATTAAACTTTTCTTTAGTCTAACATTACTAGTTTTGGATTAGTCAATAACCCTAACTTGAAATAATCATAACTTTGTACCTGTAATGAATAATGATATGAAAGTTTTATGCAATTCCTCCAGGTTTCACTACTTGGAACCTCTCATAAAAGGCGTTATAGAAAAAATGGCATACCTTGTTGAATTCTGGCTTATTCTAGAGAGAGACCTTGTAGAGCGTGCCCCACGTGGAATATTTGTTGAATCCATTGAAAACTATTACAAATCATACTACAAATTGTACTCTAACCAATACATTTGGTCTTACTGAATTTGGATCTGTTATGAAGAATTTATGACGTTTTTACCCGAAACACTTGTTTTTGACTAGTTTCAGGACTAGCCACAAACCCTATTTTCCACGGAGTGTAACTCCAAAAATACAACAACCCACAAGATGAATGTTTTACCAAATATACTTGGATATTTTTCCTCAATGGAATAGAAATTTCACAGTCTAAATCATTCTAGAAAAATAGTACTGATAAAATGGTGAGATGAGATGTAAATAACATACCTTAGAAAGCATCATCAAAAGAATTTATCCTTCCTTGAATTCCGGCCTTCTTTTCTTCACCTTCCCTCAGAAATTAGGCTTAGATATCATTTGGTTACCTCAGACACCTATAGGTATTCAATATGCTCAAGTTTTTCTTAAATGAGAGAGCCCTGCCTCTTATTTATACTCTCCAAGTAGCTTCCTTAAAAATATCTTCTAGGTCACTTTGCCCACTTTCCTTATTTTAGTGTTAACCCACTTCTAATTTATCCATTAAATTTATTATTTAAATAATTTATTTTGTATTCACATTGAATTATAGTACACTCATCACTTCACTTTCTGAAATGTCCTCTTATGGTGCTTCCTCATGTACATCTAAGACATATAAGATAAGCATTCAAAAAGCATTCATTTTGGAGTAGAAATAACTCCAAGTCTTTGGCAAAGATATTCAAAGGCTTCCCGTGGAAGTGGTTTTGTAAATATGTCTGCCACTTGTTCTTTTGTGCCCACATACTCAACTATGATGTTCTTTTCTACAACCTGCTCCCGTAGAAAGTGATACTTGATTAGAATGTGATTCATCTTGGATTGCATCACTAGGTTCTTTGAGATATTGATGGTGTTTGTATTATCACAATAGATTGGAATGGGCTCATCATACTCAACCTATATATCTTTCAGAGTTTGTTTCATCCAAAGAACCTGTGTATAACATGATGTTGTTGCAATATACTCTGACTCGGTTGTAGATAAAGATATTGATGATTCTTTCTTGATTAGCCATGATACTAAACAATCACCCAAGTAGAATGCTACTCCATTGGTGCTTCATCGGTCATCAATAAAACCTTCCCAATCTGCATCTGTGTAGGCAAAAAGTGATAGATCCTTTCCTTTTGGATACCATAATCCAAAATCTTATGTTCCTTTGAGATATCTGAAAATCCTCTTTACTGCTAATACATGTGATTACTTTGGTGCTGCTTGAAATCGTGACACTTGTCCAATAGCTGGAATTACATCTGGTCTGGATGCTATCACATATACTAGACTGCCAATCATTTACCTATACTGTCTCTGATCTGTAGACTTCGAATCATCATCTTTGCTCAACCTGTAACTAGTTTGCATGGGAGTGATAATTGGTTTGCAATATTCCTTTCCAAACCTCTTTAGCATTTCTCTGATATACTTGGTTTGAGAAATAAAAATTCCTTGGTTTCTTTGACATATATGAAGTCCCAGAAAGAAGAATAGTTCTCCAACTAATGACATTTCAAATTCATTATGAATATCTTTTGCAAATTTATGGCTTAACCTATCATCATCACTACCAAAAATAATATCATCAACATAAACTTCAATTAATAAAATATTACCTTGACTTACCTTGATGTAGAGGTTGTTTTTTGCACTTCCTTTTATGAACTCTGCCTGCTGCAGATACTTATCCAGTCTAGATTACCATGCTCTAGGAGCCTGTTTTAGACCATACAAGACCTTCTTTAGTTTACACGCATAATCTGTGTTCTATGACAATTGAAATCCGTATGGTTGTTCAATGTAAACTTCTTCTTCAAGTTCCCCATTCAAAAAAGTTGATTTTACGTCCATTTGAGATATTTTAATATTTTTGGAGAATGCATAAGCTAAAAGAAAATAAATTGTGTCCATTCTAGAAACTGGGGAAAATGTCTCTTCAAAGTCAATTCCTTCAACCTGTGCATATCCTTTACATACCAATCTAGATTTGTTCCTTGTAACATGTCCATCTTCATTCAATTTATTTCTGAAGACCCACTTTGTGTCGATCACATTATTATTCTTTGGTCTTGGAACCAGTTCCCAAGTGTCATTTTTCTCTATTTGATCCAATTCTTCATCCATGGCCTTTTTCCAAAATTCATCCTTGTTGGCTTCTTCAAAATAGTTTGGTTCAATTGTAGATGAGAGTGCTAAAAGTGTTTGTTCTGGTGAACGGATTATTCTTCTAGTCTCAACTCATGCATATTTTTTTCCGATAATCTATTCTAAAGGATGATTCTTCTATACTCATCTACTGGGTGTCTTTGGAGGCACCTGTTGAACTTCCTCTTCTCCTTCTATCGGATTCTCTTCATCTTCCTTTTATACTTCTTTTTCATCTTCTGTTTCTTCTTCTAAGGGTTGTTTCATTGATTTATTTTCTTCTTCCTTTGATTCTGGTCTGCCTGTTTCATCAATTGTCATGTTGATTCTTTCCACAACTTTGTTCAATATTAGATTGTAACAATTGTATGTTTTCCTTGTACTTGAGTAACCAACAAGTACTCCTTTGTCCATGCGAGAGTCAAACTTTCCCATTCCACCATCATCTCTTTTGATATAGCATTTGCTTCCAAAAACTCTGAAGTGCTTTACATTTGCTAGACTTTCTTTCCATAGTTCGTAAGGAGTTTTGTCAGTGTTTCTTTTGAGCATTAATCTATTTTGAATGTGAACTGATGTATACACTGCCCGTGTCCAAAAAATATCTATCAATTTTGAATCCATTAGCATTGTTTGAGCCATTTCTTGTACTATCTTGTTCTTTCTTTCAACAACTCCATTATGTTGAGGTGTCCTAGCAATGGAGAATTGCCTTTTTATTCCATGATTGTTGTAGTATTCCATAAATTCCTTTGAGGTGAACTTTCTTCCTTTATCAGATCTCAAGCATTTGATTTTTGAATCCAATTCATTTTCAACCATTTCCTTGTAGATCTTGAAGTTTTCAAAATCTTTTGAATTATTCTTGAGAAAGAAAACTACAGTCATTCTTGTATAATCATCAACTAATAAAATAAAGTATTTCTCACCTTTTAAGCCCTTTGTTCTAGTTGGTCCAACTAGATCAGTATGCACAATTTCTAGTGGTCTTGTCATTGAATATTCCTTTGATTTGAACCCGGTCTTTGTTTGCTTTCCTTGTTGACAATGCTTGCATAAAGTGTTGGTTGGTTTCCTGATCTAGGGAATTTATCTGACTGCTTCTCTTTTGTTGAATTTGAAAAGGTTATCAAAATGTATGTGACCCATTCTTCTATGCCATAGCCAACTTTCATCTTCCTTTCCTAGACAACACTTTTGATTTCCAATTTCACTTAACACATATATGTTGCTTGAAGTTCTTACAGCTGTAGCGACCAATTTCCCTAAACCTTCTTTTCTTATCTCACACTTTTGTGAATCAAAAGTAACTTTATGACCTTGGTCACACATTTGACTCACACTTAGAATATTATGTTTCATATCTTCTACTAGTAGAACATTTTCTACCTTTTCATTCTTGTTCTAAATTCAGATTGTGCCTTTTCCAATGATTTTGGTTGAATCATCATTTCCGAAGGAGACTGATCCATATATTTCCTTTCGTAATGTAAGAAACTTGTCTCTATCACCTGTCATGTGTTTTAAACACCCACTGTCAACATACCAACCACATTTCTTCTGCTTAGCTTGTAGAACGATTGTGCATTCTTCATTGCTATAATGATCTTGCTTTCTTATCCATGTCATTTTCTGAGGTTCTTGTCTGTGACTGTTGTTATTATGTTGAGGTTATTTAGGAGGGACTGTCATTCTGTAATCTTTGGCCACGTGTCCAAAATTGCTACATTTGTAGAATTCCACTTCAGTGCTCAAAGATTCAAACTTGTTGTAACTTCTTCTTTGTGTTTCACTAGGTCTTCTTGAATAACCCCTTTGTGTATGACTCTCAAAGTTGTTATTTTTCCTTTTGTTATCTCTGCAATTCACAACTTTATATCCTCAATTATTATATGCATAAAATAAACCAAAAAATATAGTTTGATACCTGGGAGTTGAGGATATTCTGAAGGGAGGTGCTCTTATGAATCCTTCTTCTTCTTGAAGCCTATCTGTTGGTTGTTGATTCTGAAATCTGTCTCTTCTCGGTGGAGGAGTATCCCTGTAATCTTCCTTGTATATCCTTCTATCCCCTTTGATTGTTTCTGCATAGCTTTTTGGATATGATTCTTGCTCTATTTTTTTGGAGCTTGATCCCTTTTCTGTCTGATTGTATCCAAGTCCGGTCTTGTCAAGATGATATTTTTGACTGCTGATAATGTCATCCAAAATTTTTGAACTATTCTACATATTTTTCTTTTGAATATCCTTTCTTAGTGTGACAATCTCTGCTTCCAAGTTTCCAATGATATTGTCCTTTTCTTCTAGATTTTCTTTGACTGTGTCTTCAATCCTTTTATCTTCTTCTATTTGAACCTTCAATTTTGTGATCATTTGTTCTAGTTCTCAAGTGTCTTTTTTCTTGTCTAGTTCTTCTTGTAGTTTCTTGTTTTTCTTCTTTTCCCTTCTGATAACTTCTATGGCACACATTAATTCTTCTCGATAGTCAACTTCTGCCTCTTCAATTTCTTCTTTGACTTCTTCATATTCTTCTTCGGCTTCTTTGTATTCTTCTTTGGAGTCTTCTTTGTTAGAGTCTTTTACTTCCATGAATAGAACTCTTCCTGTCTCACTGTCACTGACTTCATCTTCATCTAATGATGAGATGTCTTATTTGGTGCATAAGATTTTCTTGAAAAGTTTCTTTGCAGTTCTTTTGCCTTTATATGAGTGTTTTCTTTTTGAGTAACCTTCATCATTTCTCTTTTTCTTACGAGGACATTTGTTAGCAAAATGACCAATACCATCACAATTAAAACAAATTAAAGGAATCTTACTTCTAGACATACCGTTGGTTCCCTTGTTCAGTCTTTTGATGAAGTTGGCCACTTCTTCATCATCTTCTGAGACATCACTGTTGCTACTATATTCTTCTTGTTTCTTTTTCTTTTTCTTTGATCTTTTGGATGCTTTGAAGGCTACTTCTTTTATATCTGGATTTTCCTGTTCAATTCTCATTTCATATGCTATGAAGATTCCATCCAGTTTGTCCATTCTTATTGAGTTTTGATCCGATATTTATTCTAGTGTTGATATCTTAGGGTTAAATATCATAGGAAGAGATCTTAGTACCTTTTCAACAATTACAGATTCTTCGATTTCTTCTCCCAATCCAATGATTGCATTCACTATTTCATCGACTCATAAGAATTAGGCTGCAATATTCTCATCTTCCTTCATTTTTAGTTGTTCGAAGTGACCTCTGTAAGTTTGAAGCTTTTCTTCTTTGACTTTTGTATCTCCTTCATAAATATTTTGAAGCTTGTCCCAAATCTCTTTAGCGTATTTACAATGTGAAACTTTGGTGAATACCATATCACTGAGACCATTCAAAAGTGCATTTTTGGCTTTGAAATTATTCTCACCAAGTTTCACTGCTTTGTCATTTTTTGGTGGAACTGTTGGTACTGTGTATCCATCTACAATTGATTTCCAAACTTGAAATCCCTGTGCCTATATATATGTCTTCATCCTTATGCTCCAAATCATACTTTTGTCCATCAAACTGTGGTATTCCATTTTTATACAAGTTGGTACTCTCCATGATCTACCTTTCAATGGTTAAACTGATTTCTAAAGGAACCTTCTCTGATACCAATTGTTGGATTACTAAGAGGGGGAGTGAATCAGTAATAGCGTAATTATAATATTTTTTCTCCAAATAATACAAGTGTTATATCAATGTAGAATTATTATCCAATAATGAGCAATAAGAGAAGAACAATCACACACATACACAGTACACTAGTGTTTTAAGTGGAAACCCTAATCAGGAGAAAACCACATAATGTTTTTTCTTATATGTCTTGAAGAATTACATTCATTGGAAACACCAACTTCCTTTGATTTCCAGCTACAACTAGAAGGAGGCTCCAACCCCCTAGCTTCTCAGGCTACAACCTAAGGAAAGTTTCAACTCCCCAATTCTTTGGCTACAACCAGAAGGAGGATACAACCCCCTATGTTCTCCAGCTACAACCGGAAGGTGGCTACAACCACCTGTCCTTGCCCCATCCAACCGCCCTAAAGTAGAAGTAGAATGATGGAACCACTGCCACACTATCACTGTGAGATATACCACTGCAAAACTATACCAATAAACCTGAACCATGCATCAACCATGCATCAAATTGTACCTCAACCTGTAATCAACATGTACCATAAACAATTGTGTCAACCATGCACCAACCTGTACCATAAACACGTGCATCAATCATGCACCAACCTATACCAAACAATATGTAATCAACCTGTACCATAAACAAGTGAAAACAACCATGTACCAAGTATGTACCAATCATGTTTCAAGTACTCATCAACTATGAATCATCAATATGTACCAACATCATCAACTATACACCTCATGTATGTGCCAACTCATCAACTACTTGTCTCAACCATGTACCCAACTTGTACCCCAACCAAAATCCCTCATTAATTTCATCATCCAAATATGATTTGTAAATCTATAATAGACCTGGTGTATATGATCACATACCTGCAAACCTTCCTTAACTTTAAACAACAAGATACTATCATTTTCATCAAACTTTTATTTAGTCTCACATGACTAGTTTTGGATTAGTCAACAACCCTAACTTGAAATAATCATAACTTTGTACCTACAATGAATAAAGATATAAAACTGATACACAATTGTCTTCAGGTTTTTTTATGCAATTCCTCCAGGTTTCACTACTTGTAACCTCTCATAAAAGGAATTATAGAAAAAATGGCATACCTTCCTAAACTCTGGCTTATTCTAGAGAGCGACCTTGTAGAGTGTGACCCACACGGAATATTTTTTGAATAGATATGAAACTGTTACACATCATACTAAAAACTATAATATAACCAACACATTTGGTCTTATAAAATTTGGATCTGTTATGAAGAAGTTATGACATTTTTACCCGAAACACTTGTTTTTGACTAGTTTCAGGACTAGCCACAAACCCTATTTTCCACGGAGTGTAACTCCAAAAATACAATGAACCACAAGATGAATTTTTTACCACAGATACTTGGATATGTTTCCTCAATGGAATAGAAATTTCAAAGTCTGAAGCGTTCTATAAAAAAAATTATTGCAAAAAAGGTGAGATGACCTGTAAATAACATACCTTAGAAAGCATCATCAAAAGAATTTATCCTTCCTTGAATTCCGACCTTCTTTTCTTCACCTTCCCTCAGAAATTCAGCTTATATATTATTTGGTTACCTAAGACACCTATAGGTATGCAATATTCTCAAGTGTATCTTAAATGAGAGAGCCTTTCCTCTTATTTATACTCTCCAAGTAGCTTCCTTAAAAACATCTTCTAGGTCACTTTGCCCACTTTCCTTATTTTAGGGTTAATCCACTTCTAATTTCTCCATTAAATTTAATATTTAAATAATTTATTGTGTATTCACTTTGAATTATAGTACACTCATCCCTTCACTTTATTATTCACCTTATAAAATTTGTTAAACCACTTTGACTTCTTTGACCTTTTGGGGCTTCTAGATGACATAAGAGGATCCTCCAACTTTGTAAGGCCATAACTCTCAAACCGTGAGGAGTTATGTGACGTTCCACATACCACCAGAAATGGAATGACATGTACCATCCATATAGAATAGTATTACCTACAAATATATCAAAACTCAAACCATTATCCATCAAAAAAACTTGGGTCCATTACCCAACCCTGGGTTCTCCAACTTCTCATGGCCATAACTCTCTAACCGTGAGGAGTTATGTGACGTTCCACATGCCACCAGAAATGGCATGACAAGAAATATCCATATAGGATAGTTTAACTATCAAATTCACTAATATTTATATCATTATTCTACAAATAAGCATGGGTTCTCTAACCATACTTATAGGATAACTCAATCCACAAAGTGTCTTCCCGTGAGGGCTTTCACCATAAGGGGATGACTTTGGAGTTCATCCATCTGTACTTATTATCAACGATGACAAGATAATAATGAGTCGTTTTTATTTCAAACAAACTTGTGTCCATTACCCAAACCTTTGTGCTACCGAGATTTCTTCAAGGGTTGACATCAATGACAACTAACCTTAGTCAACACGGTCCCCTCTCAAACAGATCTTGTCCATTATTCTTCTCACAAAGAGATATTTCTCTTCTCTAAGTTTGAAACTTAAAGAATTCACCTGCTCAGTCCTTGAGCTTCAAATTCAACCAATACATGTATGAATTGGCCTGAACAGGTATTAAATTACGAAAATTTCACCACTTTGGTAATTTTCCTCCAGTGTTCCATGAATTTAACAATAGAAATTTGGGGATTTTCCCCAATTCCATGCAAGTGAATCACCTCTACTTTCTTGGACCATCCAGGATCAGTTTTGGAAACTAGATCTATGATACCATATTGTAACATACTTAGCCTTAGACTTGTTGGACTATGCCACACAGAAACTCTTGCGGAACTGAATTTATTGTAACATACCCAGCCACCCAGGCTGGGTCATGCCAATTAAAACAATAATTTCATCTGTATATATATAAACTTTAAGAAGAAAAATATATTCGGTAAATGCACAGATTCATGCGGAAATAACAATAAACATATACATGCAACATACCCATGAAATACCCATAATCATAAACATATGTATAATTATGAAGCATGTAAATTAAAACACAATTAATATTGATCTTTTATATAAGACCACCAACTGCATGCATACCTTCCACAATCATCCCAAACTTAGACCACGCTGCTCAGAACTCTCAGCAGTGGGTCACTCCAGAGATGGGACTATACTCCACCTAGGTAAAGGGATTTCTAACCAGGTTGAGGCTACACAATCAACAAGAATGATTTTTTCTTAGGAGCGAACTCAAACTAACAGCCTCCAGCCTCTCATTCCCCACATTCCTGTCCCACCCCAGGAATATTTCCCCTTCTTTGCTCAACAATCCTTCGGCTACCCCACTTCCCTTTTAGGGCTTCAACAACAGGTCTGACTTGAAGTCTCAGAGCACTATAGTTTTAGTTGGGCTCCCACCAGAAATCACTTTCCCAACAATTCTCTCACGTGGAGAGAATTTCTCACAGGCCTGAAAACCCGCCTCTTCAATCCCACGGGCCTAATAACCCGCTTCTCCAGTCCAATGCTTAATTCAACCAGGAACAGGTATAGGGAATGACAACAACAATGTTTATGGGAAAGTGCAGGTGATGGATAAAACAACAGCCTTCGGGTTTGGTATATGCATCGCTCATAACAGAAAGGTATAGGTGTTTTGCTCCTCCTAGGATGGGTACGAGATACTACTAATAACAGGAAATGCATGGGTATAGCTCAAGGACCGAGTGATGGATGCAGAGGTCTAAATATGGCCAGAACACAATGAATCATCCATGGAAATAATCATGGATGCAATGGTGAATGGAAAGAATGGTTGAGTGAGTCTGAAATGGACTGATTTCCCCACATTTATTTTCATGTGCCCTTAATGACACATGGCCTTCGAGGAGCTCATTCCTCTCCACTTGTGATTCATTACACTTCACATAGGAACTTAGGATATCATGAGATTTATCTATACCTTAGTATTTTAGGAATAATGTTATAATATTCCCTTGGAGATAAGCCCTCTAGCTTATCCCATTTCCTAGGCTCTTATCCCCCCCTTTACCCTCCTAGTAAAGTTTATTCCCCCATACTCTTTTATCGTGGTCAGTCTACATGTAGCAATGCATTCTATTAATGATATGAGTGTTTACATATACAAAAATAGGCTCACTGGCCTTAGAATCTAGGCTCTCTGGCCTAATAATCACAAATCCTTTTGGCCTATAATAACCTGGCTCACCAACCTATAAAACATATTCACATTTACAACTAGGGCTCAGTTTTGGGGGTGTTACATGCACCTTCACTAGACATTGTAGGGTTGGAAACAACATATGGTCTGAAATTGAACATGATACAAGCCTGGTTAATATGGTTCCTTTTTTATGTGGAGACTACAATGATCTCAATGGAGAGGATAATGAAATATTATTATATTACTAGTGAGCCACCATTAATAATAGAGAATTATAGAACAAACTCCAAATGGCGATGTAGAGGAACCATAGATCTAATTGATTTGCAGGTCAGAAGTTACTACAAATATAATTTTTTGCTTTTGTTTTTACATATTCAAAGCTAGTGATTTGCACGTGGATTCATTATTTACTCAACAAACTTGATCCATATAGTCATGTGCATTATGGACCACATCTTCCTCTTGTCTTAAAAGTCCTTACATGTAGTTTCCATAGATAGTTAAAGGTGGGATTTGTAGGGTGGACATGAAGTGGAAAACCTACTCCTATTCAATCTCTTTTCCACATTGTGGAACCAAAAACAAGTGAAAGAATTGTCATATATGAAGTAAACATATCTACAATAGGCCTCCATGATCTAAGACCCAAACTAAGTATTATTCTGTAAGGCCCAACAATGTTTGGAAGTGCTATAGGAAATAATATCGATCTTCTAGAATAATATTCAGATGACGAGATTTGGAAGGATTTGGAAAAGTGTCAACTTGTCTTTTTGAAAGGGTGTTACTAAAGAAAATTTGTATACTAGTTCCTGATGAATCAACTACCTCAGTGGACACTGCATCTCATGGGTTTCTTTACAGAACAAATTCACCATGGATTTTCTAGTTGCACAATCATAACCATAGCACTTTGTATTTCATCTATTATTGATAGTGACTTGTGTTGGTCACTATAATTGCTTAATTAATTTTAAACAACTAAGTGAAACATAAATTATCAACCCAGGGAAGTCTTTTGTTTCAAAGATAGCCACGCACTGTATATGCTCAATTCCAAAAGCATTTAGTGTTGTAGTAAAGAAATCATTCTATCTATGATTGTTGAAGTGAACTGAAGTTCTGAATTAGATCACAGGAAAGAAATCTCCCTAATTGCAATTCTTCACAGCTAAATTAAGAATCCTGGATTACATTTCAAAATATCATTGCAATGGGAAAGAACAACTATCTTGCGATCAGAGAACAGGACCCTTATTCTCAACAGAAATTCAGTATCAATACTTTTTCATGGAAACAATAATAATGCAGAAACAATAAACTCTATCTAACAGAGAACAAAGCACTT